>JAIUCV010000625.1:0-465344 GCA_026724425.1 Erythrophleum ivorense | reverse complement strand
GTCACTACCTTTGATAGAGGTACTAAAGAAACAAGGATTCAATGTCCCAAGCTTATGTGTTAGATATGATTGTGTCGAGACTACAGATCATTTAATTTGTTTGTCCTATGCACAATCACTGTAGTTAATCTAATATATATGCATGATTTCTAGTGTCCAGCGTCTTTTCATTTTGAATTGGATCAAAGCATTGCTAGTTAGTGCAAGTCGGGCATTGAAATAAAATTTTATTTGATAACGCAACTTCTCTGCCTTTTTTTTTTTCCACCATCTTACTTCACCTATACCATGTAATCAGCGGCAGGTTTCATGCTTAATAGACATTTCTTTGTGTTCATCACAACTTGAAGAAAATAAAAAATATGCATTTAATGGAAAGAGCATAAACAATGCAATTTTAAATGACTATGCTTTGTAGAATTATGTCGCGTAATAGTAATGATATATCAAAGCCAGACGATATAACGTTTTATATGATGGCGCTCTGTAAAATATTTTTATTTAGAAATCAAACCTTTCTACAACTTATATGGGAATGAGCGATCCGAAATGTAGGTGATACCTACATCACATAATGGGCTTGTTTGAAATTGTTTTTGTTTTAATGTTTTCAAAACATATGTTTTCAAGAACAAGTTTTTGAGAATAAAAAAATTAAAAAATCTATTTGAATCATTATTTTAAAAAATAATTATTTTTTATTTTTTACCTGATTCTGTAGAACAAAAATTACAGAACACTTAAAAAGTGTTCTGAGTTTTTTGTTTTTGAAAACAAAATTTTATTTTTTTGTTTTACAAAACACTTCATTAAAAACACATTATCAAACAGATTTTTTTATTTTTTTGTTCTTAAAAACAAAAAAATTGTTTTGTAGAACCAAATCAAACAGGCCCAATATCTCTCTCTTCTTTTGTTTTCTAAATTTTGAAAATCCAAATGCTTCGGCATTGCGAGTGCTTAATTCAGTGCACGGAAGAAGAAAACAAGGGTTACTTGTTTAAGTAAACAAAGAGGTTGAAAACAAATTAAAGAAAAGGAGGAAAAAAAAGTAAAAGATTATTTATCTTGTCCCAGAAATTTGAAATCAATGTCACTCTTGTCTTAAATATTCATTTTGTATCAAATGTATCCTTTATACTTGTCAAACTTTTTAATATTATCCTAAATACTAATAATATTAATTAGATTAACAAAAATTGATAGTATTTCTTTACACGGGAGCTCACGGTCATTATAGCATGCTAAGGTAGTCCCAATCTCGTAACCTAGCTAGTAAATGCTACCATTTCTTCAGTTATGTTCTAAGGGCAATGATATTAGAGGTTAGGGTTATGACATTAGAGTGTGTAATATCCGTATAAGTAATTCATAATCCATTTCAACATGTTGTAATGACTACAAACCTACGACACTTCATCAATTTTTATTAATCTAATTTTGGGTTATGCATAACCCGTTTCAACCCCATCAAACTCAAAACAAATATTTTAGTCAAGTTCGAGCAAGTTAATGAGTTTGTGTGGGTGAAATTACATGTAAAAAATTATATTCATTTGGTTTTGTTTATTTTGAAGTTTTGAAATGCATATAATATAAAGTATGTGAAGATCCACATATTTTGTGATATAACTTGGTAATAAAAAATTTAGTGGGTTTCCAATGTCAATTTTTTCTTTCCATCAAAAGAGCAAGTTATTTAAAATATATTCATGCTTACCCCTAATCTAATTGATGAAATCTATGTTTAGGATTACGTTGAGAATTTTAACAAATATACAGGATAAAATAAATATTTAAAATGAAATTCACAATTATTCTACATTAAAAAAAATCCTTTTGCCAAAAAGAACCAATAAATGGTTTAATCAATAGACAAAAATATCTATATTATGATCATATACAACATTTTTTTAATCTGAAAACAAATATATAACAGTATTATGTTCGAAAATCATATTAATATAAACAAATTTATATAAAAAAGTTTCCTAATATGAACATTTATATTAAATTGAATATATACAAAACACAACCCTACTATATATAACCATTACAAGATGGTATTTTTTATCTCTCTATATCTTTATTCGATAAAATGGAAAACAGTGACACAGAGGGTAGAAAAAAGCTGTACGAGTTAAGCAGATGATAAATTAATTAATAATAACTAGATTCCAATGTTTTTGGTTTCACACTTCCTTGTCTGAATTTCGTAGTCATTGCTCTTAATTGAAAAACGTCAGAACCACTGTCGAAGATTTTTGAAGGGATAAAAAAAAAAAAGTAAAAGGAAAATGAAGCGTGTGAACTGATCGAGATTCCCAATGTAGGATAAAGTATAAACGCCAATTGTCCTTACCCTCTTATTTTAAGAAAAAGCGATATGAATGCCATGCCTCTCTTCTAGATTTTCGTTTCATTCCGATCGTCAGGTACCCAGAATGGCTTTTAAAATTATTTTATTTGTATGTACCTCAGTTAATTTTTTGTTTCAACAATTAAAAACAATTTCTATGTTCATGTCAGAACTAAAAAAATTCAGTTAAAAATTATCTTTCAACGTAACTTAAAAAAAATTAACAAAACCAAAATTTAAAGTAATAATAATAATATGATCAATCTCACATCACATTAAATGTATCACTTTCATCGCTAATCCAACTTTTTATAATTGGCCCAAAATTTATCTAAGATGGTATTCACATGACATATATAAAGCAGTTGGCTTTAATATTTAAGAAAAAGTATAGTTGATGACTTTAAATTAAAAATATCTATTTTAAAGAATCTTAAATTTTAAAATTATTTTGAAAAGATACAAATTTAAATTACACAAAAAATTATAATTCATGATTTCATGTTAAAATATTAAATCATTTAAAATAATTTTAAAATTTAATATCTCTTAATAAAAATATCTTTAATTTAGGATTATCAATTATAATTTGTCCAATCATTAATATATAATATCAAAGAAAAGTTATTAGCACATAAAAATGTAACACACAGGCACACAAATAGATATTACCACGTAAATCCTATGAATAGATACTAATTTTATAAAATAAAAAATTTATATACAATTCTTTATATTTTGTTATTAAGTTTTTAATTAAAATGTGATAAGTATATAATTTTTTAGTTGAATGATATATTTATTATATTATTATAAAAAATTATATATTTATATTATTTTAACTAAAAATTTCAATAATAAAAATATAAAAATTATATCTAAATATAATCTGTGTTATAAATAGTTATAAGTCATATTGTTTCATGTCCTCTATTCTTATTTATTAGGAGGAAAAACTTTTATAAATGGACACCAATATCATATAATAATGTCTTGACATATATTTACATATGTATTTTATTCAAAAAACAATACAAAATTAAATAACTGTTCTCTCTTCTACATTGCAATTTACATTAATTTTTTAAAAGCATTATTAATTTTGTGAACTAATTATGAGTTCAACACATTAATAGATCCCAAAACTGTAAATAAATATATATATAATAATTGTTGAGTTTTAAAAAATAAATTTAACAAATATCCTTATAATTAAAAAAGATTCTTTAAAAAATTTTGTGATATATTTTCGTCCTCAGGGGCCCCTGTGGGGGAATATGATAGGGTAGACCCCTATCAGATTACGTCTTTACAAGATCAGAAAGGACAGTGAACGAGCTCTGCGAAAGTCTATGAATGGGATGATGTTGACGTCTAGCATCGGGAGACTTATCCCCTGCTTTAACTCCAACTCCAACTGTCTTCTTCGTCCACGTACTTTATCCCCCCTTCGATTTCCAAGGGCATGTTTGATAGAAAGAAAGAAAGAAAGAGAAAGAAAAAAAAAATTAAAATATTTTTATTATGTTTTTATGATTATCATTAAATAATTTTTATTTTTTTATAAATATTTAAAAATAAATATATAATAATTATTTTTATTTAAAAAATTATATTTTTTATTTTATTTTTATTTTTAACTTTCTATATACCAATGATTCAAATGATACGTTATTATTTCCATCATTTCGCGCAAGCAACGTTACACCATTCGTGTGGTTGTAGATTTTTTCTCATATTTTGACCTTCTGGTTATAACCTAGCCATCTATACTGAGAGATCTATTTTTTTAATAGAATTGCTTTATTAAGTGAGAGAAGGAAACTATAGTTGACGTCGCTAATTTCCCCGTTTTTACACAATACACACTCAATATTATAGGTGATTGACTTAACAATATGTATATGTCATCGTTAATTTTTTTTCCACATGGAAACGCTTTTATCGCATGTTACCCAAGCATCCATAGGTGGTTTGGTGCTTTATTGGGTACAAGATTCACATGCTTTGCATCGCGCATGCCACGCCACCTACCCAAAATAAACATGCCTAATGGGTCACAAATACATACAATGAGTTTATTATACTCATTTATATAACCTCGTTAAAGCTATATTTCCGCTCTTCTTTCATAAACTAATTAAAATCTAATGGCATTTCTAAATAAAATTTTGAATATAATTATTGATGTACTTAACAATGAATATTCGATATAATTCACCTGTCAATTTTTCTTTTACCTACACCGGCAAGGAAACTGTCTCAGACAATATTTTATGCGACGAATGAAGTGTTTTTAGACAATATGAATCAAGTAATATTCAACCGACCAATTGAGCAAATGGACGTGTGGCAACCACGCCCCAACTTGCCCCCACATAGATGGCCCGTCTTCTTCTTGAATTCAGATCCTCTGAAGTGGCGCTTCTCTGAAGTTGCTGAAGTCTCTCACACGCATAGATCCTCTCTCTTAAAACAAAAAACAAAAACTCATGTTGACAAAACAAACAAAAAAAAAAGATGTGAGAGACTTCAGCAAATTTCAGAAGATGACATTTCAGAGGATCCGTTTCTTCTTTTGTACTTAAGTCATCCACTTTGCTCGCCAAACAAAGAAGTTACGATTCCATTCACACAAGGATTTGGTTATCTAGTCTCATTTTATATGTTGAAAATGCTCCCTCCATGACAACCCAAGACAAGACGATTTCTAACTACATAAAAGACATAAACACTATACTATAAGGGAGGCTTATCCATCGATTCTTAAAAAATGATTTATCTAACATTAAAAAAACACAATATACATTAATAACTACAAATAGCCTATTATTTCTTTTATGATTAGGAAAGAAAACCCTTTATATTTCACTAAAGCTAAACAATACAACACTCATAAAATTGGACTAAGCTTCCTTTTTTTGGGTCATACTTTTAATGCCAACAATTTGAACTAGTATTTAATAACTTGTTTGGTATAGAAGGGGTTTTATTTTGATAAAAATAAGTGTTTGGCCAAATTTTTGTTAAAAAATGAGCGCCTTCTAAGTTGTAACCAAAAAAAAAGATAATGATATGTTTGATTCTATTTTTTTATTTTTATGTTCTTAAAATAATTCTATTAAATTGTTTTCAAAAATAAGCTTTAAGCAAAAAAACCTGTATGAATCATTGGAAGACGAATGAATCCTAAGTCTTTGTGTCAAAATTACAATAATACCATTCATGAAAATTGTTGCTTTACGTGTTTTCTCTTAGTTTAACCAAAATAAATAAATAAAGGACTAGAACATCTAAAAGATATTTCTTATTTTTAGTTCTTTAAAACTTTATTTTGTTTCTAAAAATTTTAGAACAATGGATAAAAATAACACTCTCAAACAGCTTTTTTTTTTTTTTTAATTTTTAGACACACAAAATTGATTTCCCAGACATGATTCAAACAGGCTTTAGAATTTCTCCTTAGAACCAAAAGTAGAAACAAAAAATCATTTTTCTCAAGATAAAAATACATTCACCCTATATAATTACTTCCTGATATTTTTTCACATAATCTTTACCATCACTCAAATTTATAAATATCTTTTTTAAATAATTTGACACTAAAAAATATATTTAAAAAATTGTCAAAAATAATAATATTAATAAAAACACTTATTAAATAATTTTGTATACACACTGTTTTAAAGGGTCCCAAAAGAGCGATATACTACTCGCACACCACCGCTTTTCACATACGTCCTTTCCTGCAAGAAGAATAAATCCAACCCATCTCACCACCAAAGAGGATAAAAGAAGATAACAGGTACAACATTTAGAAGAGAAATGATATATAAATTAAACATGGGCATGTGTTACAAAACTAAATTAAAGACGTTGAAGAAACATATATATATATATACATGATGCATCCAATTATTTGAGCAGATGATGTCATGAACTACAAAATTTCATCACAGTTCGGAATTTTCATATGTTTCATAGCTCTGATAGGCAGGAGATTCATAGGCATTGGATTCTTCGGTAGCAGAGGATTCAAAAACCCTGGATTCATCAGAATCTTCAGATCTGTCATAAACAGGAGTTTCGTAAAAATAGGAACTCTTGGGCGCTTCAGAATTTTCATGAGCCAAAGTTTCTGGAACTTCACTGCCAACCGCTTGAACAAAATTCAACAAGAAATGCACTCCATTAACCATATCATATAACATTAGTCCCATTCTACCTCCAAACCAACTGCCCATGTGACTTCCGACAAGATAACCAAATTTTCCAAGCCTTTCCTCACCCAGAAAGCCTCCAGCATAAGCACCGAACAAAGTACCAGCGCCCCTAAGGAAACCCTCCGTGATAGTTCCACCATAGTATATAGCTTCAAAAAAGTCCCATCCGGAAGAGATAATGGGGCCTATAATTCGCTTGGCTTGGCGTGAAGCCAATTTTGCAGCCTTTGCACCTTCTTTCTGAGCATGTTTAGCTGAATCTTTCGCTGGCATTCCCTGTGACATAGCATCAACAAGAGCAGACTCGATTGCGTGATGCCTTGCTCTTTCAACATGAGCAGCTCTAATGTTGTAAAAATAAAGCTTCACGCCTTCCTTGACAACACATGCTAAAGTTCCTGAGCCCATATCAAAGCAGTTTAAGAATGTAAACTTTCCACTTTGGGATGATGCCTCCTCCCCAACCAGCTGCCTGCATTTTTCAGCTGAAAGGAGCAACTGTTTATGAGCATCACAGACACTGATCTTACCCGATAGGTAAATGGAAGGCTTCAGCAGTCAAAGCAAAAATACAAAAATACAAAAACAGGAAAACTGATGCACTGAAATTGTTTTGGAAGAACCAGAAGTCGTTTTGCTAATGATCACATTATGAGGAAAAACATAGGTCATGAGTCATGACAGACTTTGATGCAATTCTTACAATTCATCCTAGAAAATAAATATATTTTTCCAAATTGTCCTATTATTTCTTAGGCTACACCCAACCAGGCATAGCTACTCTCCTACCTGTAAGACCTATCCTTCACCCCAGTGGGAATATAACTTGGATTTCCAAGTTAGAGTTCCAGATCGAACACTGAAATCTCCTCTCAGGGATAGATGGAACCAAAATTGAGGAAAAAAACAATGCACAACAGTTAAGAGGGCAAAATAACTAATTGGAAGTGAATTGCAATTGTCCTATCTATTGCAATAAACCAAATAGGTTATGGCGGCTTGTAGTTTAAAACATGATAGTATGGCACTACGCTTACCAATGGTTAACACTGTTAAAATCTTGGTACCTGTTTTCTTCTGTACAAGTTAACAGAACTTTGACCTTAAATTGTAATGTTCATGCCTATGAAGTTCAAACTTCAAATGCTAAACTGTTTGGTCGCGTAAACACCAATCAACAGATCCATTTTGAAAATTTGTAATCTCTATCCACAATTTAATTTAGTAAATGGAGAAAACAACACAGGAGTTGTGTTTCTTTAAACATGAAAACGGAATTCAGGCTCAGCCACCACATGTTAGTATGCGTCTTTAACCTAGAAATAAATAAAAGGAGCCCCCGCTTACGATGTACCATAACAGAGAGAAGAGTAGAATTTCTTTTCACTTAATTTTTCTTTTAAAAAAAGAAAACTTACAAAGAGAGAAAATTTTAAGACATACGACGGAGCTAAGTTGGGACTGGAACGAAGAATTAGTAGTTTAGTACTACAACATTTAAGCAGATGATTGATTTCTCACTTCACCCAACAAATTTTTTTTACAATAATTAAAGAATATATCACTGGCCGTGATTGTACCCAGAACATTGAAACGCCTAGCAATAGAGATGCTAAAATTAAGGGGAACTTAATTTCACCCTTCCACAAATTTATGCTATTAATCAACTACAAAAAGTTCAAGAAAATAAAAGAAGACGTTTAAAAAAAAAAAGATATTAACTTTTCAATCAAGCCTGATGGAAGCAACAGACAGGTTGAGATATAAATTCATCCTGCGGTACATGTAGCAGCATATTAGGTAAGGATCCAAACTTCTCAATATGAATGCAATTTGTGAGTCTCATCTATGCTAATAATTGGATCATATTAATGCCAAATACTCAAAAAAGGGGAATGTAATTGTCACTAATAATTAGAACATCTGAAACATAGATATAGAAATACAGAGTGATTCCAAAGTACCCGTGATGCTAAGAACAATGATGCCAGCGACGAAGAGGAGTAACTGAACCCTCTTGTTCCGGAAATCCATGGCTGTACCAATTAACCCTAATCCTGTAAATCAAAGAAACTGTGTCGCTGCTATCTTCTTCAATGGGTCAAACAAACGCTGCCAGTTTGCATGCGTCGCAGAGCGGGAAGAATCTAAAAACGTGTTCCGTTATTACGACTCGATGCCAAAGTCTCAGGTTTTCTGGCTTCAGCAAGGAAGAGGGGAGACAATTAACAAATTACAAAGTGTGAATGGACCAAACCGAAACGCACCGTAGTGAGCGAACAAATCTACGAAGTACGCCCGAAGCCCAACATCTCAGGTCCAAACGTCGTATCTGAATTCACAAGGGGTTGAGCTTTCTTCACCTAGACGTAAGAAATAAAAAACGAAAAAAAAATTTTGATGGGAATATTTTAAAATATATGAAAAATCATCGTATTACACCTCTTTTAATTTCTGATATGACCAACTTGTAACGTATAATTAAATATGAATTTCGATTCTAATTACGTTACACTTTAATATTAAGCTATACTTTCTTTTTGAATGTAAGCAAACATAAGGAATAGAAAAATGATTGTTTTGCACATTTTATAAATTAGAAACATATTTTTATGAATTATAATTTGAGAAAATATATTTAGTTTATAAGATATAAGGGTTTTAACTATTTGATTTTTAAATTTTTATTCTTACATCTTCTTTTCTTTTTATTTTTTTCTCACTTAAAAATATTTCATAAGTTTCATATTTTCAATGATCTAAATTCCTGTAAACTTATAATGTCATATATGATCCTTTTGGAAGAGTAAAATATGAATATCCAAGATTCCACCACCCGCCTAATACAATAAAAAAAAAAACTAAAATTTTAATTGCTTCTAATTGTAATATAATAACTTGTTCCTATCAAAATTTTAGTTCCACAGTTTTACTTTAATTTTTCTGGTTGAAATAGTTATAAGTAATTTATTCCTTTGTAATAAGAAAAAATATATCATTTCCTTCAAAATTATTCCGACAGTTTTTTATATTATTAAAGGGAGCTCATCGCTAGACAATTTGAGAGTTGGGAGCACGCTTCCAAAAGTCTAATATAGTACCATATCATAATGCCAACTTTCATATTTTTTTCATTTGGTCCAATTACGACTCAGTTATGAATTATTGCCGGGGAGAAAATTACAGAAGAAATGGTCAGTACTCGCGTTTCAATATTCAACTTCGAACACCACAATGGTAAAAAAAAAAAAAAAAAGACTACAAAAGGATAGTTTTGTCAAACAGATCACGTTAAAAGATTCATAGGTATATGTGTTTGGATATATGACAAGAAATATTAATATTTACACGGGTAAAGGAAATATAATAAAATGACTAAAGTGGATAGAGTTATTATTTAAGAGTATTTTTTTTAAGGATGAAGTAAAATAGTGATAGATGATATCTAAAATTATTCTTTATCTTTTAAACTTTAATTTTTATGCTTTTTTAAATTGGGTGTGAAGGATGGAATAAAATAGATAGATGTACAATTATAGTTATATTTTTTTAGTTACAAACTTGTTAGAATCATATTCTAATTATGAACAATAATATTAAACTAATAATTTATAAATTATTTTATTATATTGATAATTATCTTTATTTTTTTGTTAAACTCTTAAATAAGAGAATGACACATAACTTATTATTTCATTCTTTATCATTTTATTTTATTTTTTCATAAGTTTTTAAACATAAGAATAATTAAATGGAAAGACAATAAGAGAAATAACGAGTCAAGTATTATTTTATTATTTGATAGTTTAATAAAAAATTATCAATAGGACAGAATAATTTATAATTTATTTTTCTAATATTACTCATGTAATTAAAATGTGATTCTAACAAATTTGTAACGTAAAAAGAATATAATTATAACTGTCCTATGTGCTTATTCTATTTTATCCTTAACGAGAATAAATTTACTAATTTCCTAGTGCTAACATAATGCCATTATATTAAAGAGATACACTAAACTATATAGACCTATACACAATACGTGAAACTAAAGAATAAAAGAGAGAGTATGAGAATTTATAAAACTCACCTCCTTTATTTATTTCTTTGCAATATAATAATGTGATAACATTTTATTGGCATTATAAAATGAGCAAATTTAAATTCACCATTAATCCTTAATTTAAAAGAATATAAAAATTAAGATTTTAAATAACAAAAAATATTTTAAAAAACTATCTCTTATTGCTGGCCAAAAAAAAAAACTATCTCTTATCATTTCACTTTATTTTTTGAAAAAACCTTCCAAATAACCTAAGTTACTTACTCTATTCCATTTCATCCGTTATCTATCCAAACACAATTTTAGCATATTTGGATTTGGCCCTCTATCTTCCTGGAGAAAATTCTTTATAGTGAAGATCCTTTTAAAATGGTGAAATATCTTATATTATTATTATTTTAATTAAAAATAAAAAATAGTATGGTCAGAGATTTAGAGGACATCCTCCCGTGAGAGGATCTTCTCTCCCATCTTCCATGGCGGTTTTTGGCAGCTTATTTATTTATTTATTTATTTATTTTGATACCATAAACCAAAAAAAGAAAAATGAAAGACATGTTACACCGTTGTAAAAAATCTAAATGAAAGCTTCGGCTAGTTAGCCTGGTCTTCGGTAATTCCTCTCTCGTCCGGAGCTGAAACACGGCTGGAAGGAGGGAAGTGGATCCCTGCACATCTGATCCGGACATTCAGATCTTCTTTTTATTTTTTAAAAATTTAGATTTTTTTTTTATGTTAAAAGATACAAAATATAAAATAAAAATAATTTTTAAATTATATATTTTTATAAAAATAATTATTTAAATAAAAAATAAAAAATGTATAAAAATCTCAACTGTTTAAATTTTATTCAGACGATTCAGATCACATCTTGATATATGAGGAGATCCGAACCCAGCCAGGAAGGAGTTGGATGAAGCTATGAAACATAAAAAATTTCCTGCTTGGATAAACATAAAATGGTGGTTTTCGGTAATTTTAGGGCCTGTTTGGTTTTTTATTCTCAAAATAATTTTTTTTATTTTTAAAAATAAAAAAATAAAAAAATTTATTTGATAATATATTTTTAATAAAATGTTTTGTAAAATAAAAAAATAATTTTTTTAAAATTTAGATATTTTTTTATGTTAAAAAATATAAAATATAAAATAAAAATAATTTTTAATTATATATTTTTATAAAAATAATTATTTAAATAAAAATATAAAATATAAAAATCTCAACCGTCCAAATTTTATTCGGACGGTTCAGATCACATCCTTGGTATATGCAGGAGATCCGGACCCAACCAGGAAGGAGTTGGATGAAGCTATGGAGCATAAAATTTCCTTCTTAGATAAACATAAAATGGCGGTTTTCGGCAACTTAAACGCTCATTCTAATGGCTAGGGCATGAATCAAGTTTCAATTTCACAAATATGCATCAATGTTGAAGCTCATTTCATCCTCATATCTCCAAAGCTGTATCTATTGCCTAACTCCGAGTTTACTGCCGGCTTTCGGGGGAACACTCGCATTTGCTTAAAGTGTTGAATTCTCTCCGTGGGTTAGAATGGAGGGATCCTAATGTGGGAGAAAGGGTGTTTTTCTGTTGGGATACGAGTGATGGGTCTGAGTCCGATCAGGTGGTTGAGGCCGAAGACAAGGCAGCCGAGTCCGGCGCCGACGAGGCTGACTCTAAAGCTACTGCTATCGTGTCTACCAATCCTAGACCGGAAGACTTTCACACGGTTAGTTTTGGAGGATTTATTATGTTTTGGTTGTTATTTCCGGTCGCTGTTTTGTCTAAGAGAGTCTTAAACAACCCGAAATTGTACGTTACTACGATTTCAATTTAAATGGTGTTTGATCGATTGAAAAACTGGGCGGGAAACTGTAAATTTGTTGTTAAAAATAGTTGTCATGATGAAATTGAGAATGCAAAATGGGTAGCAGCTATTGTTTTCCTTTTTTATTTTTTAAACCCTTTCTTGGCAGCTGGTGAAAATTTGATATTTCAGATATAGAAAGAGTTTATTCCTTGTCGGTTTTCTAGTTTGTGAAATGTAACTGAAAATTGTTCGTTCACCATCGTTCGAACCTAATGGTTTTTTTAAGCTTCTGCGAATGGGAGGTTTGTTAAGAGTTAAATACTCGCAATATTTTAAACCCCCCTAGTGACAAAAAGTTGTTACGTTTAGTATTGCACCATAAGTTTTTTCATCCTTCATAAACAAAACTAAAGATTAAAGTGAACGTAGTTGTTGAAGTTTCCCTTAGATCAAACTGTTTGAGTCTGAACTGAGCCACTTATATTCAAAGGTGAATTAGCTAGGTTGTGAATGCTATTTTTTTGGACTGCGGGTGCAAATAAAGCTTTTTTGATCTAATATCCATGTAGATTTGCCTTAAAATTTTGTGATTAACGGTTAACCTGAGACAAGGTTTGGAAGGAATGCAATGTTTATTTCTGGACTGCAGGAAGTTTCCTTTGGTCTTGTGTTCTTACTTTGGTGTCTAGTCTCTGCTGACTGCGCATTTCTTGGTATCTTCGTGTGATTAGTTTTTCTCGAAGTCTGTGGGCAATTAAATCATTCTGTTTTTCCTATGTTGGTTATTCCTATTTTATTTGTCTTCTGAAATATTATAAATAGAGCATGTGAATGATTAGCTTATTTTGCATTGCATTTTTAGCATATACCTTGGTTGCTTATGTCTTAATATTCTGAAAGATTGTGTTCTTTCCATTGGGACAGGTTTTGGCATTACCGTTGCTGCACAAACCACCTTTTCCAGGGTTTTACATGCCAATTTATGTTAAGGTATTGTTGGTTATCAAGATTCAAGAATGATGAACTTATCATCTTCCTTTTGCTTATTTCATACTGCTGGCTGAGTCTTATCAGAAATTTTATCTTTGATTAGTGCATGAATGGCTACGTCTAATTGGTTGACTTGCAACTTGGAGCAGTGGTTGTCTAATGAGTATTTGACTATCCGTCCAGGATCCCAAATTATTGGCAGCTTTACAGGAAAGTCGAAAATGACAAGCCCCTTATGCTGGTGCTTTCCTCCTGAAGGATGAGCCAAGGCTGATCCCAGTGTGGCATCTGTGTCTGAAACAGAAATAAATGTATATAAATTAAAAGGGAAAGAGTTGTCTGATTGTCTTCATGAAGTTGGTACTCTTGCTCAGGTCTGTTAATATTTTTGCCACCTATTAGTTGCTATGTGCTTTCAACTAATAACTTGTGTTGCTATAGAAAATACCTCACTTTCTGTCATTAATTTCTTACCCAGTACCAGATTTTAAGTATTACAGAGGATCAGGTTACAGTTACACTCATTGGCCATAGACGTGTAACAGAGATGGTGAGTATTTAACATGTGAAGATCTACAGAAAACCTCATTTTCAACTATATCATTTTTGTGATATCCTCAGGGCTAGATTTCTCTAATAATCACCTTACAGTCTAACGCTGAAAAACTTGTGCCTTCTCTGCTGGTCAGCGACAATCCACTTACTTTAAAAGTCGACCATCTCAAGGCATGCTATCTACATCTACTGTTTCCTCAGTTTTGTATTTTAAGCGGAGTAAATGATTTATTATGCATTTATTATTCAAAATAACCAATTTTTTATTTATAATTATTGGTTTGTTGTTGGTTCTGCAGGATGAGCCTTATAACAAAGATGCTGATATTATAAAGGCTACATCATTTGAGGTTATATCAACCCTGAGGGATGTTCTTAAAACAAGTTCCCTTTGGAGAGATCGGGTTCAGAGTTCAGAGTTACACACAGGTTTGATCCTCTCGGTGTATTAGTGTTTGGGGATGGGGATGGGGATGGGAATGGTCTGACCAATAGCCGCATTAGTTTGGATTTACCAACTGATATATTTATGTTTTACTAACTACTAATTACTTATTTACAAAATACTTCTGAAAATGACATCAAGAAATTAAACAGAATAAGATTTAAAAAATTGCATATACTCTTAAAATTATCGTTTAAGACATAAGCAAGTTTTAAGAAATTATTTTAATAGTATTTTGAATTTCAAAATATTTCTTTGTTCCTTATACATCTATAAATTATTGAATAATAATTAATATACGTTATACGTAAGCAAGCTTTGCTTAGTTGATATGCTTTTTGGTTTCTCTGAGAAGGATATATTTTCCTTTGCTACTGTGCTTCTTTCAGTCTCTTTTCTAATAAATTATCTTCTTTTATTATATGTAGAATAATAATAATAAAATGATCATAAATAATAAATACAGAATAAATAAAAATAATAATATATAATTTAAATTTAATATAAATAATAAATAATTTATATAATCTATTTTTAATATATTTTTTAATAATATAATATAAAAAGTTTATATAAATTTTTATTTACATAAATAAATAAATAAAGATCTTATTTGAATTGAATTGTTTATAAAAAATTTATTTACATAAATTCAGTTCAATTCTAGTAGTACTACTGAACCATGAATTGTTCCTTTTTTATGGTTCAATGATTGTACTAACTTACAAGTTGCTTAATTAAGTACCTGTGATCGTTTTTCTTTATTTCAGAAAAGTAAGATGGTGAAACTACAATTCTTTTTAGCAACACATAAGCTGTCGAATAACTTCATGAATAAAATGCAAGCTCTTACTAGATCATATTTTTCACATATATCTATCATTTCAGTATTTATAAGTTTCTCAGAGTATAAAATATAAGAACCCACCTATCATCGTTTTTAGTGCTTCAAACACATAAGACAATGGATACTTTACCTAAAACTAATTTAGTTTATGGTATTTGCTTGTTGATATATTGGACCACAGTTGAGTAGATGCCAGCTAACTCATTGTTTTACTTCTATCTTATTATGTACTGTTAACTTCTTTCTGGAACCCTGCAGCATATAGGTGATTTTACATTGCCAAGGCTTGCAGATTTTTTAGCTGCAATATCTGGGGCAAACAAATTGCAATGCCAACAAGCGCTTGAAGAACTTGATGTGAGTAAATATGGGTAACTGACATTGAGAAACTCTGAATTGATGCCATGCAGAGTACATTTTCTATGTTTGCAAAGATGTAACAAGTTTTAATTCCTCAGGCTAGATTTTTCTGGTAGAGTTGATGTTCTTTTACTTTTTAACATCTAAAGAAAATCATGCACATGAACCCATTTAAAGAAGTTGACAAGGGAAAACCAAATCTACCTGTTGGTCAATCTCAGTCCCCTGTCAATCAACCTATGGATATGGAGGTATTGTAAAAGTTATGAGTTTATAGTCTATGGGAGCATTATCATAATTATTCTTTTGTAAAAAAATTTATATGTCTATTCTGAAGTTGGTTCAGTGAGAAAGAAACAGACCTGCCAAGTCTCAGTGAAAAGCTCCGAAGACATGTTTTTGTTGCCACGTGTATGTTATTGTAGTGCAACATTTGTGCAATTTTGTGTAAGGCTCCTCTTCAACCGGCGCACAGCTTTGTCATTTAATGCGATTGTTTTCCCTGTGAAAAACTTCGATCCAAAACTTGGGCAATTTGTTCTGTAACCCAACTGCCACTTATTCTTACATTCTAAATCCGTGGATCTTAATTTTGTCAGGGCCAGGATGCAAAAGAAAGTGAAAGATATGAAGACGGTGAAACAACAAGGACAACCCAGAAAGTTTGGTTTAACGGATTTTGTTGGCGAGCCTGTCTTCCATGCTGAGCGCATGTATGATCAGACACCTATTGGGGTTGTCCATGGTCTAGCCTGAAGTGCACTAGGTGGTTCCACACTGTATGTAGATACCATCTCATTGAGGAAGGGGAGAGAAAAAGCGCACTGCATCTTACTGGTCAATTAGGAGAAGTCATGAAAGAGAGTGATCAGATTGCTCACACAGTTGCTAGAGCAATATTATTGGAGAAGGAACCAGAAAATCCTTTCTTTGCGAATGCAAAAGTATATCCCCATGTTCCTGCAGGGGCTGCACCAAAGCATGGTCTAGTGCTGGTTGCACAATGATAACTTCACTGTTGTCCCTTGTTATGAAGAAGCCTGTGAGGAAGGATCTAGCATTGAATCGAGAAATGACACTTACGAAGAAGATGCTTCCAATTGGCGGTTTATGTCGAGGAACTCTTATCTATTGCAATATTATTGTCCTTAATGTTTAGTTGCGGAAACTTACTGCGCATTTTTTAACTGTCTTTGGTTTTTCATTTTTCAGATAGGTTTTATTTTTATTTTGGTTTTTGGGAGAAGTAGCTTTTCCTCACCCTTTTTTAACGGAAAAACTAAAAAATAATAATTGTGATGAGAACTTCTTTTTGGACGTCTCTGCATCTGAACCTACCTACATGTAATGCTCTGAAAAATCCAGGTTAAGAAGAAAACGATAGCAGCAAGGAGGCGTGTAGTTAAGACCATTGTATTCCCATCGGCTAACAGGAGGGATTTTGACGAGGTGGCGCCTAATGTGAAAGAAGGCCTAGATGTTCATTTTGTCGATGACTACATGCAGATATTTAGTTTAGCCTCTAGTGATGACCAGGCTCGTATGGAGAAGCAAGTCACTGATTCAGTCATGCCCGTAGGTTATCCAGATGAAACTTCATTTTTTTTGTTAGCTGGAAATCCAGCCTAATTTTGGTACCTTGTTCATTTTCATTCTTTAATGCGAAATGGCTAAGATTTTTTCTTTTCGTTTTTTTTGGGGGGGGGGGGGGGGGGGGGGGGGGGAGGGGGCGGGGGCCGGGGGTGTTGGTGTTGGTGTTTCCATAGAGAAGTCTCCTGATCCTCTGCATAGCGATAAAACGGCACCGTTTTGTGAGATTTTATTTGCGCCAAATCCCAGCCAATCTTGACCATCCCTCTTGTGTGATCCTAGCCGTCCTTTAACCCCGCAACTCTCACCATATTGAAGCACCTTCAGCCCTTAATATGCTGCACCCATTGTCTTCGTTAGGCTCTGCCTTGCCACTGGTGGTCTGAGATGTATTTTTCGATTGAACGTGGTGTGTGATCCCTAATGCAATTCTAAGGTGAAGCTTCATGAGCAGATTTTAATCTGGAGGATTACATATTATGAAGACTAAACAAAATCTCAGTGGTTCATGACCAGTTAAAGAATATATACTTAGGCCTAAGGTGTAAAATTCTACGTGGTTCTAAAATCAAGTGTATTTAGCCAACCATTGCTCTTCCATTTTGTTTGCAGGTCTACAATGCTTTTACAACTATGAAAAACCTATCACCTTGTAAATGCTTACCTAATGGCTCCAAAAGGGTTCGGGTTCCTCATTTTCTCAATGGGAAGGTAAAAGCCAAAAGAAATAAAATAGAGCATGATATAATTTATTATTCCTCATCTTGTGTATCTTATTCGTATGATCTCGTCCCTTCTCCCCCTATAGATCATTGAGTTCATGCTGTGCCTTGCTCTGTTGCAGATGACGAGGACCTTTTTGTTGAATTTGAAACTCGGCATATAATTTCATTTCTTGTTGTAGTTGCTCGATGATGGAAAAATGCAGAGGAGAACTGAGAAAAGGCTCTATAATGTGCTTGTGGACTAATTTTACTGATACATGTGCAATATCTTGTGTGTTGTATTTTAAACTTTAAAAGGCTGTATACCATAGGCGCCGAACAAGTCATACTTAATCTTTTCAAAGTTAGGGTATGGAATTGGTGCCTTAGCATTGTCCATCTTATCATAAAC
The DNA here is from genome assembly GCA_026724425.1 of Erythrophleum ivorense. Lineage (NCBI taxonomy): Eukaryota > Viridiplantae > Streptophyta > Magnoliopsida > Fabales > Fabaceae > Erythrophleum > Erythrophleum ivorense. The sequence goes on along the minus strand of JAIUCV010000625.1, from coordinate 446,985 downwards.
ATGTTGAGCATCATAATTAGTAGTGAGTTATATGGACATTGGATGATTGCCTCATTTTTTCTAATAAGATTTCATATTTTTTATGAAGTTCTTCCCTCCAAGTTATGCATAAGGGTTCAATGAATAGAAATAATTTGGATTAAGTGTTGCTGGAGTGAATTTATAATGCATCAAGTTTAAAGTTTGATGTACTAGTTTTGTTGTGTAACATATGTCTAAGGTATAATTTGTACTTGTGAAAGTGTCGGAGATGGGTTTTATTAGTTATATTGTACTGGACAAAATACATGGTCCAACTCTTCATAATATTCTTGGGTTATTTGCTATTCGGATAACTGAAGGATTATAGTTTTGGATTCCTTTCATCTTTTGTATTTTGTTTGATTATGTGCTGCCTTCCCTATTGAGGTATTCTTCTTTGGTTACCAGTTATTATCAAACTCTAATTTAATTTGGCCGACCCATGCTTATGGTTGTGTCTCCATAAGAAGCTCAAAGATAAAATCATGCCTTATTGATGTGTTGATGGAAGCAAAACAATGATAACTCAAAAATGGCGTTTCGTTGGTTTTGTCCTGAAAACTTATGGTTTCCCTACGTTCAAGTTGCAGACAACAGAGCTTGAAGAAGAACAGGGAAAACCGCCGCACATCAATGGACAGTGTGGATTACACGTGATCAGTGGCTGAGATTTGCTCGTATTGGTTTGTGAGTGAAATAGTGCGTTTTGAGAGAGATAAATAAACACTCTAGATCAAGCGAGATAAACAATCAAGATTTGTTAACAGATAATGAAATGATATCGTTTCATTGATGCGTAGCCTGCGAATCCAAAAGGATTTGCAGGTGATCTGAATGCCCCTAGGAAAGGATTTGATAATGTGAGAATCCCATGCTACATTTTCTTTAATTTGTTTTTAAATAATTTTTAATATAAATTTTCTTTTTAATATTAAGTATATTTTACAAATAATGTAAAAATATTAAAATGATTTCTTGATCCTTAATTTTATTTATTGTTTGAAAATAATCCTTTAAATTTAAAGTATTTTAAAATGATTTTAATTTTTCAAATTTTCATTAAATAAAATCTATTAAGATAATTTACATGGTTAATTTTAATATTAATGTGGTAACTTCATGTATTTTTTTTCTTCAATTTAGAGTTGACACTCTATTAATATTTAATCTAAAATGATGACGACGACGACAATGTTAGATTACGAGACTTTGTAATTACTAAGTAATATATATAATTTTATCAATTTAGTATAAATATATAATTAATAAGAATGATAATCAATATTAAATCATCATATATAATCTACTTCCAAAAACAAAAAAAAGCATTATATAAATATAACATTCCGAGTGGGAAAAGAAATGCAGATTCCACTTGGAATCCAAACGATAAAGAAAGATGGGAAAAGTGGGACTTTGTGGACGGAGCATGTGTATTGTTAATCCACATGTTAGATGTAACTTGGATAACAAAATCAATTAGCCATGTAGGCGATCCTACTCCTAATCAAGTTATAATTGGAGAGAGAGTAAGAAAAGGGTATGTGCGAAATGTGTGGATAACTCAAGATCCACAAACTAAAAGCAAGGATGAAAATAAATGACTCTTTCGATGAGAATGTTCATTTGGCTCCAATGTAAAATATATAGGAAACTTTGTGAATTCAGATTTCAGTGAGCAAAGCTAATCTTAAAAAGCATCTGATATAATTATATTTATGCGAGTGGTTTTCTTAACTAGATCCAATCTTAAAAAAATAGGTAAATCAATTAATTATTTATTCATAAACAGACAATAAACATGCTTCAGGTAAATTTTATTAGAAAGTATATTTGTCATATTCAAATATGGACTAGATCGATGGAGTTTTATTGTTTTTTAAAAAATGTAATTATTATTGACTTGGTTTTCTTATTTTTAATGGATAAGTAATGAGGTAAAAAAAAATTAAAATTTTGTATTTAAAATACAATAGTTATCTTGTTTGACACCTTTTTTTCCAATTACAAATCACCTAAATTAGAAAAGGGGTAAATTAACTATTATTTCTTCTTTATTACATTTTTATATATTATTTTAAACAGGAAAGAATTAAAAAAAAAAGGTCACCCAAAAGATTTTTCTATACATATATATATATTCAGTTACAAAATATAATCTCTCTAGGAAAGTGACTTTATTTGATTTAGTAAAAAGCTGTTTTCTATGTACACTATATTTGTAACAGCTATGTTTACGCTTGAACAAGGATTTGCTTCTAAGTGAAACTACCTGAAAGTAAGTGAGTACACTTTTAATTAGGATTTAGGGTCAAAGAAGAACTCTCTTGGGGAAATACATATATAATGGCTGGATGACTAAGATGATTTATATTTGGCTGCAGGATAGGATCTAGAGAGACAGGTGCTATATGGAGAATACAGTCGGGTCGAACCTAATGGGAAGATCATGTGATCCTTCGGATTCTGAATGGAAATTCAGTGCTACAGCGGTATGTATGTTCTCCATGTATAAACTGAGCTAGCATCCTCTCTGCATATACAAAGAAACTAAACTTGTGGAGCCAACGTTGGAAGCAAAACTTTTAATATTTTCTTCCCAATCTACACTTTTAAAGAGGATCTATTTTTATATAAACCACTGAAATTATTCATTAATTTACGTGTATGTGCATGTGCATGTGCATGGCTTTATGTCTTTTAATTTTTAATTTTTTTTAATTTTCAGGCCAATCTGGAAAATCGTTGCAATTGTACTCCGCTACCTATTGGATTGGAACTCAAGGAATCGACTGAGATGATATTGCTACGTATGGAGATGGAAAAAAATGCTCGTGATACTTTTAGACGAGTCGCCGGGAAGCCCGAATCAAGGAAGGCTGAGCATTTTCCCATGTCTTTTATCCAGATTGGAGAATACAAGGTAATATATACAAATTAATTGAGAGTTCATGGTATGTATGTATATGCAAATTAAACTGGAATTCCTTGTTTTAAATTATATATATATATATATATATATATTGAACTAGGCATATACATGTGCAGGTTAGGGCCATACACGAAGCACACTTGGTGGCAAAGTGTTTCTATGGCAAGAAAAAACTGGTTTGGGAAATATTAGATGGACCTTTAAAGAACAAGATTGAAATATCATGGCAATACATTTGTGGGATGCGAGTTACTCTGCCCGAAAACAGTCCCGGAATCTTGGAGTTTGAGGTTAATTTCTTGTTCTTAATTTTTCTTTCTTTTAATTATAAAGAAAAGCAAGGGTAGGGGTAGCATCATCTAATTAATTAATAATTTGATGCTGATCAAATATTAATTATATATGCAGCTAAACCAGCCCCCTGTGTTCTTTCATGAGGAAAATCCAAGGCCAGGAAAACGCACTGTTTGGAAGCTATCATCGGACTTCACTGGAGGAGAAGCAACAAAACATCGGTATTTTATTTGAATCTTTTAACTTACATGCATGTCACAAATTTGAAACATCAATTGTAACTCATATATATATATATATATATATATATATATATATATATATATATTGGGTACATGTTGGGATAGAAGAACATTATTTTTCATATAAAAGATAAATATTAATTAAAAAAGTTTTTTTTTGAATTTTTTAAGTAATATTAATATTGCAATTTGTAGAGTCCGAAAAGAAAAATCAAATGTGGGTCAAACTTATGCTCATATTCATATGTTATTGGGAATACAATTATATGCAAAATTAAATCATAATGAGTTTAGCTATCCCATGCGAGTCAACTCTCATTAGATTTGATTGTATTCAGGATCCACCGCGTTCAATTTTCCATTGGAGTCCTTAACAAATATTATGAAAAATTAGTAGAGTGTGACGATCAACTTTGGAAGTTGAGCCAGTTACCTTTTCCAACTTCGGAATCTCCATATTTTTATCCAAATTCATATCAGAGATTGACAGGCTCCGCTTATGGCCACGATGATCGACACACATATTTCTCATCTCAACCGTTTCAGAACTTTGGTATTGCAATGCCACCTCAGGTTTCACTTTCACCTGAGCAATTTCATAATACAATGAGGAATCAGGGCATCATTGGTCCATTTTCATCAGCTCCAGGTTATTATATATATTTCCATTCTTCCCTCTATATATATATATATATATATAATGCAATTCACACTTGAGGCAGCCTTTGTCTTAAATATTGTTGTATGCTTTTGTTTAATCATAGGCATTTACTCTTGTCTAAACGAGGGAGTCAACAATTTGGTTCTGGTTTCGTCTCAACCTGATCAACAATTTGGTAATGCAGTGGGAGACATTTGCACTTATCCAATTTCATCAGCTTTTGATAGTGTTTTACCAACGCATCAGGGCATTAATGGTCAAGCTGTATCAGCTTCAGGTGATCATTTCCATTCTTTCTTATATCATGCGCTGCAGGCATCCTTTTGCTTTTAATGTTTATGTTCTGGTCAAGTCATACACATTTGCTCTTCTGCAGATGAGGTAATCAACTACCAAACACCAGAACCTCTTCAATTTCGTTGTCAAATACCTGCGCGTCTGGGTATTGATGATTCAATTTCATTGCCTTCAGGTGACCATTTATTTTCTTCTCTGTATATATTATGCACTTCAAACTTGAAGTAGCCTTTTTTTCTTTTTTGCTCGTTTTCTGATGGGGAAATCAATAATTTAGGACCAGCACATCTGCTTTCTCCTCCACAAGATCAGCAATCTGGTAATGCAATGCCAGGGTGTTGGGCCATTAATAATCCAATTTTATCAGATACAGGTAATCATCTTCTGGGTTCTTTTTCTATATGATGCATTTCATACTTGAGGTGAATTTTTGTTTTAATTAATATATGCCCTGGTTCATTCATTGGTATTTTGTCTTCTCCAGTTGAGAAAATCAACAACCAAATGGTAATTCGAGATCCAGAACGAGCCTTTTCGAATGGAGGGAATGATGCTTGTGTTAATTTATTGGCAATGGATTCTAAGGCAAATGCAGACCATGGAGAACATATGAATATGGCTATGGTCCAGTCTTCAATGAAAGAGGATCCTGCTTGCAACACCCACATCGACTCTCAATTTGAATTATGGAATATCGAAAATTTTGACCCAAATATTATGGACGTAGAAGATTATCCTCCAACCATTATTCCATAGGAAAAAATTTTTGTGTTAGTTTCTTATTTTTTTATCAGATATTCAAATTTTTTAATTAAAATATGATAAATATATAATTTGTGTATACCAATAAATTATTTTTTTAATTAAACTGTATATTTATTATATTATTATTGAAATATGAAAAATCAGTATCTAAATCCAATTGATCTTATTTCATAATGGCCAACGTACCATAAAACTATGGTTGAAATTATACTTTATAACTTATCTATCCTTTTTATCTATGGCTCATTTACAATTACTGTGATTTTTGCTGTTCATTAATTTTAAGATAAAAGTTGTAAATTTAAGTTTGACTAAACTTTTTCACTATATATGTTTCTTTTGACACTTTTTAAAAGCTAAGCACGTGTGCCAGTTAAAAATCTAAAACATTTATTTTTTTATTACTGTTAAATTTATATAGTTGTCTATTTATTAATTTATTTTTAATAAAAATATTGAGATACTAGAATATAATCAAAATTGTGTGTTTCAAAGATGAATGTAGTTCAATATTTGAACGAACTAGGAGTGCGGTTGTTGAGGAGAAGCTGTCAAATAGAATTCAACTAGTGTGTTTAAACCGGTTTAATTTGTTTAATTAGAACTTAAATTCTATATTTAAATATAAGGATTGGATTTAGTATAAAAATTTAAACCTGAATTTAGAAATAAATGTGGGGTTTGAGCTTTGATTAAACAAATAGTTGACTGGACCTAACCTTGTTATGCATAAAATATTATATAACATGATATTTGATTTCAGCTTTTTACATTTTATATTAAAGATGAAAACCAACTCTAATTTTTAACTATTATGTGTAGTTGAATTTGATTTAATTGTTTAAAGATTAAGTTATTTGATAAATATTTGATATAGCATGCAAGTGGTTAATTCAATGTGTAAGCTATTTCGATATTAATTTATGAATCAATTAATTATTATTTTTTCAGTAAACAAGAACATGTTTATGAAAAATGTTTGGTTTACCTAATTTATCATAAGTAACTAAATTAGATTAATCACAATTAAAAAATAAATATATTCAAACTAATCCTCATTAAAAAACATATTTAATATAATTATAAATTTATATGCATCTCACTTCCCTTCCTTAATTCCCACTATGGAAAGCATGATGTATGATTCCCAAGCTAATTCGCACAATGTTTTTGGGAAAATTTTGTTACCGACAGATCCTTAAATCTTAGGAGAAATTATCATTCATAGGATCTTATATTTGATATGTTGACATGTATATTTTCTTGACCAGATACATACATTTATTTGTTTATTATTAACTTAGCTTACTTTTTTTAAATAAATAAATTCAGTAAAAAAATATTTATCTCATTGAATAAATAATATTAAATTATTGTGCCTAACATATGATATTCTACTTGCTTAACACATTTGCTTCCAATGACCAATTAAATAAATTAGAAAAAAGGGATAAATTAACTATTATATTTCTTTATTTCTTCGTTAATACAGTTTTATATATTATTTTGAACTTAATATAATTAAAAATTGGTCAACGATCAAAATTTGTGGATAGAATATAACATACTAAATATTAATTTTTTTTGGGCCTAATACTAGATACCGGATAACAATCAAAATTATAAACAAATTCGTAGGGGATATTTATTTATTTATTTATTTATTTTGATTCAGCAACACCAAGTCTCAAAATTTTAAAATATTCAATTTTTTTCATAATAATCTTGGCACTTGGAGTTAGAGTTTTAGTATTTTATGTATAAAATTGTAATTATAATTCTTATCAAGTTGAGTTTTTGAGAGTTTTTACCAATATTGAACTTTCCTGAAACTTGGAGTTTAAATTCATGAAAGTGGAAGTTGATTTTGAAAATCTTATTGATGCCATTTTGTAATAATGATATTGCCTCAGAAACAGTCAATTGCTGGGTAGAATCAAAAATAAAAATCACTTGACATTAGCTCAAGTAGTAAATATGGGATGAAAATATAGGTCGTGCCAAAGATTTGATTTGTAATATAAAATAAAATAAATTAAAAAAACTGATTAATAAATTAGATTTTGCCACGTTAAATAAGATTATAGATTGGTTGGCAAATTATAGTATTACTCTGGATCATAGCTTTCAAGACAATGGCAAAGTAAAATCCTTGGGCTGTGGGGGCAAATTTTTTTTTCTTATTTATTTGAAAAAAATATATTTTTATAACATATTATTTAAATAAAGTACTTCTATAGACTTCAATTTTAATTTTTGAATTAAGTTAAATGAATATAACTCATTAATAATATCTTGAATTTCGTTCTCTTAAATTTATAAGTAAATTTGAATTTAAATAAATAATACATCAATAATTACTTTTCATATTAATATCAATAATTTTACCATCTAAAAAATTACATCTTCACTCACCATTATAATAATTTAATAAACATCTTAAAATAACATTTTAAAAAAAAGTTTATCTAATAAAGGATAAAAATTTATTGCTATCAATTTGCAAAAATCTATATTTATAAAGTACAATAAATATTATTTTATTTAACAATATTTCAAAAGCTTTAAAATATTTTCAGAAACAATTATTTTAGATCTAATTAAAAATAATATATTGACATTTGAACTTAATTATATTCTATTATATTATTATTGTAAAACTATTAATTGTAAAAATATATCAAATATATATATTAGATATAAATTAAAAAAAATATTGGACATGGCGCAGGAGAGAAGCAGTATTATGTAAAGTTTAATAAGTTAAGAATAATTTTAAGAGAGAGAGAGAGAAATTTTAGGAAGAAATTAAAAAAAGAAAAGATAAAAGAAAATAAAATATAAAAAATAAATGAATAAAAAATATAAATTTAAAATGTCAAATAAAAATGTGTGTATCTGGGCGTGTGTGTGTTTAATGAATTCTATGAACCCGTTCAAAATTTTAAAAAAGATAAAAGTATAATATCAAATTTTAACTCTGCATTCATATAAATTTGACAAAAGAACGCAGCTCCAGTGAGTGCCTTCAGATGGTCAATGGTCCTCCAACTAACTTAGCTCTACTTTATATTATTGACTTTGGACGTAGTTATTCTAAGCTTGTTCCTTTGCAATTTTTTTTTCATGTTTTCGTTTTGGTTCCATTTTTGCCGTTCAAATAAAAAAAAACCAGTTCTAATATTAATCAGAACCGAATCAACAATTTTATCCATCGGAAACCCTCCAACTAAACAAAATGTATATCTACGATCAAGATCATGCCACCTCAGGTTAACCCAATAAACTTATCGTTTCACTCTCCCCATCTGAGATTTCCACTTGGCCGGGGCTATACATAAAGGGCGTAGAAGGCACGAGTCCACAATCTCCGGAAATGCATGAATCAGCCTTGCTTCATGCTTGCTTTTGCCATTTGGGCAGTCTTCCCTAAAACGGCCTTGTCTCAATCTTGCAGGTGGTATTCAAGCTTTCTGAGATGCTTCGGGGCTGGCCTCTCCCATAATGTACGACAAGAACAAGATGTGGCGGTTTGGGATTCTGGAGTGATGCTTCTGGGGATTGAAGCCCCTAACTGCTTCTGTTTTCGCCTCTGGAATGCGTGGGAAGAGCCTGAGACCCCAGCAGACTCTATTTTCAGCGAATGTGACGAGAGTTTGAAAACTAATCTCTGCGAAATTCGACTGAACTTGAAGATAGATTTTAGTCATGATTGCCCAAATATCCACAGCAAGATCGAAGCAAGGACTTTTTAGGTAAGATTGCCCAAATGCCCTCAGTAAGATTGAAGGGAGGCTGATTCTTACATTTTCCAAGATTGGACCTGTGAATGAATGTACCAAGGGGAGTGAAACAATGAGTTTCTTGGGTTAAATTATAGAGTGATTATGCCAGGCATGATCTTATGTGTGTGTGTGTGTGTATATATATCCACTGATGAGTTCCATCAGATTTCGAATGCAAATGCAGAAATTTCAGTTACAGGGGTATATACGCTCTTCTCCATGTATAAACCACTGTAATTAATTCAATATAGATGCATTTACATTGCTCAATTTCTTTCTTTCTTTCTTTATTTTTTCAACTTTCAGGCCAATGTGGAAAATCTTGCAGTTGGTCACTACCCATTGCATTGGATCTCCAACACGCGGTACCTCTGATGCTATATATAGATATGGAAGAAAACGCTAGTTCTGAACCATTTGCCCAGAAGCCCGAATCAAGGAAGGCTGAGCATTTTCCCATATCTATTATCCAGTTTGGATAGTAGAAGGTAACACAAATTAATTGAGCATTCATGGTACGATAATGCAAATTAAACTGGAAGTCCTTGCTTTAAATTAGTATATATTGAATAACATACATGTGTGTGTGTGTGTGCAGGTTACGGCCAGAGACGAAGCACACTTGGTGGCAAAGTGTTTTTATGGCAAGAAAAAACTGGCTTGGAAAATATTAGATGAAGCTTTGAAGATTGAAATATCATGGCGCTGCATTTGTAGGATGCGAACTCTGCCCGAAAACAGGCCAGGAATATTGGAGTTTGAGGTTTCTTATTCTTTTTTTTTTCTTTTAAAAAATAACGAAAAGCAAGGTTAATATCATCTAATTATTAATTTGATGTTGATCAAATATTATGCAGCTAAGCCGGCCACCTGTGTTCTTTCAGGCGGATGATCCACAGCCACGAAAACATTCTATTTGGAAGTTATCATCAGACTTCATTGGAGGAGAAGCAACAAATCATCCGTATTTTCTTCGTATTTTTTTCATTTAGATGTCACAATTTTCATTCATGAATTGTAAAGTATGCTAGTCCCGTCCAGTTACCCCTAACTGCAAGTCAAAAGCCAGTCAAATCAGGTCAAAATTACCATCACAGCTATAGTAACAATTGAACATAGAGTTGGATTTAACAGTTTACAATGGAATAAAACAAGTCTATCAAAACTATCTTCCATAGTAGCTCCTTGACAGCTATAGAATAGAAGGAGAATCAGAGCCCATTTCCCCAGTTGACGAGGGAGAGTAAGTGCAACTACCTGAAAATAATTGAGTAGGGGTTTAGAATTTAGGATTTAAGAACTCTTTGCCAAAATACATATATGTAGTTTATGGCTAAATGACCATATCAGATATGGAAAACAAGTGCCATGGAGCATACAATCCGGTTCCATCCTAGCGGGAATATCCCTTTATCCAGTGATAATGTTGATCTTTTCGAGGATGATGAGCACCTTCAGATTTAGCGTGGAAATGCAGATGGAGAAACTGCATTTACAGGGGTATATTTATATATATATTCTTCTCTATATATAAACCGCTGTAATTATTAATGTGCATGTGCATATGCATATGCATATGCATGGCTTTATTTAGCTATTATTTTATATATTATTTCTTCTTTATTATCTTTTTATATATTATTTTAAACAGTAAAGAATTTTAAAAAAAAAGTCACCCAAAAGATTTTTCTATATATATATATATATATATATTTAGTTACAAAATATAATCTTTTTAAGAAAGTGACTTTATTTGATTTATTAAAAAGTTATTCTTTAAGCACACTGTATCTATAACAACTATGTTTATATTTGAACATAGATTTGTTTTTAAGTGAAACTACCTGAAAGTAAGTGACTTAGAAAAACAAATCTATGTTCAAACATAAACATAGTTGTTATAGACACAGTGTACTTAGAAAACAGCTTTTTAATAAATCAAATAAAGTCACTTTCTTAGAAAGATTATATTTTGCAACTGAATATATATATAGATCCTCATTAAAACTGTATTAACTTACTTTCAGGTAGTTTCACTTAAAAACAAATCTATGTTCAAGCGTAACCATAGCTGTTACAGTGTACTTAGAAAACAGCTTTTTAATAAATCAAATAAAGTCACTTTCTTAGAGAGATTATATTTTGCAACTGAATATATATATATATATATATAGAAATCTTTTGGGTGACTTTTTTTTTTAAATTCTTTCCTGTTTAAAATAATATATAAAAATGTAATAAAGAAGAAATAATAGTTAATCCTCATTAAAAAAATATATTTAATATAATTATAAATTTATATGCATCTCACTTCCCTTCCTTAATTCCCACTATGGAAAGCATGATGTATGATTCCCATGCTAATTCGCACAATGTTTTTGGGAAAATTTTGTTACCGACAGATCCTTAAAATCTGAGGAGAAATTATCATTCATAGGATCTTATATTTGATATGTTGACATGTATATTTTCTTGACCAGATACATACATTTATTTGTTTATTATTAACTGAGCTTACGTATTTTAAATAAATAAATTCATTAAAAAAATCTTTATCTCATTGAATAAATAATATTAAATCATTGTGCCTAACATATGATATTCTGCTTGCGTAACACATTTGCTTCCGATGACCAATTAAATAAATTAGAAAAAAGGGATAGATTAACTATTATATTTCTTTATTTCTTCGTTAATACAGTTTTATATATTATTTTGAACTTAATATAATTAAAAAATGGTAAACGATCAAAATTTGTGGATAGAATATAACATACTAAATATTAATTTTTTTTTTGGGCCTAATACTAGATACCGGATAACAATCAAAATTATAAACAAATTCGTAGGGAATATTTGTTTATTTATTTATAAATTTTGATTCAGTAATACTAAGTCTCAAAAATTTAAAATATTTAATTTTTTTCATAATAATCTTGGCAATTGGAGTTAGAGTTTTAGTATTTTATGTATAAAATTGTAATGAGCTCCTTCAGATTCAGCGTGGAAATGCAGATGGAGAAACCGCATTTACAGGGGTACATATATATATATATATATATATATTCTTCTCTATATATAAACCACTGTAATTATTAATGTGCATGTGCATGTGCATGGCTTTATTTAGCTAAATTTTCTTCTTCTTCTTCGTTTTTTTTTCAAAACACTCAGGTCAATGTGGAAAAAATTTTGTAATTGTTCACTACCCATTAGATTGGAAGTCAAGCACTTTTGTTTTGAAGAATTGAACATTTTTATTTCCTTTTTTTTATAAAAAAAATGATCCTTTTTTATTTTAAATAAAATAAAATATAAGATGAATATAATCTTTTAACTTTTACTAAATAGAACTATATGTTTGGTAGCATAGAAGAGGATCTTCTTCCCATATGAAACCCTTGGATAATCCAACGAACAAATTGGTAAACACTCGTTGGCAAGCATTTAGAGTTTTAAAAAAAATTAAAAATTAAAAAATAAAATAAAATGAAAAACTGCTTTCGTTCATTTAGTATATGTTTAAAAAAATATTTTAGTTTCTAAAACCATAATTTAAATAAAATAATAAAATATTGCCTCAAGCAAAAATGAGTAGGCAAAAATACTTTTAAAATTTCTCACCATTTTTCCAAATACACCGTTAATCTCAATACTTTGACGTCCTATATGACTTTCTCAACCAAATGTCATCTAAAATGTCAATGAATTTTTTTGGGGGGGGGGGGGTTGTGGGGGGAGAACTTTCTTGATAATTTCCAGTGAACTAAGATTCGTTGACATCAGTTTCAATTAAACTCAATTTTACGAGATGAATTTCTCATAATTATTGTCATTGGAGTAGCTTTATATATATATATATATACACACACACACATGTAATGAATATGATGCTCATATTTACATTGATAATGCTTTACCAATGCAACACTTACTATTCGGGACGAGAAACTATTCCTGCAACCATTTTTCATTATCGTCAACAGACCATGAAAACCGTGGTGGAAACTATAACTTCCTTTGTGTGTTTGCTATCTATCGTGTCATGTTGTTGGAGATTTTGATGGCGAATATATATACTTGAATTTTGTTTTGGTTCATAATGGAGTAAGGATTTAAACATAAAATTGTTTGTCTCAGATCCTTTATTACTAGATCTTATTACATCTAATGAGGCTTTTTCTTCTCCCTAAATACTTTAACTTTAAATAAGAGTAATGACAAATTGTTATTCGGGTTGGTGCAAGTACTCCTGAGTAGTCCCTGAGTAGACGATTAGAACTCTTTTGCATGGCGAACGAAGGCCAAGGGCCCTTGCGGATGCATCGATGGTTAATACAGTGCTCTAACAATGAAAATGATAGAAGAGAGCGTAAAACATCCATGGGTGATTCTTGGGCCTTGTATAGTCAAGAGTCAGGGGGTATAATGATAATATTGCTTGGGTGAACAGCAATAGGTAGTTAGCCACGTGATGCTCCTAAATTGGTGTACAGTACAATGGCCATTAGACGTTGCTGGACGTTTGTGTCCACTTCTGCCTTTACGATCTATACATAGTTCTCAAATGATAGATACTGTCTTAAGTGCACCTTGCATTGGCCATGGTGGCCGGCTTAGAGGCGTTGGGGTCAGCCTTCTGTTCTGCTCGGGCCATTTAGACTGTATTGGACTTAGTTAAATTAGTATTCGTCAAATAATATATATATAAAAAATTAAAATCATTACAACTATTAACGCTGAATTAAAAAAAAAATTTGGTCAGTAGTATAAGATTAAGAATGCTTCAATTTTCTCTTCAATATAATATATATATGTGTGTGTGTGTGTGTTAACTAATATATATAGTTCCACTTTGAGGCGCTAGCAATAATCAAAGTTGTTTTGACAGTCGACTGTAGTTCAAATGTTTAATATAGGAGACATCCGGACCGAGGATTCCACCTTCGGCTTTTCTGCTTGCGGAACAAGGATATAGAATAAAAGGATTATTTCACCTTTTGGCTCTAGCCCTGTGACTTTGTCCACCCTATTTTTACCTTTTAACAAGCATCCTGGAGTCAATAAAATAAAGTTGAGAGAAGTAATTCAATTTTGTTTCGTTCTTTGGATTTGAACCATTGGTTCTTAGCCCATTAGCTTCTTTGTCAAGCGCCATAAGTAATGCTAGCTTTCTCAATGACGTGCATTTGTTTAATGGCTACAATTCAAGAATAAGTGCATTATTCTCATGCGGGGTTCAGTTCAAGGAACAGATCCTCAATTAGTAGTATTTTTTTATTTAATTTTCAGTATATGATTTGTTTTCCTCTGTTTTTTAATTAGAAAGTCTTCTCAACATCACATTCATCATTTTATTTTTGTTGTTATACTACAGTATAACATATATACTAGTTACTACCTGAAGCGAGTTGATGAAAATTTTATATTCTGAATTGACACTATTTGATGGCTACAGTTTGAATTGACACTTGCACAAATTGAAGTAAATCCACATATATGATCAATAATTGTACTGTTGATTTATTTGCAGCTGTGCCCATTTCTGTATATGAAAGAAGAAGCTAAAATTCCCTTATATTCATAGCCCGTTGGAAAATAAATCTCCCACCTAATTACCTATTAATCAAAACCGCCAGTATTTCGGGAAAATATCTGCGGAGTCCAAACCCGTCGTTCAAAACAACCAGTTTTATAAATTCTAAAAGCTCAGATATCTCTGGTTTTTGGACAGCACACATTCTGGATATTTCTGTGACTGTATTTATAGAACTCAATGTTCAACTCTGATGCAATAATTAGCTCAAGCAATCCGTTCGCTAAGTAATTCTCAAGTCTCAACTCTGGCATTTGGAAATGGCTGTGTTGAGCGAGGGCCTCACACAAATTCTGATACCCGTGGCTGCATTAATCGGAATTGGGTTTGCTTTGCTTCAATGGCTTCTTGTGTCAAAAGTTAAGGTTTCAGGCTCAGCTTCTCACCACTCTGATGCAGAGAAAGGCTATAAAAGCAGCTTAATTGCAGATGCAGAGTTAGAGGATGGCGTTCACGGTCTTGAGGTTACCGTCAAGTGTGCTGAAATCCAGCATGCCATTTCCATTGGTGAGCTCTTTTTCACCGTTGCTTTTATGATTGGATTAACAAAATCAAAACTTAATCTCTCATTTTGATCTGCTTTTTAGGAGCAACTTCATTTCTGTTTACCGAGTACAAGTACCTGACGATCTTCATGGCAGTATTTGGGGCAATTATTTTCCTCTTCCTGGGTTCGGTGAAGGGCTTTAGCACCCAAAGTGAACCTTGCACTTACAACACTGGGAATCTCTGCAAGCCTGCACTGGCTAATGCAGTCTTTAGCACCGTGGCTTTCTTGCTTGGTGCTCTTACTTCAGTCCTTTCTGGCTTTCTGGGGATGAAGATTGCAACCTATGCCAATGCTCGAACAACTCTTGAAGCAAGGAGAGGGGTAGGGAAGGCTTTTATTGCAGCTTTTCGCTCTGGTGCTGTCATGGGCTTCCTTCTCGCCGCAAATGGCCTCTTGGTGCTTTATGTCTCCATCAATTTGTTTAAACTTTATTATGGAGATGACTGGGAGGGACTTTACGAGTCCATCACTGGCTATGGCCTTGGAGGTTCCTCAATGGCACTCTTTGGAAGAGTTGGAGGAGGCATTTACACCAAAGCAGCTGATGTTGGCGCTGACCTTGTTGGTAAAGTTGAACGCAACATTCCTGAAGATGATCCACGAAACCCAGCCGTACTTTCCTCTTCAGTCATCAAGCTCTAATCTTTATATTTCTGTTCAGTTAATTTTTTAAACTGTTTTTCAGGTTATTGCAGACAATGTCGGAGACAACGTGGGAGACATTGCTGGGATGGGTTCCGACTTGTTTGGGTCTTATGCAGAGTCGTCATGCGCGGCTCTGTTTGTTGCATCGATATCATCGTTTGGAGTGAGTCATGACTACACAGCCATGTCATATCCTCTGATTATAAGCTCGATGGGAATTGTGGTTTGCTTGATCACGACCCTTTTTGCCACCGATCTGTTTGAGATCAAGAACGTGAACGAAATCGAACCATCTTTAAAACAACAGCTTCTTATCTCAACTGTTATCATGACTGCTGGTATTGCCATGGTCAGCTTCTTCGCTCTGCCATCAGAATTCACACTCTATAACTTTGGGAACAACAAGGCTGTCAAGAACTGGTATGCTTGATTTAAAATAACTACCCGTTATTTTTATGCCAACCTAAATTCTTTATTGTTCATTTAATTTGTAATGGTTATGTGAATTACACGATTACAGGCACCTTTTCTTCTGCGTTGCCATTGGCTTATGGGCTGGGCTCGTAATTGGCTACATAACTGAGTACTTCACTAGCAATGCTTACAGGTGAGTTGAATTTATAGAATACAGTTTGCATTTTCAAAGAATCAGATCTTGAAAATAGCTTAAATTTTCTCTTGACATAAATTCCTGTGTTTATATCTGATGCTAACTGCCATGTTAAAATATATTTGGAATTTTCAGTCCAGTGCAGGATGTGGCAGATTCCTGCAGGACTGGGGCTGCAACAAACGTGATCTTCGGGTTGGCTTTGGGATATAAATCAGTGATCATACCCATATTTGCTATTGCGGTTGCTATTTATGTAAGCTTCAGCTTTGCTGCCATGTATGGGATTGCTGTTGCAGCACTTGGAATGCTCAGTACAATTGCTACAGGTCTCGCCATTGATGCTTATGGTCCCATCAGTGATAATGCTGGAGGTATTGCAGAGATGGCCGGAATGAGCCATGAGATACGCGAGAGAACAGATGCCCTGGATGCTGCAGGAAACACCACCGCGGCTATAGGCAAGGTGACATTTATGATTTATTCTCGACTCTAAAGCAACCCACCTTAATTCCACTTCATATATATACTGATCTGCGTGACAAATATGATCTTATAAAGATTGTTATGGTAGGGTTTTGCCATTGGATCAGCTGCACTTGTATCTCTTGCATTATTTGGTGCCTATGTGAGTAGAGCAGGCATCACAACAGTGGACGTGCTGACTCCAAAAGTTTTTATCGGTTTGATTGTGGGAGCAATGCTTCCCTACTGGTTTTCAGCCATGACCATGAAGAGTGTTGGTAGTGCAGCTCTCAAGATGGTTGAAGAGGTTCGTCGCCAGTTCAATTCAATCCCGGGGCTTATGGAACGAAGAGCAAAGCCAGATTATGCAACTTGTGTGAAAATTTCCACAGACGCCTCATTGAAGGAGATGATCCCACCTGGGGCTTTGGTTTTGCTCACACCACTTGTTGCTGGAACATTGTTCGGAGTAGAAACTCTTGCTGGGGTTCTTGCTGGCTCTCTTGTTTCCGGTGTGCAGGTTGCAATCTCAGCTTCTAACACTGGTGGCGCATGGGATAACGCAAAGAAATACATAGAGGTATAGAAAATGAGAATGTTGATGGCTTTAATTTCATACGTGAATTGGTATTAATGGGTCTGGTGCCTTGTAGGCTGGTGCTTCTGAGCACGCTGTATCACTGGGTCCAAAGGGATCAGACGCTCACAAAGCTGCAGTGATAGGTGACACTGTTGGAGACCCTCTCAAGGACACTTCCGGTCCATCCCTCAACATCTTGATCAAGTTGATGGCTGTTGAATCATTGGTATTTGCTCCATTCTTCGCAACCCATGGAGGCTTAATTTTCAAACTAATTTGATATGCATATGCAACAACTTACGTCGGTGTGTGAGATTGATAGTGCTTTGCCTCTGTGCTTAGCAGTTTAAGCATGTAAACCAAAAATTACATCATTTGCTTTGACCATTTTTACTCGCAATAATCGTCATTAAGATAATAATAATATGATAGTATCAAAAACTTGTTCCGCAACAAATGCTTGGTGTATAATAAATGTAATTGGTTTGGTTCTTTGCTGGTTATGTTATTTTCCCTGAGGCTCTGACATTGCATCCCCCACTATACTTGCTATGCTTAAAATAATCAATTGAAATGGCAATTATTAATTATGAATCATGAGAGTGAGATGAAACCAAAGTTAGCAGCTAGAACATAATCACGTGCATACTTCCAAATGTGAAAAAAAAAAAGACCAAGAATTTGAAAACAAGGTAGCCTAAACTCTGCCTATATTTTATGTGGCTTGTAACCTAAGCATCCAGAACAATAAAGCAAACACTAGTATAATGAATGCCGGCACCACTAAGGTTGCTTTACCATTCTAACTTACTCGGCTGTATCTTATGCAATTGGACTTGGTGCCCTTTCTTCTTTTGCTTTATCTCTTTCTTTATTTATTTATTTATTTTTCTTTCACCGATCGAGTTAGTGGCCGAACAGGGAAAGGAATGGCCCCACCGCACCACCAACTCTAGGATCATATCCTCCTGTTTATTCTCTTGTCAATAAAAATTATTTTTTTTTACCAATTTTCATTTTCATTTGGCCCTATTTAACACTAGAGCCAAAGTTAAAAAGTATACTTTTTTACCTTTTTTCCCCCCTCTAATGTTCGCACTTCGTAACCGCAAAAAGAGAAAATGAATTTTCTCTATATACTGGATCACATAAAGTAATATAGAAACAAAACCATGGATCTAAGAATTTTCAGTTGAAACCTTTACCAATGGATTAGTACAGCGGTGCACCGATGCATATTGATTTTACCTCAACAAAATAAAAATGCTATAGCAATCTCTATATATGCCAATCTTTCTATAGATATTCATTTAAATATATCTCATGATTATGTATATATATATTAATTATTCTAAAGATTTTTTCTTTAAAGGTGGAGGGTTAGGAACTTGAGTAAAATTTTTTATAGATCCCATGAACAAAGATTTTAAAAACCAAATTAATCATATATTATATGTTAGAAATGAGTCATAAAAAAAATCGTCTCAGAAATTTTTATATATTTATTAATAATTGTCTTAGATCATAAATTTTGTTTAGCTAAAAATTACACTGAGAACTGTTACTGTGTCGGGGAGAGGCACGTGGAGAAGGAACCTGGTCATTAATTTGCGACAGTACAGAAGCAAAAAGCGAAGAAGCGAACACTAAAACATCGTGCGTCAAAACTTTCATAATCCGAAAGCCCAAACGAGCAAATCGTGAAACGGGTATAGGTAAAAATTTCTGCCACCTGTCATCCAACTCAAACAACTACGGCCTTTGTAAGTGCCAATAAAGTTGCGCCACATCATCCCAATGACAAGCTTAGACACGCGGCGTATTATTATTCATTAAATCTGCCAGCTTGTATCCACCTCGGACTCATCCAAGTTAATTTCCAAATTTGCCCTTAATTATCACGATCAACTGAGAATAGCCCTACTTAGTTCCGGGAGCTCACTCGAATTAGGTGCCTTTGTCTCCATTCTCACCGTCTGTTCATAGCCACTCAGCTATGGCGTTCGGGGTGCGACACCCTAATCTTCTCTCTCTCATTCTTCTCGCTCTATTTGCGATCGCCTCTGCGAAGGTTTTATTCGAGGAACGTTTCGACGGTACTGATTTTTCTGACATTTTCTCGCATATTCCCTCGATCGTGATGCGGATTTTGATATTTTTTCTGCATTTCCAGCTGATTAAGGATTTTGAGCTTTCATGTGTGTAATTGATGGGTGTTGAATTTGGTTAACTTGTTAAGGATCAGGACTTTTTATGTGTGTTACTGGATCTGATGGCTTCGGTATGTACTTAAGTGGGCGTTTAATTCCATGTGGAAATGGGATCGTTTTAGTGTAGATCTGCGAACATGTGGACCATTTTGTCTTATTTTTTATCTTATTATTCTTTTATGGGTGTAATTTAAAGCTTAATTCTATTCTGGAAGCGTCAGAGTTGGTTTGAGTCATAACCGTGCTGATGCTCTTGTCTTAAGTTCTTATGAAGGCATTAGCTTGAACATCTATTCCCCAAACTTAAGAGCGTGGGATGGCATTGGAACCTTTAATTTTTGGCACCCTTTCTAGTTACATTCACTAATCACTTCGGATCATTGAGCGGTACATTACCTATAAATTAGTATGAGGACTTCACATTTTCTTTTTAAATCATTAATTTAGTACTTGCGTTTCTAATGATAGTGCCTTTTTTATTTGGCTCGTCTGTATTTATTTTCTGCAAAATAAGCATATTTCTTTTTCTAATTTTATCTGTTGCATTTTGTATGTATACTCTGGTGAATAATAAAGATCATTGGGAGACTCGGTGGGTTAAATCTGATTGGAAGAAAGATGAGAACATGGCTGGAGAGTGGAACCACACCTCTGGTAAATGGAATGGAGACCCTAATGAGAAAGGTAATTGTTCTAGGCAGAACAAAATGAGACAAAGTTCGATAGTATTAACTCTTGCTAATAGATCTATATTTGATTTGAAAATTATGACAAGTAGCTTGGCATAAATCCTTAAGCTTTTACAGGTATACAAACAAGTGAAGACTACAGATTCTATGCTATTTCTGCTGAGTTCCCTGAATTTAGCAATAAGGATAAGACACTTGTCTTCCAATTCTCGGTCAAGCATGAACAGAAGCTTGACTGTGGTGGTGGTTACATGAAGTTACTAAGTGGAGAAGTTGATCAGAAGAAATTTGGTGGGGATACTCCTTACAGGTGATTGATAGATCCCCCTTTGTGATATGGCATCTCCTCATTTACTGTGGATGTCTATACATGCTAACATAGCTGTTGCTCTGTTGCAGTATCATGTTTGGCCCAGATATCTGTGGTTACAGCACCAAGAAAGTGCATGCTATTCTGGCCTACAATGGGACAAACCACTTGATAAAGAAGGATGTTCCTTGTGAGACTGACCAACTAACACATGTATACACGTTTGTCCTCCGTCCAGATGCAACCTACAGTATTCTTATTGACAATGTGGAGAAGCAATCTGGTAGTCTCTACTCTGATTGGGATCTTCTCCCTCCAAAGAAAATCAAGGATCCCGAAGCCAAAAAAGTAACTACTTTTTCTAGTTTACTATTTCACTTTTAATAGTCAAATTGGTTTCAGATATTAGTAAATTCTAATCATAATATAATATACTCATAGCCAGAAGATTGGGATGACAAAGAGTATATTCCTGATCCTGAGGATAAGAAGCCAGAGGTAATACCTTTTCCTAAAGCCCTCATATTGTATGGAGTTTGCAACTGTACTCTATATTGACTTCCTGTATATGTAGGGGTATGATGACATCCCTGAAGAGATCCCAGATCCTGATGCCAAGAAGGTAATTATTTATTTTCTGTCTCCTGCTGTTTTATTTCTTGTTTTTTAGTCTCAGTAATAATAAGGTTAATTTTTGCTGTAGCCTGAAGACTGGGATGATGAGGAAGATGGTGAGTGGACACCACCAACCATCGCCAACCCTGAGTACAAGGGCCCCTGGAAGCCAAAGGTTTGTGCAAGTTTTAATTTGGATGGCATGCTGTGTTTTGCAATGGATTTGTTTGCTGACTCTCTACCATCTCTGCAGAAAATCAAGAACCCCGATTACAAAGGAAAGTGGAAGGCGCCAATGATTGACAACCCAGGTTTAGTTTTGTCCCCATTTACAGTTGCAGTAACTATATCATCTATTTCATAACATACATTCAACTACAAGCTTAGTTTAGTTGTGGAATTCTGTGACTGTCTGTGAGACAGTGACATTTGAATCTTAATGTTTATCAGATTTCAAGGACGACCCTGATCTCTATGTTTTCCCCAACTTGAAGTATGTTGGCATTGAATTGTGGCAGGTAAATAAATAAATAAATATATATTATTTTTGGCCTTAGGTTAATTTAGGTTTCACTTCACTGCAATTTTAGTTGAATAAGCCTAAATTTGACTAGCAATCTGCTTTATTTGCAGGTGAAAGCTGGAACTTTGTTTAAGAATGTCCTGATTGCTGATGACCCAGAATATGCTAAGCAGCTGGCTGAAGAAACCTGGGGCAAGCAGAAAGATGTAAGTTGTTTTCATTTACTTTTTTTATAGAAGTTTTATTTACATAATCTTTTGGTGTTAGATGAAAATCACTTTTGATGACTTATTTGATTCAAATGTATTTGTAGGCTGAGAAAGCAGCATTTGATGAGGCAGAGAAGAAGAGAGAGGAGGAGGTATTGTCTTGCCCATAACATGTTTCATTTCTTTGTTGTCATTTATTAGAATAGAAATACCTTTTCTGAAAGCTTGACATTTTATATAGGAAAAGATCTTTTAGTTTTTAGGATATATTGTTCTTATTTTGGAATAAAATGAGCAATGTACTTATACCTTTTATCTTGTGAACCCCTTTCCAGGAATCAAAGGATGATCCAGTTGATTCTGATGTAAGTTTAAGTGCCGATTTCTGGAGATTTTGATCCAGCATTAATTTTACTGGTTCTGATGAAGTTAATTTGAATTTCAGGCGGAGGAGGATGAGGAAGATACTGATGAAGCTGGGGATGACGCTGATGCTGAATCAGAGGACGGCGCTGAAACCAAGAAAGAGGATTTACATGTAAGGCTTTTGACTCTCGTCCCTTAAAGCAAGTTCAACAACAATCTTTTTAATAATAGTGTCTTTTGGCAGGATGAGCTCTAAGGAGTTAGCGAAGTGACAATATGGAGGGAGCGGCACCAGTTGCCTCCATTATTTCCCCTTTTTTGTAATATCTTTTTCAGTGGTGGGAATTTTCATTTAGGAAAGTGAACGATTGATGACCACAAAGGAAAAACTGCTTAGGTGTTGCTTCATATCTTATTTTGACTATTTCGGCTGGTTAGAACAGAGAATTGACATTATGATATGGTCATTTGAGCTGCTGTCACATTCTGAGTTTTTTTTTTCTTTTTTAATGGTCAAGGCCAAATTCTAATTGAATGCTTTAGATTTTTCTTAGTAACCCGAATGGAGCCGCCGTTTGAGGACCTAAAATCGATTATAAATAATTAGGCCTCTGGTCCTTTGTCTCACCATCAAACTAGTAAAACATGGAAGAATATGCAGAAAACATATGTTAGATGACCGTACAATTTCGGTATTTCATCGGAGTGCCAATTGAACATTTCAGTTAATTTTAATTTGACTTCCAAAGTGAAATTATTACTGAAGGGGTAGGTAAAGAATAGAAGGAAGTTAGAAGTTTCGGATTGTTGCTAGTTAACCAGTTAAATTTTCAGATAATCACTGGTTTATCAAGCGGACCTCAACTATAAACCGAGCATGGCCATGTCAGAGGTCATTATAACCACGTGCTTCTTTGGTCTCTATCTTCCGAATGCTCTTTCACATTTTCCTCAAACGCGAATACAGTGGTTTTCTTTGAGCCATAAGTTAGATCTGAGCCATAAACTAGAGTAATGAAAATCTAATCATATAATTTTGATTTATTCTGCAGACAAATCCAACGGTTCAGATCCTCTAGTTGATGCTACTTACCTTAATACCGACCTTTTCATGGGCCCCACCATCCCATTCCCAACCCAACTCAACCCGGTAACCAGGTCTCCAAAATCCTATAACATTCTTTGACTAAGAAGACGAGGACGATGACAATTACCCGACAAAAACTGGTTGAGCTAATCAGCAATCTCCCTCATATCAATTTGTTGCAGTAGACACACCTTATATAACTCCATCTTCCGAGATGGTTTCTCCCCTCTTGCCCTTACCTCTCCCTTCTGGTGAGAGTTTTCCACTGAACATGGTTTTATATTTCTTTACGTTTCTTTTCTTTGTTTCTTCTTCCTTCGTTACTTCTCCTTACTTTCTTTTATTTCAACTCTTCATCCATCTCTTAAATCTGAAGGTGTAATAGTAAGGGAAAGAAAGAAAAACTTTGATTCGACGGTTTCTAGCGGAGAAAGTAATATAAGAATATTGTTCGATCAAAATCTTTAATAGCCATGCATTGTTGGATCATATGGAAAAGGAGATATGAATTGGTGTTTGAAAGCATTCCAATAGACCCTTTGTTTACTGTTTGGAATTTATATTGCAAACCAATCACAAGAGGTGGTGTCTTCTGCAGTCCGTATCAATGGTTTCTGCCTCCACATGGTGATGCAATATAGATGATATCTACCGCCCTCAAAATACTAGGAATCATTATTCGTGATTGCCTTGGTGTAGTACGGGATGGATGCATTATGTGAGTGGATAACTGAGGCTATTGCACTTCGTCAGGGTCTACAAATGGTTCAATATTTGCATTTTGATGAAGTGTTCTTCGAATCTGAAATTTAGATTTTACCTCTACTGTTAATCAATGCAATCCTTGCAAGGGGTGGACTTTGGCTCCAATTCTATGAGGTTGTCGCTTTGTGAATGTTGGTAACAAACCAACATTAATTTCTGTTGGCAACGTCTTTGGTTGTGATATGTAAAAATAGGATCCATATTTTGGGATCCAACTTCTACCAAGTTGCATGGCTTCTTTGACAGGAAGAAGTATCTATCGTGCAATATATAAGAACATGGATCCCTAAGTTCGGTTATACTATGAAAAGATTATTCAAAACAATATACACTGCGTTTAACGATAACAAAGATCTTAAAAGTACTCTTATGTTAGCTAACAATAGTATCACGTTCGAAATCCACATAATAATAACTAGAGGTATGTTTTCACATACTAATTTTTTTTGGACATTATATAATGTGTATCATTTAGTTAATGTTTAGTATCAGAGCCCTATTTGAACTTCTATCTTGTTATTTTTAAAACTTGATAAATTGAGTTTTTTTGTTAAATTTTGAGTTTACTTTTTATATACTTCATTTTCATATTGAGAGATTAAAAAAATATTACTCACAAAATTCTAATGGTATTAGTTGTAATGAACTTGGATCCTATTGGTATTAGCCTAAAGCTTTGCCAATTATGCCACCCTCAATTGTTGCTATTGTCTGCATTATATTATATATATATATATATATATATATCATTGTTTGTTTTATGAGTTTTATTTTAAATAATGTTTAATGGGCCATCTATTTTAGACTTGATGCATTTGTCTTTTAAACATGTCTTTTGCACATTTGGATAGCAAAATATTAACAGGCCAAATTAGTTATTTTGGACTTATTTTAGCATTATAGATTATTAACTTATATGAATTTCATTTATGGGCAATAAAAGAATTTATTTTAAATATTTTTAGGTTAATATTTAATTTAAAATTGGAAATTAATTATTTTATTGTCCATTTTTTATGCATTTGAGTTTTATTTTTTGGCAACTTGAACTTTAAGCAATTTAAGTTTTAATTTTGGACAATATTTGTGAAACTTTTATTCAAAACTTTTATACAAATTATGGTGCCATTTAATTTATGTCTAATATTTAGATATTATTTTTGGGCATTATTTTGGCACATTTGGATTAAATTAATTAGGAGAAATTTTAATTAATTAATCACTCACATTTAGTCTAATTAATTAATTAATTCTTATTATGTTAAGCTTGTTTAGGAATTAATGTTTGGTCACATGCAAGCACTTAGTTAAGATTAAGATGTCATGTGATTTATATAATTTTAGTTTAATTAGAGTTTAGTCACAGCACTTCTAATTATTCTAGAATTATACATCAAGTGTTATAATCATATGAGTAAAATGACATCAAATTATAATTAATTATATTTAATATGATAATTATTATTCCACATAAATGTTATCATATTTTATATCATTAATTAGGGTGGGATAGTGAATTTTCTTTTACTTCAACTTACCCACAAAAATTAAGATAGGAGATATAATTTGCTAATTTCACCATTTTATACATTAATATAATTAAATAAAACTAAGTTCACATGTAGTTTTATTTGTAGGATCATAGTTTGAAAGACATGTTCTACATTGATAAGACATGTCATATAGAATGTTTAATTGCCTTAAATGACTAACATTACATGCAAATTTTGTATAGCTTTTCAACCATTGAATATCTCTAACTTTCAAGTTCTTAATTGACTGGTAATAATTATAAGATTTGGGATGAGAAAATTTTTCTCCAATTAAGGTGAATGAATGTTGATAATGCAATTAGAAAAGATAAAACTCTTAAACTCACGAATACTAGCAGTGCATCTACAATAACTCTTTATAAACGTTAGGAGCAATCAAATCGCCTTAACATGATGTATATTAAAACTTTACTAGTATTTGTGGATTTATCAAAGGGCATCAAAACGTTCGAAACTTGCTCAAAGCTATTAATGTATAATTTGAATCCTTAGATAAGATTTTAGTAAGCACCTAATGACAAGGTTATCATCCATGAGGCTTACTGGTATAAGAGGTATGCGAGAACACATTATGTAGATAAAGGATATAGTAGCTCAATTAAAAATACAAGGTTGAAATGTTTGAGTTTTTCCTTACACACTCCATTCTAGATTCTCTACCATATAAGTATGGGCTTTTCAAGATTTCCTACAACACACTAAAGAGAAATGGTCCATCAATAAATTTTAGAACATGTGTGTTCAAAAAGAAAGAAAGGCTTACAATAAAGATGGGAGAAAATGTATATGTGGCTACGTAAGGAGAAAAATAAAAAACAAGTTAGACCAAATGAAAAGGACAAGGCACCCATTCAAGTTGACATGAGGAAAGAATCTAAGTATTTCTTTTACCAAAACAAAAAAAAAGTACATGAAGAAGAATCGCGTCAACTTTAAGACTTAACTTGAAAAAAAATTGGTAACTTAATCTCACACTTCTATTATGAATCTAATATAACAGATGTTAGTAGTAATATATAATGGATTTTTACTATTCATATCTCTTATATCTTATAGGGTTTTCTAAACCAAAAGAAACCAATGAACAATAAGCAATACATCTATTTAGGCAACAAGACAAGCTCATTAGTAGAAACTATAGGAACTTATAAATTAGTTTTAGATATTGGTTTTAATTTGATTTTAGATAAGATCTTCTATATACCAAATTTTTTTAGGAATTTGATTTCTATTTTGAAACTTATACTTTTTAGATATTTTTTTGAATTTTTAAATAATATCTTTAAATTATTTTATAAATCTAATCTTGTTGGTAATAGCATAATTTCTGATGGTCTTTTCTGAATTTAATTACAAGATAATATTTCTAATGATTCAATATATGCTTCTAGTAGCATAGGCATTAAGAGATATATTATTAATGAAAATTCTTTTATGTTTTGATACTGTAAGTTAGGTCATATCTCAATAAAGAGGGTCAAGAGAATAGTAAAAGATAGAGTGTTTAATACACTTAATTTTACTGACTTTGATACCTATATAAATTATACTATGGAAAAGAAAACTAATAAGACTAAGAAAAGTGTCAAGAGAAGTATTATCACATTAAAAATCATACATATAAATATTTGTAGTCTGAATTTAGACTTTAGCAATCTGAAATACTTTATCATTTTTATTAATAATTACTTATGATATATGTATTTGTATCTACTAAATAATGAGAATGAGGCATTTGATATCCTTTAAGATTTTTAAGACAAAAGTAGAGAAATAATTTGATAAACAAATGAAGATAATTATATCTAATAGATGTAATGAGTATTATGATAGATACATTGAACATAGACAAGCATCAAGATTATTTACTAACTTTCTTCAAGAGCAAAAGGCTGTTGTTCAATACATCATGCCTAGGTCTCTAGGTCAAAATGGTGTAGTTGAACAAAGAAATTGAACATTGTTCAATATGGTACGGAACATGTTTAGTAGCTCCAAAATTTTTAAGTCCTTATGGATTGAAGCCTTTAAAATGGCTTTGTATATTTTTAACTAGGTTTTAACCAGGACTATTAAAAAGACATTGTTTGAGTTATCTAATAGTTAGAAATCGAATTTAAAAAATATATGCATTTGGAGATGCCTATCTGAGACTATAATTTACAATCCATAAGAGATAAAGCTAGACCCAAAGACTATTAGTGGATATTTTAATATGTAAACTGAAAGGATCAAGAGATATAGATTTTATTATCCATCTCATATTACTAGAATTATGAAATTAAGAAATGCAAAATTTCTTTTAAATGACTTAATTAATGGAAGTGATCAAACTCAACACTTAGGTATTAAAAATGATCATTCTAGATTTTAAGTTTCTGTATTAAGTGATAGACTAGTTGTGATCTATACCCTTCATGTACACATAGGCATTGAACAATTATCAGAAACTATTGAGCAACCAATTGAGGAACATGATCCCTAAGAAAATGTTGACTTAACATTGAGAAGATTAATTAGGATAAGGAAGTTAGTAATTTTTAGTGATTATACTATGTATTTACAAGAGTCTAGCTACAATATAAGAGCCAAAAATGATCCTGAGATGTTTTTACAAGCCATCAGTTGTATAAAATTTAAACTGTGGCACAATACTATAAAGGAAGATATAGATTCCATGGCATCTAATGAAGTATGAGATATTGTTAACTTGCTTAGTAATTCTAAGCTATTGGATATAAATGGGTCTATAAAACTAAAAAAGACTTATTAGACAATATCAAGATATATAAGGTAAGACTGCTAATTAGCATGCTCATTCAAAAGAAAGGAATTGATTATAAGACACATTTTCTCTTATATCTAAGAAAAAATTCCTTTATATGATAATGACATTAGTTGCCTATTTTAACTTAAAACTACATCAGATAGATATGAAAATGGTATATCTCAATGAAAATCTATAGAAGGGGATATATATGAAATAATCTAAAGGATTCTTTTTTACTGCTAGTGAGCACTAGGTATGCAAGTATAAAAAATCCATATATAAATTGAAACATGCTTTCCACCAATGGTATTTTAAGTTTTATAATGTTATCTCTTTATTTGAATTCATGGAGAATATCAGAAGGTCAGTAGAAATAAAATCTGTTACTTTGTGCTATATATAGATGACATATTACTTTCAATCAATAATAAAAGGTTGTTATATTTTAGGTTTGTCATAAGAAATCTATATCAATAAGGTATTAAAGAGATTTCGAATGAATGATTGTTGTAAAAAGTGACATGTTCAATTTTAATCAATGCCTGAAGAACAATCTAAAGAAGGAATAGATATGCAATATTCCATATACTTATACTATTGTAAGTCTTATGTATGTTCAAGTTTGTACAAGACTTGACATTACATATACAGTAAAAATGTGAAGGAGATATTAAAGTAATCCACGTATGTATCACTAAAAAGCTGCAAAAAAAAGTGATTAAATACCTTAAAGATACTATGATAATTACATGTTGATGTTCAAACAGATTGAGAATCTTAAAGTAGTTGACTACTCAGATTTAGATTTCACTGGTTGCATTGATTTACGAAAATAAACCTCAGGGTACATTTTCATGTTTGCTAGTAGAGCGGTATCTTGGAAGAGCACAAAACAAACTTTAATTGTTATTTCTATCTCAAAAATTGAGTTTGTATCATGTTTTAAGGCAATTTCACATGGTATATGGTTAAAGAACTTTATTTTTGGATTTAAAATTATGGATTTGATTTCTAAGTCATTAAGGATTTATTATGAGAACTCAGCTGCCATGTTTTTGAATAAGAATACTAAAAGTGGAAGTCGAAGCAAGTACATTGACATAAAAGTACTTAGCCATTTAAAAATGTGTTAAAGAGAATAAAATCACTATTAAACACATTAGTACTAAGTTGATAATAACATATCTTTTAACAAAAGGTATGTCACCGTTAATGTTTAAGGATCGTAGAGGAAGAATGGAACTTGTTATCACATTGAGTTTTTTATGTATATATTATATGTCATTTGTAATAAAATTTTTATTCATTTTGAATTATTTTTTCTCATTTTAGTGCATACATTTATGTTTAGGCTTAAACACTAAGTATTAGGCTTATTTATTAAACTTTTTTATGCGTTAAGGCTTATTTAGTCATGTTTAGGCTTAAACATTAAGTAACATTAAAAGGACTTAGGATAAGTATTAAACTTACTTATTAAGCTTTTTATGTGTTAATGATTCAAAATGTATCATAATACATAGAAGACAATACTTGCAGATAGAAGACCTTTTGTTATGATTCGTATATTGAATTCTCTCTTCTTTGGAATATATTTGTGTTTATGAACCAAATGGGAGAATGTAGTCATTTTGTGATCATTGGTAACAAACCAACATTAATTTTTGTTGGCAATGTTACTGGTTGTGGTTTGTAAAAATAGGATTCATATTTCGTGTTCCAATTCCCACAGAGTTGCATGGCTTCTTTGATGGAAAGAAGCATCTATTGTGCAATATATAAGAACATAGGTACCTAGGTTTAGTTACACAACAAAAAAATCATTCAGAACAATATACACTATCGTTTAACTGTAACAGAGCTTGGAAACACCCTTGTGTTAGTTAACAATAGTATTACATTCAGAATCTACGTAACAATAGTTGGAGGTATGTTTTTGCATATTGATTCTTTTGAATATTATATAATGTGTTTTCATATATCCTTGAGCTAATACTATACAGTTTTATAAAATCTTTATCCTGTAACTTTTCTAAGATTGAAAAAAATGAAAACTTAGGCTATAGATTTGTCAGCCAAAGCTGCTATAAAGATGTATAGGTGTCTTCAACCATCTCTTTTGGCCTTTATTTTAAATATCGATGTTAGTTATTAAAGGAAAAAGAAAAAAGGGAAATTTTAAGATTTTGTTTGTGTTTTTTGGATTTAGCACTCATGTCCACGGGTTACTTTATGTATTATGTATTTTTCTTTTTCTCAACACAAAAAGTATTATTTAGACCCGAAAAAAAAAAAGTTTTATCATCCATCTCTGTTTAATTTTTTTCCCTTTTTTCTTTGGGTTGGGGGGGGGGGGGGGGGGATTTGTGCAGGGGGTTAAATATTTTTTGGGGGGCCAATCTTGTTGGAGTTAGATCTTGATAGTTTTCTTCATTTGGGGATGAATTGTAGCAAAGCTTTGTCATAAATATATAAAGACAATGATTTGCTGGATTAGTTTTATGGGATTCTAGCGTCGCTTGAATTGTAGCAGGAAGAGGTTCGAGGGCATGTTCAGATCAAAGAACGTCAAAACAATTAAATAGGGTATGACAGTAAATTTGGAGTTAAAATTGTTCATCGCCATAGGCGAAAAGTAATTTATAATGATGTTATCAGCGAACAACCCATGGGGATGTAGCTCAGATGGTAGAGCGCTCGCTTAGCATGCGAGAGGTACGGGGATCGATACCCCGCATCTCCATTTTCATTTTCTTGAAATGCTTTTGCTAATGTCCATTTTTAGCTGACGGAAATACGTAGTTCAACAGGTTAGATAGGAACTACGAGTTGGTGACCAACGCATTGTGTACGCCGTTTCTATCAGTCAATTTGTCTCCAACCTTTGCTGATATAAACCGGTGCTATCCTTTAACTAACCTTTCATTCACTTTCTCTTCTCCCATTTATGACTTCGTGAGTTGGCCTACTTTTTCACCTCCATTTGCCATTTTGCTCCACCTCTCGTCTTCATCAAAAGAGACAAACTCTTCGGCAGCTGATAACTCGATATAAGTTGCGTTCTTTCATGTTGTCCCTAGGCACCCTATTCTCTTCCCACCCATTACAATCATGGCATACTCACTCATGCCAAAGAAAAGCTTATTCATCGTTACTTTAATTTCCATAGTAATGTTATGCTGCTACTCAGGTTATCATTATATTCTAACCACCGGTCATTCTTTATATGCCATGCATCTTTTGTCCACAGTTTTCATGGGATATTTGTGTGCTTCACAATGAACAGGGGATGCACAAGATGAGCTTCAGGGGCAAAGCTTAGCAAAAGCCTTATCTTGCTTTGATAATAGGCTCGTGAGTATATCTCTAATTATGTCCATTCCTTGGAAGCATGCGGCTTCATGTTAACCTTTGCTCTTGAAGGCTTGTGGTCATCTGTTTGTCCATCAATAATGTTTCTTTTTCTGATATATTCTTTTCTTTTTTTTTTTCTTCTGGGTTGCTTTGAATATTTTGCAGATCTATGTTGGATGTGACCAACCGTATAGATTAAATCCATCTGGGAATATTAACATACCACCGGAGGCCACTGATTTTTTCTGCAGCGGGCCATGCCTTACAGAAACACAGCTTGTGCTTAATTGCATTGATAACATGCTATCCAATTTTCTATTCTATAATAAAGCCAGTGTGCAACAAATAAGAGATGCACTAATTGCTGGTTGCAACTATGCCAGACAAAGAGGTCAGCACACTAGTCGGTTTCTGTGAAGATTTGTACAAGCTTGCTTTCCGCTGTCTATTTTCTATTCATTTTCGTAATTTGGAAAATGACGTGTTTGTGTAGGGAATTTCAATTTGGGAGAGTAACATTGGCGGAGAAATAAGCAATGCCCGCAAGTTACCAAATTGGATTAGATTCTATCTCTTCATCCTGGTGGCTGCAGCAGTTAATTTAATGTGACACAATGACTAGCATTAAGAAACAGATAATCATTTAACTGCTTACCCGGCCAGATTGATAGGTTCCTTGTAATCGTCATTGCTTTCGTATTAATGTACTTCATATTGTAAAATCTGAAACAAAGCTTCTATACAAATATTTATATTTTGATGTGCATTTCTGGATTACTCAACAAGCTATATATAAGTTACAGACTAATAACAGAATGGAATTCAGAAGATAACTATCAACTTGTGTAAACGTATTACATATAATACCGCCAGGTGTAATATTGACAACAAATAATCAGGCTGATACAGGTGGAATTACGTGACTGTCTTTTACCCAAGAACTAGTATTAATGATACAGACTAGTACACACTGCTACATCTAAGCATGATAAGCAACTAGAGCCCTCTTGGACCGCTTACCATAGAATCCTCTTTTAACTACAATTATTACATCCAACTTCGACATTTGACATTGCCGGTTCCTTTCTTAGCCGCGATATCCTCCCGGCCTGCCTTAGGAGACTAGTCCCATACGAACATTATAGTCTCTTTAACATCCTTGACAGTTTCTTTGTAAGCAATGAAAGGCAGTGCTCATGGAACCTCTTCTAAGACAGCACTTCTCCATCCTAAGCTTATCAATCTTTTTTCGGACAACTTGAGAAGTTGAATGTACTTTTCCTGGTTTGTTGCTCAAGTGGCAAGTGGTAAAGACAAGTGCCATGACTGGCAAATAAGACTGGTGGCATCCTCCAATCTTCGTAACACCGCTTTCTTTGGCATGATCTTTGTGCATGAAAAATGGTAGTTCCTGTAGTTTGTGAAGACCAAGAAACAAAGTCATTTCTCTGCCAAATGAGAACCTTGCAACTATCCAGTCGCACTCTGCCCTGGAGTTTTCCTGATGCTGTTTTCTCGCATCAGCAATCTAACCTTTTCAACCTCATCCCATTTTCCTTCTTCTGCGTAAATGTTTGACAATAACACATAATTTCCGGAATTCCAAGGTTCTAGTTTGATAAGCTCTTTAATTGCAATTTCTGCGAGTTTCCTTTCACCATAAGTACGACAAGCACTAAGCAATGCACCCCACAAGGCAGCAGTTGGCCTCATGGGCATGCTTCTAATCAAGTCATGAGCTTCCCATACCTGCCCACAACGTCCAAGAAGATCTACAACGCAGCCATAATGCTCCAGTTTTGGCTGAAGTTGAAATTTTGCAGTCACTGAAGCAAACAGTTCCAGCCCTCTATCTGCTAAACCTGCATGGGCACAACAAGCTAAAACGCCTGTAAAAGTCGAGTCAGAAGGGCTAACGCCCTTCTCTATCATCTCCTGGAACAAGTCAACCCCCGATTCACCCTTCCCATTATATGCCAAACCTGATATCATTGCGTTCCAAGAAACAACATTTTTATGAGGCATTTCATTAAAAATGCTCCACGCAACTTCAAGATCACCAGACTTACAACAGAAATCTACAAGTGAATTTCCCACAGCAATGACATCTCGCTGAAACCCTCTGGAACATGCATAAGAGTGGATCCATTTCCCAGCATCTAAAGCTCCTAGGCGAGCGCAGACAGGCAGCACAGTGACCAAGGTTGCATCATCTGGTTCAAATCCCTGTTCCAACATTTCATGAAAAAGTTCAAGAGCTTCATCATCCTTCTTATTTTCTGCTAGGCAAGAAATCATGATATTCCAAGAAACAATACTGCGTTCCCTCATCTGTCTAAAAAGCTTCAAACCTGTTTCCAAATAACCCGTCTTACAAAACCCACGAACCATCAAATTCCAAACAATGACATCTATATCATACATTGTGTCGAACACCTTCTCGGCATCTTCCATTCTCTCGCACGTTGTATACAACTCCACCAACCCAATCTGAATGGAACCATGACTTTCAAATCCAGCTCCAATAACCTGCGCATGAACACACTGGCCGAGTTCGTGGTGACAGAGATTTGAAGCCGACTTAAGCAAAGGCGCAAAAGTGTACTCATCAGGCAAAATGCCGCGGTTCTTCATACTGGAGAAAAGGTGGAAAGATTGCTGGAAGGGTTCACACAAAGAATAGCCTTTGATCATGGAATTGAAGAGGAGAATATTGGGGTTGTGGGTTTGGGAAAAGATACGAGTGGCGTAAGACATTCTAACAAGCGCAGCACAAACAGAGATGAAGTGGGCGAGGATCTGGTTGGATTGATGAAGGCCATGGCGAAGGAAATGAGCGTGAATTTGGGTGAGTTGGGTGCGAGTATTGCGACCGTGAAGGAGACGAAGAACTTTTCGCTCAATCTCCCGGCAGCCTCTGCTCATATCTTTATCTATCTAATCACTTTGCTATGGGACCTGCCTGCCTTGTTGAATGTTGCGTTTCAATCTACGAACAATTTTAAACTTGTTTGGTACAAAGAAAGCATTTGCGTGAAAGTGCTATTCCAGGATGGTTTGGAGCCAAAATGTAAAAGGTCGATTAAATCCCTTTTGTTTGTATCTGCAACCCCTCCGTCCCATCTCCCTCAAAACCCGTGTTGCTCTCATCCTCCATTGTCGCCCATCCTCGTTCAGTGCCTGGCATAAAACCAGCCGGTCACGGAGAAGTTAATTGGGGGGTGAGAGATGGCATAGAACCAGTCATGAGTGAGAGGTCGGTTGAAGGGCGCAGAACAAAAGGTTGGTTGGATATAATGGACATAGATTTGCTTTATAAATTTGTAATAATGTAAAAGAAAAGAGAAAGTGTACTAGGATATAAATTTGTTTTATGTTATTAATATTAAGTATTATTTTTTATTTTCTAGTTATAATTTAATTATTTTATCTTTTTATTTGTTAATTCTGAATTTTATTTCAATATTTTAATAAATTACAAGAAAAATAGATATATTCTAAAAAAATCTTATCTTTTATTTTTTTATTATATATATTTTAATTATATTTATAATTATTATTTAAAATTATAAATATTTATATATTATTTAAATTAAATAATTAAATTATTCAATTTTAAATTTAAAATAATATATCTACTTTTTTCATTCAACAAATAATAATAAATAAAAGACAATTTTGTCATTTTTTTTTACGTTTTTATTTTTGTATTATTTTTATCTAAAAATATTTTGATTAATTTGTTATTATTTACCTGTTATTTTATCATCATTTTTCTTCTATTAAATAGACGTATTAAAAAACATTTTCTTTTCTTTTTTTAACATATAATTAATTTAATTACATTCTATTTTAATATTATCTTTATTTTCATCGAAGAAAATCCTATGCGGAGAGCTTGGCAGGAATAGGAGTAAGCCTAATAGAAACATGCTTACAGCCTTATTGTAAGCGTTCTTCCTCCTGCATACGTGTCTGAACGGCGATGTGTACGATACAGTTGCAGAGAGACAGATGAATAATCCAAATAGAACCCAAATGGTTGGACCCCCTCCCCTCGTGCCTATCTCCCCACTTTTATCTCATAAACCTTTTTTTTTTTCCTAAGATCCAAAATCCATGTCTAATTATGCTGCGAACTTAATTGTAGGCAAAAAATTACAATGGTTCATGTTGGCAAAAACATAAAATAATAATGTTTACGCCCGCCTTCAAAGGAATTATACCTGATGGCCCATACTCCCACTTCGCGTTTCCCAAATTCATTTGCTCTTTACAAACTAGACTTGCTTTTCTCCAACATAACGCAATATTACATGGATTAATAGGGTTTTGACGATCAATCCACCCGCTTTAAGACAAAAATGTTAGAGTACAAGCAAGCGTTAGCTTAGCAAATGCTTGGTGCTTTGTCTTTTACCCAGGCAACCAAGAATGACAGTGATCAGTAAGCTTGGTTTTACAATCATGCAGAATTCCTTGCCATGAGGTTTCAATGATCAGTAAGCTTGGTTCGGCGCATCAGATCTCAAGACAGGGCCCACTCTCTAAAATACTTGAGCACACAACAGATTTGCATCTGCTGTCATCAACGAGCTTCCACTAAGCAAGGGCGTCTTTAAGAGAAATTTCCGGAATAACAAAACTGGAGAAAAAGGCAAGGATCACTTCATATATTATATATCAGCTCAGCTATCATAAGAAATGTACAAGAACCAAACGAATCACATCATTTATCGATTGAATCTGTCAAGCTCCAGATATAGAGACAAGCTTCTTTGTTGTTGATGCATCCTCGGTTTCCCTTCACCGTATCATGCTCAGGGTAGACAATAGATACCAAATTCAGCTTAACATTACAAAATGGTTGTTTAAAATCTTGTAAGCAGAGTTCACGGGGCACGTGGCATTGCATCATTTCTTGGATGACCGAAAACCACCAAACCCCATCATAGCTGCAACATCAGGATCTGTTTCAGGTGTTTCTTCAACTTCCTTCTCCTTCTGAACCCATAAATAAAACATAATTAACTACGTTGTTTAAACAAAAAATGTAGTTACTAGTAATTAATATAACACGAAAAATAAGAACAGGAACCCTTGGACTGCCAGGGGACATTGGGCACAAGATATGGGCACTGTAAATGTTAAGGTAGGGTAGGGCGGGATGTTTCTTCCAACCCATCTCGTGCACAGATTCAAAATAAGAAACCACACGCTTCTGACCTTCTTTTCTTTTTTCTTTTCCCGACGCTGTCGCTTTCTTTCTTCCTCCTCTTGTTGCTGTTTTAAGATCCGGTCATCAAGATCTGTATGGTAATTATCAACCAAATATTTATTAAATGACTAAGAAACGAAGAAAATTACTCATAAAGTACTAATTAAAAAATCTGTCAACCCCTATCCAAAGTTTTACCTTGCTCTGTGAAGCTGCCAAGAGCTTTACGTTTTTTAAGAACTTCAAATCGTTCTTGAACCTATGTTCCATCAAAAAATTTACTACCACCATCCAACACAGATACAGATATAACTACACAAACATAAATATATACTTCTAATGCAAAGTCAAAGGTAGTCATTCCGTAATTTAAATTGCAATAGTAAATAATAAAAGGAACTTCTTAAAGTGTACCTGTTCAAGAGAAGCACGTTCTACTCGCATGGACATTCCCAGAGCTCTTTGATCTTAAGGGACAAAGTAATAATAATCATCAGAATAGTGAGGGCAATTAAATCAAGTACGCACGTGTGAGAAATCAAGGCAAGCATGTCAAGAATAGCACATACGTTTCTTTCCATTAATATGATCCAAGTAGTTTGCAGAATCCTTTACCACACACTCACAAACTGAGCAGTAGTATCCAGCCTGCAATAGGGGTGAATAATTCATCGAACAACCACAATGAAGTGTCAAATAAGTTATACCAGAATACAGTGTATCAAATAACAAAAGATGAGTATCAACCACACTGAATTGGTTGCTACCACTTGCATCTCCAGCATAGTTTGAATCCAATTTCAACAGTGTGGAAAATTTTATTACAGGGAAACATATAAGGGAACTGAGACTAATTTTTAATTTAAATGCACCACCAGACTTAAAAGAAGCATCTGATTAACCTGACCCTACCACTTGCATCTTACTTGATAACTCGAGCATAGTTTGTATCAATTCTCAAAAGAGAGCAGAAGTTTGTGTTTCAATGGAAAATGCAAGGGCAGTTAGGATAATTTACTCTTAAAATTTAGATGCACCACCAGATTTGAAGGAAGCATCTGATTAAGCATTAAGGTTATCACTATGGGTTCTAAATTTATCTCTAGAACTGTACAATTTTATAACAGAACAGAACTGTCCCTGGTCAATTAAAACCTTGTGGAACTAGCAGGAAAGATAAGTGCTTCAAACCAGTTAGGCCAAAAAATTTCCCCTAGAGCAAAGATTTTTCAATCTAAACCGTTAATCATCCATCACCCAAAAAAAGAAAAAGAGAGAACAAGAAAACATCAGATCTCAAGAGTTTAAAAGTTGAAGGAAAAAATCAACAATAGACAATAAAATTATCCATTTTAAAAGCAGCTATGATATTTAGCAATAACTGTAATAAACATGGTATGCAAGTACCTGCTGGCTTAGTGGGGCAACTGGTGTAACAACCTGCAAAGGGTTGATATTCATATTGTTAGTAAATTAAATCATCAAAAGGTTCAGTTACAGAGGGTACACCCTTGTTATATACAAGGATACAACAAAGAATGCTCAAAGATGTTTCCAAATTAAGGGGAGAAAAGAGGAAAGGGAGGGGGGGGGGCGCTTTACAGATACTTCACATTATATGGGAAAGCCTACCAAAGGGTCAAGAGATGAAATGTGAAGCTAATGTAATGTCAATGCAAACCACGCAGCCAAGAGACTAACAATTAGGCAAAGGACACCTTCATGAAGCTGACTATAGAAGATTGACTGCAGATGTGAAGCTAGACCCAAATGCAACGCAGAAGATCCTAGTTTCCAGAAAGCACATACATTTAGAACTAGAATTCTGTCCAGAGTTGCTTACCTGAGTCTTCCCCAAGCGAGATTCAAGGTCCACCTCATAATCTCTATGTTTCAAGGGTTTCCTCTGCACTGGAGGACCTTTGGCTGCACAAATACGATGATGTTACTAAATGCCGTAAACATGGCTCCAGCTCTATAACGTACTGAGTTTATTAAAAAACAACCAAAAAAAGTCATAAAAGTTCAAGGGCAAAACTGCTAGCCGAAAGCAAATGCAAACGGAAACATAAATCGAATGACCTACCTTTAGGTCTAGCTCGTGTCTCTTCCTCCTGTTCACAAGTGTCAAAATTAACTACGCGAAACTGTTCGAAAATCGCCGGCAAAATACATCGGACATTAGCATAGGAAACAAAAATCGAACAACTTACCTGCCTCTCACGCTCTCGAGCTCGTTCCAAATACTCCTCTCGATCAAATTTTCTTCTGAATGTATTGTCGACCCCAGCGACCTATGAACAGGATGCATGGATGAAAAAATTTACAGCAACTCCAAAATCTGATAAGCATTCTAGAGCGAAGCTGTAAGAAACAATTGCCCTCTCGACAAACAAAGATATACAAATGAAAAGTTGAACTTACATTATTACTGGTGTGAGCCATCGATACTTAAAAATCTTGCCCCAATTATAAAATTGACCTGATGGGAATTCAATTGATTTAAACAATAATCGAATACAGGATTATCCCTTTAGCAATTTGACAGACAAACCCTAGATAGATCCAAAAGATAAACAAGGAAAGAAAAAGCTGGGAAAGTGAAACGATACGTAACAACAATCAGGATCGTGCACGTTGCTCGCGAAAACCAATATTAAAAAAAAAACGATTAATATTATTAGCGAAATAATTTTTTTTATTTTAAAATTATAATTATATATTAAATTAAGATATTAAAATTTTTAACACTATAGTATAGATGATAAATAATACGGAAATGATGTTCGTATAGTTAACTCTTTTTTTCACTTATTTCATAAATGACTATTTCTCAGTATCATTTGGTACTACTATTTTTGAATAGTTTTTCATAAACACTATTTTTTAAATATTTGTAATAGTGTTTTAATGGAATGATTATACTTGAAAATAAATTAAATCATAATTTAATAATATTTTTAAAATTAATTTCCAAAAAAGCAACTAATTGGTAAAACTAAATTAATAAATATTATAAGTTTTTTGTTTTGTGTGTGTAAGTTCTCGATAGGTGATAAGTCGAAAATAAGTAATTATATAGTAGAATCTTAAATAATTTCTTTCACTCCCTATTGTACAAGTAGATTGTGGAGATGGAATATAACTCTTTAAATAATGATCTTTGTAAGTCATAAACAAAATTAAATCGAAAGAAAAAGAGATTTTGAATATGAATAAATAGACAAAGACAAATATTGAAATGGGGCTAGAAATATATTATTTAAAATTGGTTAAACATTTGTAAAAATTCAAGCAATAATAAATGACAACCATAAAAACTTTAAATAAATTAGCAGCAACTTTAATAATAAAAAATATCAAGCCAGCAAACAAAGTGGATAAATAAAGTAAAAAACAATAAAAAAATGGTAAAATATATTAGAAATAAATACATCAAATAAGTAAACAAAAATGATAAATAAATATATAAAGAAAGAAAGGCATAAAACTAAACTATGATAAAATAAATTGTTAAATAAATTTTTGTGTGATTTTACTTCATATGTATCCTGTGTTCTAATTTTGTTCCTCTTTTTATGTCTTAATTAGTTGGCAATGACTCCTTATGATAACTTATAATCTATATTTTATACTTCTACTAATTGTATTATCTTCTTGATGTTTAAATAAGATATTTTAAGTGCAAATATATATTGAAATTATTTTGAAATAAATTAAGACTTCACATGCTATTTTCTTTTTTCTCACCATTCAACTATCAAGTTCTTAGTCAAGCCATCAATATCTTAGCTAATCAATTAAGGCCTCAGTTAGACTCTTAGTTAAGTAGTTATAATCTCTATTAAACTCTCAATTAGACAACTACAAACTTAATTGAATTCTCAATTAAACAGTCACAATCTCACCTAAGTGTTTGGTTAAATAGTTACAATTTTAAATAGATTCTTAACTACACAGTTATGATTTTGACTCAACTCTTAATTAATTAGTTAATCACAACTTTAATTATTTTATTATCTTTTTAATACTAACACTAATAATACACTTGCATTTCAAATTATAATAATATTGTTTCAAATTGATACATATTGTACTTCCAAATGATATGCTAGTAATAGAAATTTTTAGTCTCTTAGTGAACAATTGTAAAAGTAACATCACTCCTATAAAATCACCATTATTTTTGCTTTTCACTTTCGCTATATTAGAGTTGTTATGGTATAGTTGCTTGCTCTTTCCCCATTGAAGAATTAAAGGTGAAGAACAGGAGTGTTTTGGGATATAGAGTATTTTAAATAAGATTAAGATTTTTAACAATCATCATGCTTAGCCTGGGCGTTTGGTCTAGTGGTATGATTCTCGCTTCGGGTGCGAGAGGTCGCGAGTTCGATTCTCGCAACGCCCCAGTTTTTGGTCTTGTTTTTGTTTTTTGTTGGTCATTTTGGTTTTTCCTTTTGGGTTCTCCCCACCCCCATTCTTCTTCGAGAACTACGGAAAACAATCACTACAAGGCCAAAAGAGTTCCTATATAGCATCGACAGCCCTGATTCATCTTCCCCTCAACATTCCATTGACGTAGCAGCTAGCTTAACAATGTTGAACTCCAGGATTTTGTTTGTTCTGGGAGCCCTAGCTCTGGTCTTTGCCTCATCGGTTTTAGCCGATGACGATGTCGTCGTCCTCACTAATGACAATTTCGAAACAGAGGTTGGCCAAGATCGTGGCGCTCTCGTTGAGTTCTATGCTCCCTGGTAAACTAAACTGTTTCTCTTTTTTTTTTTCCAATAATAATAGATTTAACAGAACAGAACGTTCTCTTTCACTGTGTTAGAACTTTGATTGCCCTGTATTTTTTTTTGGGTACATCAAAAGCCCGTTTATTTTTTTCGGTGATGTTGTAGTTTCTCGGCAACACGAGTACGAGACTACAGGGTTGCTGATATTTGTGTAAAATTGTGTTTTTCGGTTGTTCGTTGTTGTAGTAGCAGTAATAGTAGTTCTGTTATTATTATTATTATTATTATTATTTATGTTAACTGGTACGAAGCTCGCGCGTTGGTGCGGCTATGAATTTATTTGTTTTAACCTCAAACTTTGATTTCAATCCATCAATGAACATCCAAAAATAAAATAGAATAAACGTGTCAAGTGTCAAGTTTTGAACCTTAGAACATTTTCAACCATATAAGACCGTGATGTTAAACTGAATCGAAAGATCTCTAACTGATACAGTGTGAAGATGAACTTATCACATTCTCATACACCTCTAACTAAATTAGGACTCTTCCTATATGTGTGCATTTATTTGCACATGTGTCTCTATCAAAGCAACTAACTCAAAACAGCAGGAAAAGGTGATGTAGAATAAGAAGGATTCTTCCATTGATTAGCCCGCAGAATGTTCAACTATCTAGGAAAAGCTATGGATGATGTGCGACAAATTAACTGAAGATTTTAGATAAATTGCTGAATGTCAATCAAATAAAAACATATATCCAATCCATTACAGATTCAGGCTACCAGGAGAAGAATCATTCTACATTCATAAATATTGCATGAATAAACATTTTACTTTCATGATAACTTTTTGCCAAAATGTTGTTTACTTTACAAAACTTGTTACCGCCACTTACTCAATTCACTCAGACTACTTTTAAAGTAGTGTTTTTACTTATGGTTTTTATAGATGCTCTCCCTTGTTAAGTGTTAACCTTAAAATTTGATGGCAACAGAAACAAACATTTGTTTCTCGTGGCAGGTGTGGACACTGTAAAAAGCTTGCACCAGAGTATGAAAAACTTGGAACAAGTTTTAAAAAGGCAAAGTCCATCTTGATCGGGAAGGTTAGTTTCATCCTTGGATCTCCTGTCACCCATCCTCTCTTGCTTGATACTTTCAATATTCATGCTTTTCACTGACTTTAATTATTCTTCATATTTTACCATAAACTAGGATAAGTTATAAATGTTACGGATATCATAATTAATTCTTCAAGACAAATACAATTTAGCTTGAACAATGTGTTTGTGTTCTGACTTTTTTGGCCAATGTTTGGGATCTATACGCTAATGGCGCTTGGCACAGGTGGATTGTGATGAGGAAAAAAACCTATGCAGCAAATATGGGGTTTCCGGTTACCCCACAATTCAATGGTTTCCTAAGGGATCTCTTGAACCAAAGAAGTGAGTGCTTCCCCATTTTCTAAAATTCAAACTTCATTTAAAAAAAAAAAAAAAATTATGGAACAATACTAGAGTGCCTTTGCACATTTTGTAAAATTCATAAATTTATCTGTCCTGAACTTGTAGCTCTTCATAGCATCTTTCACCCGCTGATGACCAAATTCTTTGTGCTTTAGATATGAAGGTGCACGCACTGCAGAAGCCCTTGCTGAGTTTGTGAACAAGGAGGGAGGTATTTATATGAGATCCTTTATCATTTGTTGAATTATGCTGTTGTTGGTTATATATGCTATTCTGTTTTATTGTTTATGTATATCATATTATTTTGTAGACTTCAAAACATTTATAATTTATTTACTGGTATAGTGATCGGTAAAATCTTATTGTAACTCAAACTTATTTTCAAGTAAATGCTTTAGTGATAATGTGAGGAGACATCAAGAGTAGTAGTAAGCTTACAATCTCTTGCATAGGGGACTTAATGCTTCTTCTAAGAAAATGGAATATCACAACTCTCTCTTTTGAAGCTAATTTTTGTCCCTTTGCAGCTGTTTTGAATGAACAAATTTGGTTGGATTCAAGCAAATGTAAATATAAATAGGGCTTCAACTTATTATTATGTTGTCTTCTGATTCATTTTACCAAAGATTGTCTATGTAATCACCTCAGGCTTTTGTCTCTCTCTCTTTTTTTTTTTCAATGCCTGGTCTTGGTAATTTGTCATCCATTCTTCCGTCTACATGGCATCTTAAGGTTTTCTCAACTTAATTTTTCTGACACGTCTTTGCATAGTAATTTGTCATTGATGTCAAAATGGTCTTGCTGTCATAGGCACCAATGTGAAGATAGCTTCTGTTCCCTCCA
Organism: Erythrophleum ivorense; assembly: GCA_026724425.1. Taxonomy (NCBI): domain Eukaryota; kingdom Viridiplantae; phylum Streptophyta; class Magnoliopsida; order Fabales; family Fabaceae; genus Erythrophleum; species Erythrophleum ivorense. The sequence goes on along the minus strand of JAIUCV010000625.1, from coordinate 402,824 downwards.
GTGCTGTAGTTCTTACTCCAGATAACTTCAATGAGGTTGTCTTGGATGAAGCAAAAGATGTTCTGGTTGAGTTCTATGCACCATGGTAATTATATGTTTGTTTTCTCTTCCCTTGCATCTTATTAGCGCAATGAGATAAAATGGTGCTATATCTGCCAAAACCTTGTTTGTATACAGTTAGATTTTATTTTATTTTTTGCAATTTTTAATTATTATTTTAATAGTCTTTCTAATAACTGACTTCTTTCTTTTAGGTGTGGTCATTGCAAAGCCCTTGCCCCTGTAACACTACTTCCACCCCTTACACTTCTACTATTGCTTCCAGACTGCACCAGCCTATGTCTATTTTAAGGTCAATCCCGCTGAACCTTCTACTGTTTTGACAGACTTATGAAAAGGTTGCAACAGCATATAAATTGGAGGAAGATGTAGTTATAGCCAATGTTGATGCTGACAAGTACAAGGATTTGGCTGAGAAGTGAGTCCAGTAACATCATGTGTTCTTATAGAAGTATATTGAATATTAAAATTATCAAATTTCATTTGTACATGTGCCTAATATGGCAGTTTGCCATCATAGGTATGGTGTTAGTGGCTATCCCACTCTGAAATTTTTTCCAAAGAACAATAAGGCTGGTGAAGATTATGATGGTGGGCGTGATGTGGATGATTTCATTGCTTTCATCAATGAGAAATGTGGTACTAGCCGTGATGGGAAAGGACAACTTACTTCTAAAGTTAGTGAAACAATATATGTTCACTAATGGATGAGACCAGAATGGTATTCTTTGCATCTGAAATACCTGATTGTTTTTGGTGTAGGCTGGTATAGTGGGAACTCTGGATGACTTGGTGAAGGAGTTTGTGAGTGCTGACAATGATGCAAAGAAGGTGGTATTTTCCCAACTCGACGAGGAAGTTAAAAAGCTCAAGGGTTCTGCTGCAAGGTTAATTTTGAACAATTTTATGTTTCTCTTATATTTTGGTTGTATAACTTTGGCTTAACTTTTTTATTTTAAAACATGGTTATTTAAGCCCTCATAGTGTTTAACTATTGGCCGTTCTTTTACAAAAAGTACTAATTTGATTGATTTTCTATATGTCTTTTTGTTTCCCTAGGTATGGTAATATCTACTTAAAATCTGCTAGGAACTATATGGAAAAAGGTGCTGAGTATCCAAGGAATGAGATTAAACGTCTGGATCGCATGCTTGAGAAGGTAATTTATTTCATTTTGTATGTTTAATATCATATAAATAATGCATCGAATATGATAAATATGTTGAATGTGTAACATGAATCTCATCAAATGGGAGGGGGTTCCTCACCATCCGAGGGTCCATGATCCCTGATGTAAAAGTTATTTGCAGCATGCAGCAAACCAGCAACTACATAGGAAACAATAGAGTTGTGTTATATTTAGTATTTTGTATTCAAGGAAATTCAACAACTTAGAATAAGCATTAAAAAATATAAGCTTTAACCTTTTGACAAGGATCTTTATCAAACTCTTGGCATAAAACAGAAATTTGTTGTTTAGCAACTATATAAGGAAAAATTGGGATTTAATAATATAGCATTGAGATAAGCTGCTTGGGGAAAAAGTCATCCTTTCGATTATGAATCAGATTTAAAAGGTCCGTACATTAGCATAGCTGAATTTTCAACTCATTCATTTTTTTGTTGATATTCCTTACTGTTTACGTAATAGCGGTGATCATTTTGTAGTAAAATTACTACGTGTGATGCGCTAAATGATGCTACAGTCTATTATTATTGATGTTGGTGTTGATTGAAAGTTGAGGTAAGAGTCTAAAGTTGTTATGTCTAACGGTGTGAGTATCAATGGCACAAATTAGCAAATGAGAATAGTTTGGCCAATGAGAGTCAAGTATATGAAACAGCAATGGACTAGCCAGTCAAGGAAATAGCTGTCAAATGTAGATATTATTTTATTAACTAACACGTGACATTCAGGATTAGTTTTCAGCATTCCTATCAATTTGGATGAATTGTCTGAGCTTGTTTGAATTTTTTCTGTTTGTTGGTGCAGTCAATCAACCCTGCAAAGGCGGATGAGTTCACTCTTAAGAAGAACATCCTATCCATCTTCGCATGATCTTCTAGTGTTGGAAGAGTGATTGCACTAAGTGCTGCTTGGAGATGTGATTTGTGAATCCTGACTTCCTTCCTGGGTCTTATTCCTTGTATTCTCTTTGGCGATGTCCTGCCATATTCGCATCCTTTTATGCATATTTTTGCACTGCACGTGTACTAAGTCACAGAAAGTAAAGCAAAGATGGATTCTCATCTGGGAAGCCATGTTATAAACTTATTAGGATGAACTTTAAGGTTTAATTTTCTGGGTGCATTTTTCCATTTTGGGCTTTGAAAGAGTTGCTGGTTTCCGTGTGATCTTACATTGAAATGAACCTACATTTTGGGTAATGATGTGTGACATTTCCCAACCTCACCTTGATACTAAGGAAAGAGAAATCTAGCCTCAACTTTAAATGAACTCTGATCTGTAAGTTGTAATTTCATTGTGCTGATGTGCAGAGGGAGTGTAGTGCTTCAGACGAACACATACCTGTACAGTTTGCCGACAATTCTAGTCGCGGACTAAGATCAGTTATGGCGATAAAGACACTTGGATGGCTTAGTTGAGCTTGTAGGAGTAATATTTGAATGCCAGTGTTTGCACAATCAAGGGTTCAATCCTTAATTATAGAAACACTATAGAGTACCTAAGAATATTTTGAGCTTGTAGGGCTCTTTATAAGTGGCTTCTAAAACACAGAAAGACATACATAGGAGAGATGAGAAGGAATTGTAGAAGTTGAAGTTGAACCATTCTTATGCAAATGAAGTGATATTAGAAAATTTTTATCTCCATTATACCCCCTGTGCAACTGTGATTAATTGAAGGGTTTAATTTTAGGAAAAGGGTCGGGGTCCACTAGCTATGGAGTATGGCATTAGAATAAAATATCACATGGAGAAGGCCTACGATGGGAAGTTTAGACAGCAGAGACTGACGCCTTCGTGATTCATGTGATTCCCATCGGAAACTGACAAAAAGGGGGCTGTTGGCCTTGCATCCCAATTCCGAACTACAAACTAGAAAAAGAAAGTGGGAAGTGGGATTCTCTAGTCTTCACTATGGACTAGGCAGCGTTTGGCTGACGTTTTCTTTCTCTGATCTTTGAAGGTCCATCACTGTCTCTCTCTAAATATTATTGACAATGCCTGGCTCTTCAGCTGCAGACTGCTAGGCTGCTCCCAACTCATAAATAGATCACACGAATAAACAGGATCGTATGATTCGTATCTGGTCTGGCTTAACTCTCAAGTCTCAGCCAATAATAACTGTACTTTCTATTCAGCTAGAAAAAAAAAATTACAGTTGAGAAATTAAGTTAAAGTTATTTATATTAAAAAATTTTAAATTTTAAAATTATTTTAAAAGATTTAAAGATTAAAATTTTAAATTATTTTAAAATAATTTAAATATTTAAAATTCTTAACATGAATAATTTTAATTTAAAATATTTAATTGTAATTTTTTTCAAAAAGAACTCACACATAGTGATGGGAGGGAAGCGTGTGAATTTTGAACAGATCTTTCTAGTACCATCCAAAAATTATTTTTTTTTCTTTTTCCTCCGAATGTTTCTTACGAAATAATATATCATGCTATTGTACAAGATAACATTTTGTAGAATTATAAATTTTTTTTGCTTGATAGGTATTAATTTTTGAGTATTTCATGTATACAAGATGTTGTGAATCGGACTTATTTGGTAGATAAAAAGTTAAATATAAAAATAAAAAAAAATATGATTTTAAAGATAAAAAATAATTTTATTATCTTTATTTTTTATAATTGAGAAATAATTAGTAGGTAGTGTTAAATAATGATTAAAGGAATAAAATTAAAATTTTCTCTCAATTTTTCTTTTCTATCATTCTTTCCCTTGCGTTTTTACGTTTGCCGAACGGGGCGTTAGAAATGTTAATTTTCTGCCAATTCAATTAGAGTGCGAATATGAGTGTTTCAGACAAGTACGATTTTTTTACGACTTGGTAAAAGTAGTACAAAAAGCAATATTTAATATAAACTGTCTATATTATTTTATTAATTTTAATAACCATTTTTTTAAATTTATAATTAAAAAAATATTTTTATTTTACGTTATATATTTTTAAAACAAAAATAATAATAAAATTTAAATAATCTAAATTAGATGCCACTTTCTCTATTGATGTGGATCTCGTTTCAAACAGATATGTATGATGAAAAAAATGAGTGAATACTTGCCCATTGCCATGTTAATTTACCACCACTAATATTGATTCCTGGGATAACATTCAAATTTGAACGTAACTCCAAATGGTTCAACTGTGGAATGGGGTCATTATGCCACTCTTCACAGAGAAGCTATAATATTTTAAAGGGCGATTATACAGTACTACTATTGGACAAAAATATTGAAATTATAAATAAACCGTGGATCCTACATCAATTTAGGATATATGTATGAATCAAGGTATGGTATCTAGATGAAATCATTGAAAACTTACCTATAAAAACTTACTATCATTATTCATTAATTAATTCCATTTCAAATTTTAGTTACATAGTTTATATTAACTTGCTTCTTGTTTTTATTATACATATAATATTTATTAGTAGTCATTTTGACCCTCAGAAGCAAGGCTACTTGCGTAGTGTACATAAAATTCTTTTAAGTATCTTGTATTAACTTTTTCAACAAAAATATAATAGATAAATATATTTTTCAACTTAGTATCACACTTCTAATTTTTTTTAATAAAAAGCTTACCATACCTCTATTGACCTCAATTTTAAAATTACACCTAAAGTTTTCACTTTAATATTCAATTATATTCATCATCAACTACTTCAGTTACTCCTTCATCGATAAAATAATATTTGTCCAATGAATTTAATAATTAAAATATATGATCTTCTCGAGTTTTCTATCAACCGTTTTTCTTATAAACTTACTTCTTTTGTTATGGCCAGAGAAAAAACCCACGACTTTTGGAATATTCTTTATTTGCTCGAGTTATATTCAGCGACCTCCCATTGATTTGTCAGCATCTAAAAATCCAGTTCAATATACTAATTATTAAAATTTTTCGCAAATCTTGAAATATATTCAACGGGTGAAAACTCGGCTCCAAAAACCTCAGTCTCTTCATAGCACAGCCCAGATTTAAATACTCCTGGCATCAATAATGAATTGGGGCCTCGCTTATCACTTATTGGCTCCTTTTTCGAAATTGTCCACCAAGTACAGTAACATCCAACAACTCCTCGTAAAACCTTCAAATGTGACAACTGAGTGAGGATGCATTGGACATTACCACCGTTGATACTTGAAAAGATTTGAAAAAAAAAGATACCCCATAGAAGCAACCAAAAAGAAATGGAACATCTATTTGGGATTGACATGGGTTCCAATTGTGTTATATATATCCTTTAAGCAAGTCAATGTCACATAATCTCAATTCTCAACCTACCTCATGTCAAACATCTGTGTGGCCCCGTGTCGCATATGGGCTTTGGAAACGACTTTTTAATACATCCAAAGAGATCCATCATGTCATAATTACTCAATGACTCTATATGGCATACCCCCAAAAACAGCAAACCAAACTGGGTCACTACTCTCATCTTAATCTTTTTGCCATAATACCGACAGTTATCTCACGCCATTTGCATATATGCAATAAAAAGCTAGGGGCTTAAAAGGTCCAAACAAAAAACACATACATCTTTCGATTGCGGGTCTCCCATAAACATATCTTGATGCACATTGTGTATGGGGCCTAAACCACCTAAAAGGGATACCTACAGCACGTGCATTCTGTATTTGTCTGATCACATATTCCTGTTATGAGATAATGATAGAACTTGGGAGTGCATAAAAAAGTATATTATCGCCCCAATAATGCATCAACTTAACCCTAACTCAACCATAACTTGTAGCATCTAACGTGGCTTGGATTAACCATACAAACTCCCAAGCAGTAAAAGGGCAGCAATTGTGATTTGGGATAAATTGCAATTACTGGACGGCAAGTGTAAATACTAAACTGCTGCGAGTACACTTTGTACATAGTTTCTCAGGATCTACAAAGATGATAAGGGATCCAAGAAACCTCATTCATCAACCCTATGAGTGGAGGATGGCCTCCCCTTTCAACCAGATACAGCGAACCAACCATCGATTCATGCTAGAACGATTTCCAGATGACCAAAAATAGAAACAATAGAGATAATAATAATAATGATATGTACAATTTCATAAAACCCCAATAGGAATTTACCTGGAGGAGACAGGGTTTAATGCTCTAGCAAAGCCATTCATAGCCCCATACCCCTTTGAACTAAATCCCAGGCACCCAAGCAGCCCCTGCCTGTAAGGCAAGAATGTCTTCTTTCTCAATTCCTCAGCTTGAGCTCTGTGAGCTTTATAATGCAACTCGTGCGGCGATGGCGGCACGCGCCTCTTTCCAACTCCGTTAGACGGCTTGCCGGCCACTCTCTTTCCGGAAGCCTGACTGTTCCCTTTAGATTTTTGCGGTTCGGAAGACCCATTCGATTGATTTGTAGATTTCTCCTTTGAAATAGAGGCTGGAAGATTTTGGTTCGTGCCTTTCTTCTCCTTCGCGGGTGAGAAAGAAATCGTGGACCAGAACTTGTTGTTACTCCTGCCTTCGCTCTTACTTCTAAGAAAATCCTTCAAGAAAACCCACCTCTTCGAGCTCCTTCCAGCTGAAGAAGACCTGGAAGACGAAGCTGAAACCGAAGTAGTAGTCTCCGAACCTAAAACATCGATCTTCTCCCTTTCGATTTCTTCTATTCCAAAGCAGCCATTCTTGTCTATTTCCTGCGCTAAGCTTGAATCTCCATGTCCGTCTTCATTCTCTGCCCACTCTAAAGGCGTATTTCTCAAAGGCGACATAGATCTGGTTCTTCTACGCACAGACTTATCCCTTAACCTCAGATCTCTGCCTCTCACGTGCGACGGAACCTCCGCCTCTTCATATTCTTCTCCTTCCAGATCCAGCAACGGTGCGAGAACCTGAGGCCGCTCCAGGTGGGTCGAAAGCTTCATGGGTCGGATCTTCCCGTTCAAGAACAACTCATCAGCCGAGCTCATCGAACCCGACCCACCCGACCCGTTTAAGCCAAACCTCGCAGAAAATTCGAACTCATAAGATAGTGGCATGCAGGTGTTGCTATTTTCGAAGGAGGAGGAAGACGACGAAGACTGAGCTGCTGGCAACGAGGCAGAAGTTAGGGCAAAATGCATTGGGCTCGCCGGGGCACTGTAGAAAAATCCGGAAACGGGTCCACGACCAGGACTTGAGGGGGCACTAACGTAGGGAGTGGAACAGGTACTATCAAAGTCTTCAAAGACTGAAGGATGGGACTCGTGGGATATGAGAGTTTCGCCATTGCTAGGGTTTGGAGGTTCTGACTTTGGATCTGGGTTTACGATTTCGCCATTATTGCTGGGAGTTTGGAGCCCCATTGTTCAGCGTGTGTGTGTAATGCCAAAGGATTGAGAAGGAAGAAGCTAGCGACTCTGTATTGTGCAAGAATGATGGCTGCCCAAAAGGCAAAAATATAAAGGAAGAGAGATTATGTAGAATTGCCCTTCACTTTGTACTTGTATATCTCTAGTGCCATTCGCTAATATCACTCTTCAGTTTTCACATCACATCGTACTTCTTTTATTCCTTCCTACTTTTCTCGCTTTACCCTTACCCATATATTTTTACCTAAATTTATGGACTTTCTCCATCTGTAACCAGGATGAAATATATAAATTATCAAAATTAAAATCATTTTAAATTCATATCCACTCTTCAGCCATTATCAACCTTATTAAATATTACTCAGTTGGCACCTTTAGTAAAATTATTTTTAATCTCTTTATATATTATAAATATTTTTAATTTATTTTTTGCCTCAAATTATTTTTTTATACAATACAAAAATATAATTTTATTTTAATTATGATAGTAAAGACATGTTAAACTTTAAAATAAGATTCTAATTTTATTCTTAGAAAATAATAAAGTAAATTTATTTTTCCAATAAATGCATTGTAAAACATATTAACTTTCTTGCGGAAAAATAAATTTAAAAATTAATACAACACATATTAAATGTCGAATATTTTTAAAGGAAGATAGGTATTAAAAATAATTTAGTTACGTATCAACAAAGATCAATATAATTTAGTTTAATGAGTACATTTATATATAGCTTTTTATATTTTTATTATCATATTTTTAAATTATTATCATATTTATATAATTTAATTAATAATTTATATAGTTGTTTGTAAATATCATATATTTATTATATTATTATTAAAGAATTATATACTTATTATATTTTAAATAAAAATTTTTGACAATAAATATATAAATTTTTTTCTTGCTCTAAACCTTAAAATTCATGTATCTTTAACTGAGAGTGGGATGGCTCCATAACAATTTCAAACGTAAATCAAAACAAATAGGAATGTGAGATAAATTATGAAAATAATAATATTCTCGAGTAATCATGTTCTCTTCTATGTTTTTTTTTTTTTGGTTAACATGTAGCATAGAAATGATGGGTCTCTTTTATATTTGCTTCCAGAAGGTTCTTTCCTTTTTGCAATCATAGAGAGAGCATGGAACCATTGGAGATTTTTGAACCATAACACTATGATGTTGTTGTGCCCCCTACATGTCAAATTTCCATCTTTTTGCATGCACCCAATTAACGCAACACGTTCTTCAGTGTTCACTTTTTATGTAGTCCTTCCTCATTACATGCAAGAGTCAACACGTATAGTAACTTTGTTTAATTATTCCAAATATATGGGGCGATATATAATTTTTTTTTTTAAATGTGGGTTTTTGAGATTGGAAACTTTTATTTTCAATTTTATAACTCAAATTAGACATGAAAACATTACGAAAGGTTTTAATAGTAGAATTAGGAAAGCACAAAAAATGCGCGTCCGGATTCTCTGCTTTCACCTGTTCTTATTTTGCAGGAGCATCTGGATCATTCAAATTAAAATTTGGATGATTCAGATTTTATTTTTAAATTTTATGAATTTTTTTAATTATAAGAAAAGAAAAATAAAAAATAAAAAAAAATATTTTAACTATCAACTTATAAAAAAATAATTTTTAATATTAAAAAAATTAAAATAAATTAAAATAAAATTTGAATCCCGAACTAGATGCCCCTGCAAAAATTAGGAGCAATGCAAAAGCAGAGAATCCTGACGTCAAAAAAATGCTTTCACTTGAGCGATTTTTTTTTTTATTTAAAGGAATAAAAAAATTGGGAAGATGTTGATTGCTTCAAGGTAGCATGCATTCCGGTTTGTTTAAACTCGAATGTTCTTCAAATATCAATGAATGTAGTACAAGTATGGCCTTCAAAAAGAAAATCTACGGCAGACGTTTGATTGGCCAACGTTGGTTTTCAATTAATTACGCACGCCACTAACCACATGGTTTAAAAAGAAAAAAAAAAAAAGGTAATGTTGATAAAGTAAAAAATAGTACAAAGAGGTGGGTGGGGTTTATGAGGGTGGGAGTGGCACGTTCATCGCCTTCTAATTTAGTAATCCCTAGGGCACTGGGGCTTGTAATTCCATGTGATGAAAACACCATTTTGCTTCTACATCCATTCTCTTTCAAGATCTTTTTCTTCTTTTTATTTTACCTACTCATTGACTATGTTAAATGATCGTCATTCTCAGATTTACTACTTGATTGATATTTAAAAAAAAAAAAGAGAGTAAGGACAGATTTTAAATGACTCCTATTCTAATTTTAAATATCAAGTTACACGATTTAATTGACCACTAATTATAGTTTTTATGATAATATATCTAGATGGCATTTGAGATGTCATGTTGATTTTTAAATTTATAATTTCTTAAACAAGAAGTATAAGAGTTTGAAAATGAAAAAAAAAATAACAAGGTAAGAATTCAATTACTAACACTTAGGCTTTTTTATAAAAATATCGTTTGAATAACAAATTTTAAACAATTTGTAAAAGAAAATAATTTTTTATATTATTGTTAATAATTTCTTAATTAAAATATAACATATTTATAATTTTTTAATAATAATATAATATGTGTATAATTTTTATAAATAAATATATTATTTTTAATTAAATTATATATTTATTATATTTTAATTAAAAAATTAGACAATAAAAACGTAAATCATGTTTATATTTAAAATACATAATTTTAAAAATTGTAAATCATAAATTTTAATATTTTATACATAAATTTTTAAAAAATTAAATTATTTATACAGTCAATAAAATTATTTCCCTCTTACAATAACTAAATTTCTTTCCAATCATATCAAAAGGTCTCAATCACATAATCACACTAATATTAATTTTTATTGTTTTTGCCTTTTTTTTAATTTAATTTTCGGATAGAAATGGAATGACTTGACAGTGATGAGAGCTAAGAATTGAGATGAGAGCCAGAACTGAGAAAAGGCGTCATCAAAGATAACGTAGGTTAATTCGACGTGGACGAAGCCAAACCATCGATTTGAATTATACAATAAGGCGTAGGTACACCTGAGGAGTACAGAGGATGCAACTCTTCCCTTAGGATCCTTCCTCTGCGAACGAGATAGTTCCGAATTATTATTATTATTTTTTAAAAATAATGTATAATTCAAAATTCAGATTAAAGATGGCATCATATTAATCTGTAAACATCATCGAAAGCAGAGTCTCTTTTCAGTTTTCTCCGTACCCAAGAAAGAAGAATATCAGGGGTAGTAACCCTATTTTTGCTTAGCATTGAAGTGTAAAATGTGGCCAATCCCACTCTGACAAGTGGCCGTCTAACATTGATGTTGAACCTACCAGCATGTCCTTTTTGTACCAGTCCCAAACAATAAGCAAGCAGGATGGGGGTGGCACTGCCAATTTCCCATTTCCTTCAAAGCTTCCCATATGCTCTGTAAGAATCTCACCATACAAATCACTTATGACATGTTATTTTGTTTTAGCTCTCTATTCTTCTATATGATTAATGTAATTGAACAAAAAATAAGACTAAGTTAATTCTTTTTTTTTTTAATTTTCTTTTGAAGATATAGAAAAATGAAATTCGGATTACTAGTTTTAGGATACCAAGCTTTAAATATTGATGTCCAATTTATTATATTCATAAACAATTATACTCTACTATAAGAGGCACAAGATTGTTTGGGGGTCAATATTTTAAATGAAACATCCGGGGTTGTTGCATTCTTTATCACTTATTCAGTGTTATGTGATATGTAAGATAATAATTGAGATCAAAAATTGGAAATTTGATACAATGAAAATATTAATTTCATAGCTATTGGGCCATGGTCTAATGATGAGAGGCATGGATAGTTTAGTAAGTAACTTTTAAAATCAAACTAGAAATGACAATTTTTTTTCCCTGTTTGTGGAGACTTCCGCGGGGATTGATCCAGAATGGAGTATTTTTTTTTCCCCCCAAAGAATATGGGAACGAAAATCATATTCCCTATCTGATGAAGATCTTACTATATTGAAATTATTCGTATGTATAATTTATACTAATAAATTTAAATATATTTATATTTTTATTACAATAATACATCTGAATTTAAGATTATATTATTTTGGCTTTATAAAATTTTACTTCATTTCAATATATGGAATGTAGAAAATTATCTTCCACAAAGAGAAATAAGAAAGGAGATGAGAAAGGCCTCCAGCCTTCCAATATTGATGTCCTTTTTTTTCTTTTCCCTTTGTGGCCAGAAACTAAGGTGGTTAGTAGATAAAGAAGAGAGAAAATCAGATGATCAGTTAGAGTGAAGTGATGAAGAAAAGTGCGATCTAATTGTTTGTCACACAAAATTGTTAAATATACAAATAAAAAATATAAATATAAATAAAATAGATAATATATATATATATATTTTTATACTTTTATAGAAAAAAATAAATACTATTAAATAATAATAATAATAACATAGTAAGAAAGAGAGGTGGGTTAAAGAAAAGAAAGACAAGAACACTCACTGGGCAAGAAACCACGTGTTGTTATATATAGAACTGGTAACAGATGATCATGGCATGTGAGGTCTGTTAACGATGTGGTTCATCACACTACGCATACACCCCCAAACCCGTGCGCGTTTCCATCCCCACTCAACACCTATATGAATTTGAAGATCAAATCTCACCCGAGATAAGCCTACCCAATTGGTGTCTGCTGTCATTTTCTATCAAATCTTACTCTACCTGCTTGATGTGTTTGTATGGCTCCTGTTATTCGGAAGGAGGCAAGGGTTAGTCCTAACATGTTTTTCTGTCTTTCTTTTGCTGTATTAAAACCTTTGGCCTCACATTCTCCCTGTATTGCAGCTACTGTTCGACGACATTTACAATTCATGCATCCAAAAAGCACATTTCTTTCAATATTTTTTGAAGCCAATATCAATCTTCAGTTAATGAAACCAATATTTACTTAAGCTGAGTCAAAGTTTCTATACTAGCCATTCTATATGACAGGATGCCTTCTGTAGCATAGAGGTTTGAGTCAGAATCCCAATTGAACTGGAGAAATCGTTAGCATATCAACATTCAAAGCTTGAAACTGGAAATAACAATATTCTTCTACTAAATTAAACCTTTAACAAGTACCGAAAAGATACTACCATCCAATAGAAAGGCATGAAGGGGTATATAGACTTCCACGGGTCACCTGGGCGATTCCTAAGTGGTATCAATATTTTACTACCGACAGGAAAATAATACAAATTCCACCAGGTGATGTGTTCACCCACATATATCAGAAAAAATGAAGCCCCCAACACGCCAGGGGCTAAAGCAACAAATCAGAAATTAATTCTTCAATCAAAGAAGTTGATATTTCCCACTCAATCTCTGAAACCTCTTCAAAGGCTTCCATGTCAAAATCAAGCCATCTACCATATCGAGTGCTCATGTCCTTGCTCACAAGTTCGTCTACCATTACCTCCTCCATGCTTTTAAAACCCAGAATTTCATTGTAAAGTTCTTCTACCAACCAGCCCTTCCTGTGATCCAATTCCATCCATCTCGACCATGCTTTGCAGCTTCCAACAAAAGCTTGTCTGCATCTCAAGCCTAGGCACTCAGTCACACAATCAAACCAAACCTTTCTCTCGAGCTTGGAGTCCTCTTCTTGATAGTCTTCAGTTCCACTGCTCTGATTTTCCAACCCATCAAATAGATTTGGCATTATGACCTCATTGGTCTGACCCAGCACAAAATCTTCTGCCATCAACTCTGCACTGCTTAATATATCTTTAACATATTCACGTTTTGTGTTCCCTGACATTTTAAAATCAGCCAAATTCGATATGCTACTTAATTGCTTAACAGTCAGATCCCCCTCTGCCAATATGCAAGATCTTTGCTCGGACCAATTTACCCCATTTTCAAGTGATGCAGATTCATTTATTGGAGAAAAATTAGACACTTCTTCATCTTGCATGGATGAATAAACTGTGCTGCCTGGAAAAAGGGAAGATATTGATTAGTACGGCTGTTTTATAAATAAATGCATTTGTGCTGAGAAAAAGCAACACAATTTGCAGGATTTGCCTTTAAATTTAGACATGAAAATGCCCATAAACAGTAGAAAGTAGAGATTAAAACATTACCATATGCACTTTCTTCACTATCCAGGTAACTTTCACTGACACAAGGAGTTTCAAAAACTGTAACAGATCTGGAATGCTGACAACCTGGATCATTTCCAGTTTCACCGTTGCTGCTACAGCTGGGCTCTTCCGTTGCTTCTAATGTCTGCACAAGTGAAGAGTGACAGAGTTGAGATGGATATATGGGCTCTTTTTAGTTCAAAGAGTGCACATATCTTCAATTGCAAATCACTTTATAAAAACTCAATAACTTTATGCATATGAAATTTTTGAGTCAGTGAATGATGTGTGAACCATACTAAATAACCTGAGTTCTGAAGAGTGAACTCATACTGAGCAAAACTTAAAATCTTAAATCCCATTGTGAGCCCATACTCAAGCAGTTGATTGCCAGGATTAACTCTGACACATAATCAGGCGATTCACAATATAATGGGGTACATGGCATATCTTGTACACAAATTTTTCTAAATTCATTGCACATATTTTAGCTAGTCATATTCCATTACAAGACAGCTGTAGATACAAGACTGAGGGGCCCACAAATACCAAGCCCAGAAGGGCCAAGGGGACAGTCTCTGTTGAGGTGGTAGGGAGAGAGAATAGTGCTTGCATTGTGGGAGTGAGGAAGAGAATGATTATGAGGGGTGATTGTGTGCATGGGAGGCAGGTGGGTAATTGCTAGAGGGAGAGAGCTCTAATCTCTCAAAAACCAGAGGAGAAACGATGCTAGTTTTCGTTTCACTGCCTTAATCTTCTTCTGTTGAAGAATAAAGTTTTGCTCAAATATAAAACCAGACTTGGAATTTTCACCAGTTTTGGTATTAGAGCATCAATTTCTAGGGCATGGTTGGAACCAGAATGGAGAGTCGAGTAAAAGTGTTAAATAAAGGATTCAGTGAACTGTAGAAGAACAATGATGAAATGAAAGAGGAGCTCACTTCGGTTAAGCTGGTGATGCTCAAGCTTTGAGACCAGCTGGGTAATTTACACTCCACCTTAAACTTGGAAGTTAGAGGAAAGGTGATGAACGGTGTTACATAGAACCTTTTGACAACCTCAAATGTAGCAACTCTTGTTGTGGAAGTGAGTGAGACTCCATAGATAGCTCCGACAAGTCCAAAAGTTGCAACAACTGCAATCCAAGCTTTGGGAATGAACGGGAATGGTAACGATAAGGACATGGATAGGTGCGGACGTTTGGAACTACCTATATTCTTTGGAGAGAATCCAATTAAGTGGCTATTCAAGGTTGAATGATACTTTTCAGTCAATAACATTCAGGAAGCAAAAAAGTTAGACACCGTGGCTGTTAGCCTAGAAGGCAAGGCTTTAAATTAGTTCTAGTGGTTAGAGACCAGAGCATTGATACACACTTGGAAGGAGTTTAAGAAAGAAGTGTTGGACCGGTTCCATTGTTATCAAATGGGAGATAGCTATGAGAGGCTGATCGAGATTAAATAGGAAAGCTCCGTGGAGGAATAAAGGGAAAGATTTGAATCACTATCAACTCCTTTGGAAGATTTACCAAATGAAGTGTTAATGGGGGCATTTAAAAATAGACTCATTGATGAAATTAAGGCTAAAGGGAGACTCATGCAACCCACAACTCTTAAGCAACTAATGGATTATGCTTTTCAAGTGGAAGGGAGGAATCTTGTATTGCAAACAGCCAAGGAAGATAAGAAATCAAAAGTGGCAAAACCCAGCGTAGGACCAAGATGGATCACAATTTTCAAAGCCTCCAAGTATAGGGAAACCATTAAGAAGTCTGTGCAGTAATTCTTTTGGGAAGAACCCTAAGAGCAAAGGTGGAGAAGCAGATAAGATAGTAAGTAACAAGGTTACTATCCCCATCACAACTACCTGGTGGCAATACCAGTAGCAGGAGAAGGTTGTCAGAAGTTGAAATTAATCGACAAAGGGAGATGGAGCTATGCTTCAAGTGTGATGAGAAGTTTGGGCATAACCATAAATGTAAAAACAAGCAATTCCACATGCTGATTCTTACAAAAAAAGGATATAAAGGAATTGGAGACCAAAGAGGAAGAGGAACAAGAGGTGGAAGAACCCCTTCTATGGAACTATCCTTGAGTTCATTTGCTAGTTTAGCTGGCTATAGAACCATGAAGTTAATAGAGAAAGCTTATAGAGAAGAAGTGTTGGTGTTGATCGATAGTGAGATAACTCTCAATTTTATTTCAACATCAATGGTTGAGAGGCTTAAAATCCCTATACAAAACAGGGGACATTACTCAATCACAGTGGGAGATGGAAGAAAATCATAGCAAAGGGGAAATGTCAAGATGTTTGTTTGGAATTACAAGGAACGCAAGTCAACCAAACTTTTTACCCTTTTGAATTGGATAATGTGGATGTAGTGTTGGGCATTGCATGGTTGGAAGACCTTGGAGAATTAAGAGTCAACTAGGGACAAATTCACATGAAAATTAAGGTTGGAAAGGAATGGGTGTGTCTCAAGGGTGACCTAACCCTTACCCAATTAGCGGCGTCATTTAAATCTATTCTTAAAGTTGTAAAAGGAAAGGGACAAGGGTATTTAACAGAGTTTGAAGACACCATTCTAGAAGCTAAAACTAAGTGACAGAAAGTGAGGAGATTCAAAAGGAGCTGGACAAGTATGATTGTGTGCAAACCCATGGCTGGATTACCTACTCATCACTTTCAAGATCATCCCATCATGATTAAATCAGGGGAACAACCACCTAACATTCATCCTTATTGATATGCTCATTCACAAAAGGCTAAAATTGAGAAGTTGGTAAAGGAAATGATTGAAGTTGAGATAATTAGGCCAAGTGTCAGCCCCTATTCAAGTCCAGTGCTGTTAGTTAAGAAGAAGGATGGTAGTTTGAAATTCTGTGTAGACTATAGAGCTTTGAATAAGATCACAATGCCAGATAAATTCCCAATTCTAGCTATAGAGGAGTTATTAGATGAACTTAGAGGCGCAACAATCTTTTTCAAAGTTAGATTTGAAATCTAGGTATTACCAAATTTGAATTTTGCTGGGGGATGAGGCCAAGATAGCATTTAGAACTTATAAGGGCCATCATGAATTTTTAGTAATGCCATTTGGATTGATTAACGCTCCATCTATATTTCAATTCCTAATGAATGATATTTTTAGGGCTTATCAAAGAAAATTCATTGTGTTCTTTGATGATATCTTGATTTATAGCCCAGGATGCTACTTCTCATGTGCAACACTTGAAAATAGTATTAGAAATATTACAAAAAAAAATGTGTTTGGACAGCCCCAAGTGGAGTATTTAAGGCACATTATATCTTCATCAGGGGTACATGCAGATCCTTTGAAACTTCGAAAATTGAAGCCATGGTTAAGTGGCCACTTCCTAAGGATTTAAAAGCATTAAGGGGTTTCTAGGGACTCATAGGATATTTCAGAAAATTTGTAAAGGATTACAGTAGACGTGCTGCTCCATTAACGAATTTACTTATAAAGGACGCTTTTCAATGCAGAAATGAAGCTCAAACGGCATTTGAATTATTGAAAACAACCATGACTACTGTACCTATACTAGCCATGCTTGATTTTACTCACCCATCTGAGATAGATGCAGATGCTTCCAAAGGAGGGGTGGGAGCTATACTAATGCAAAACAAGAGACCTATCACTTACTTTAGTCAGCAGTTGTCCAATAAGGCCAAGCAATGCTCTATTTATGAAAGAGAGCTTATGGTCATTGTGTTTGTAGTCAAAAGGTGGCAACATTATCTAAAGGGGCATCCATTCATTATTCAAATAGATCAAAAAGCACTGAAGTACTTATTGAAGCAACGAATTATAGATCAAGATCAACAAAAATGCATCACCAAGCCCATGGACTATAGATTTGAGATCCATTATAAGCTTGGGGTGGAAAATAAGGTAGTTTACGCTTTATCTAGGAGAGATGGTGAGATGAAGTTGAAAGCTTTCTCATTATGGCAATTTGGGAGAGTAGAGGGGCTTGACCAAGAAGTTAAACAACATAACAAGTTGGGTGTAATTGTGCAACAACTTATTGCTGGAATTGAAGCTCCACAAGGCTACAGTTTAAAAAAAAGGTGCCTAATGTATCAAAACATATTGGTGATACCCTAAAAGTCTATTAGACTTATTGCTCTTCTCAAAGAATTCCATGATTCACCCCTCGGAGGTCACTCAGGTTATTTAAGAACCTATAAGAGGTTGGTTGAAGTAGTTTATTGGGAAGGAATGAAGCAAGATGTACAAGCTTATGTGGTTTAATGTGCAACATGTCAAAGAAACAAATATCAAGCGATGAGTCCAGCTAATTTGTTGTCACCCCTAGCCATACCTAAGCAAGTTTGGAAGGATCTCAACATGGATTTCACCACTAGGTCACCAAAATCCAACAAGCACGACACTATTTTGGAAGTAGTTGATTGTCTCACAAAGCATAGTCATTTTATGGCCATGACACATCCATTTATAGCCAAAGAGGTTGCTGCTGTGTCCATTAAGGAGGTGGCGAAATGCATGGATTCCCAAGATCAATAGTGTCGGATAGAGAATGCATTTTCATTAGCCAATTTTAGAAGAAGCTTTTCAAATTGGTAGGAACCACATTGAAGTTTAGCTTGGGGATATCGTCCCAAAACTGATGGACAAACTGAAGTTGTCAATAGGAGTCTTGAGACTTATTCACGTTACTTTGTGGAAGGGAAGCCTACTCAATGAAGCAAGTGGCTACCTTGGGCAGAATATCAATTCAATACTTCATTTAATTGCTCCACAAGAATGACACCTTTCAAAGCATTATATAAGAGAGATCCACCTACATTATTTAGGTGGGAAGATAATCCTTCAACTGTAGAAGATGTGAATGTGACTATAAGGGAAAGAAATTTGATCTTAGATGAGTTAAAAGAAATTTTGGAAAAGGCCTAGGTGTAAATGAAGGAAAAGGCAAACAAAAAGAGGAGGCGGAATTTTGAGTTGTGGATTATGTGTGTTTGAAATTAAGGCCTCACAAATTAAAGTCTTTAGCAAAGAAGCAAAATGAGAAGCTTGCACCTAGGTTTTATGAACCCTACAAGAGTAGCAACATACAAGCTAGGGTTACCTGATACTTCAATGATTCATCCTCTATTTCATGTGCCCCAATTGAAGAAGTCCCTACATGCCCATACTCCAGTGCCTGAAATACCAATCTCTTAACAGAAGAATTAGACCTGCAACTGAAACCAGAACAAGTCCTACAAGCTAGAAGGCTCTCCAGTGGGAAATTGGTGGTACTAATTCAGTGAGAGGGTTGTCCTTCATTCGAGAGCACCTGGGAAGAATATGGAGTGATGAATACTCAATTTCAGCATTTTCACCTTGAGGACAAGGTGCAACTCATTGGGGCTGGTATTGATAGGGCCACAAATACCAAGCCCAAATTTGGGAAGGTTTGCATTAGAAGGGCCAAGAAAAAGTTGACTCTCTCTAGTGAGCTGGCAGGGAGAGAGAATAATCCGTAACTAACTCTCACATGTGCTTGCATTGTGGGAGTGAGGGAGAGAATGATTATGAGGGGTGATTGTGTGGATGGGAAGCAGGCGGGTAATTGCTAGATGGAGAAAGCTCTGGTCTCTCGAAAACCAGAGGCGAAACAGTGCTAATTTTCTCTTTTAATTGTTTCACCACTGTAATCTATAATACCAGACTTGGAGTTTTCATCAAAGACCTTGAGCATGTTCAAGAACACTTGATTTGTTCTCAAAAACAATTCCTAGGAGGATTCTTATATCATCCACAAGTTTCTTCACACTGCAAATCTTGTGCATTCATTTTTTGCATTGTACATATTATAGCTCCATATATTCAATTGGAGGGAGCAAGAGATACTTTATCATATTAAAATATCATTGTATCTACAGAAAGGTATCTTGCAAACTTAGGAATTAAGGCGTATCCCCCATATCCCCTCTTCCCAATCTCAACCCTCTTAAAATTATTTTCTAGATTAATTGATGGCAGAAAGTTACCAAAGATGCAATATCAATAATTGACAAATAAAAGAAAAACCATAGTAGATGAAGCTGACAATAAAAAAGAAATGAAAGAGACCTGCAACTGCTGATTCATATTATGCACCAGATCATCACTTGACGAACAACCATAGTCATGCATGCTGTTTAATTTATCACTAGGCAGGTCAGGGTGAAAGCTTTTGTCTTGTTCCCTTGATATGGTACTTGCCACACTGGACATTTTATCTTGCAAACAGCACTGTACACTAGCAGAAGACCCTTCTGTAGCCAGGGTATGTTGAGGTAAGTTAATTCTAGAAGTCAATTCTTGCAGCTTTTTCTCCAACAGGACACTTAAAGCATTGCCATCTATTGTATGTAACCCAGGAGGAGATAATGATAATTTTTCAGGATAAAGCATATCACTGTGACCAAGAGAAGCATCAGTATTGTCTTTTGTCCCAATCACTAGTGTAGAGGACTGCGACTCAGGCATGCTTCTCCTCAAGGGAGATGTAAATGTGAATGAAATAACATCCTTGCTTTCTTTCATGTTAAATGCATTCTGATTCATACTTCCATCAGTTGTAATATTGCATTTTATGGACTTGCTTTCATAATTATTTACTGCCTTATTAGGATCTCTTGCCTCATCAAAAACATCCCTACTGATATACCTTTTCCTTTGGGCTGAACTCTTTGTTTTGGATAGGGGAAACTCCTTCTGAGTATCAGTTGCCCTTCTGCTTGACCTTTTGGGCCCAATATTTGCATTTACCGCACCCTCATCTGTTGTCTTCTTTCCTCCAGTGGAACTTTCTGATGACCGAACTCGTGTAGTTGGCTTATTGGAATCAATTCTTGAAATTGATGCACCTTTGTTGGCTACACTATTCTGCTTTTGATTATTCTGCCCAAGCACAGTGCTATTCCGGCTAGTACAAGTTCTCTGCTGAATGGCCTGCTGTGTAATTGGTTTTTGGCTCCTGCAGAACTGGTTTGATTTTATCTCATTCTGTTCTTTATGCTTCACATATCCCCTATTGCCATTTGAAGTCAATGTATCTCTGCTCTGACCATTGGCCTTGGATTGTATTGCAAGTGAAACTGATTTTCCTTTACTCCCCAAATGGCGAGAACTATTTTTTTCTGAATCTCTCAGAACCTTGAATGCTGGAGCACATTTATATGAATTATTGCTCCTGCCACTAGGCTTGCCTTTAACAGGGTTGGCAGTGCTCGAATCCACAGGCTTTTCAGGCATGGATGCACATTGTGCAGCCTCCAATTTCTCTTTCAAACTAAGAATTCTCAAGGTAACAGATGAAGGCCCAGCTGATGATATATTGTTCTTCATATATGGCCGGGGGCTTGCTTCAATTATCTTGGCAGCTGCCTCCATTATATGAGCTGCATTCTTTGGAGGGATAAATCCAGGACTCTTGATAGGAGACAAGAGTTTATTGTGAGTAACAGGAATTGGTTTAGCTGACTTTGGAGGCAACATCTCAGTTTGAAATCTCTTGATCGGTCGATTTCCCACTTTCTGTGCCCTTGATTCCGTGGCATCCCTTGAAGACTTCTCCAGCTTAAGTGGCATGTTTATGTAGTCCACAGGTTGATAGTCATTCATTAAATTAAGAACACCCTCATGACAAGATCCAAGAGAGTTAGAGCCATATGATGCAGCGGGGGAGAGTTCAGTGACTGTTGGAGCAGGCAATGAATCCAAACCCATCAATCTTGCCACTAACCCCGGGGCTTTAGTACCACATCCTTCATCACTATTAATTGATAGTGCACCACTAAAATCACAACTTGCTATATAACTTGGACCTGCACCATTCTCATCCACATGTATCTGAAACAATTGCAATAATTAACAAAGAAAATTAATTTTACACATTAAAAGTAAAGGTTACAAATAACAAGTAAAGTGAAAAGGAAGGAAGAAATTCGCACCCTATTGAGCTCTGACTTTGTCATGCTCTCCAAATTTTCCTTTCCTTGCTTTGATTCTTCTACATTTAATGTAGCAGACATATTTGAAATAAGTAAATCACAACCGCAGTAGAGAATGACTTAAGCATTGAAAAAGATTCAACAGATAAGCATAACAAGCAAGGTAATAGTCTAACAGATGCGCTCAATCAGACAATGAACAGAAAACAAAAAGAAAAACAAGGCAGCAGATAATTACCAGGTATGTTAGGACTGTCAATGAATAGCTTCTTTCGAGATTTTCCATTCCAATCAAACAAACTCAGGAAGCCTCCCTTGGAACGTCTCTTCTCGGTCTCCATTTTGTTCCACAAAGCAAAAGGATATAGAGTATTTTCTGGTGAAATCCCTTTGACAATTTATGCTATCTCAAGAACCCAAATCTGTGTGGGTGCGGCACGTATGGAGACAGCATCTCCAAGTACTTGAGAAAATGAATTAACATGTGAATCAAACAACAGTAAGGCCACAAAGTGCAATGAGTAAACAAGGAACCAGTAACTAACTTCAACATACATAATATAAGTAATTCGATCCAAATCTTAATCTTACCAGAAATCTTTCATTCGGAGAACCCCCTCATTGTGAAAAAGTAAGTTTCTCTAAATCTGTAGAACCAGAAACCGCAAACACAATGCATTTCCAAAATCCAGCTTCTTTTTAAAATTGGTGTCCTTGAAAATGGATAAAAATTCTGCCTTTTTGCGGCATTTTCGTCAATCTCACCAAACTCCAATGCTTACACTTTATGCATCGATCTCAACCAAAATTATCCACGACTCTCCTTTTTATTCTCCTAATTTGCCTCTCTTCATTAACGGAGATATTCAAAATGAGAAATGAACATAAGATCTAAGAAAAAGCGAGGAAAAATTAACAGAAAAAAAAAAGAAGAAAAGACAAAGCAACACTACTTGGTTTGCAAAGTAAAACTCCGGAAGAGTCTAGGAGGAGATCGAGGTTATGTGGGGGCTAAAAATAAGAGAAAAAGATAATGGGCAACTCAAAGAGATGAAGAAACGGGAGTCAGGGAAATAGATAGAGTAACAAGAGAAGTGTTTGGTTCTGCTTAAGAAGCCAAGACTGAAGCAATAAATCCGAGAGTAAGACAGGGCTGTGAGCTGTCCCCTCTCTTCTCTCTACATATTTAAGGAATCGGGCTTCTCACCTGTGACTGTGAAAGTGTTCACAGTTCATCAAGCATTTCTTTGACACGTGGATGTTTAATGTTACTGATTTAGGCCTGAACATAGATTATATGCTGCCTATGAGGAATTGATTGGAGTTCGAGACGCGGTATTTAACGACGAACAAACGAAACAAAACCGAGAAACAGTCCGCAAATGGCTGTATTAACTTTTTAAAAAGAAAAAAACTTCAAAAGTTTCCTGTTCGAGAACCCAACTTCCTATAATTCATAATTTTTTTTCTGTTTAACTTCTAAAGGATAGATCTTTCAAACGACTCGTCCATGTTGTCGCTTGTGGGTTGCCCATTTAATATCCGGCCTTTTAGTCTATCCCACTTTGCGCGTTTGGTTGAAATTTTGAATTCTTTTTTTGGTCTTAAAATGTAAAACTCAAGTTTAAAATTAGGTCCTAGTTTAAACTTAAATTTCATAAATTGGGCTGGTGTAACTGAGCCCAGCTTTTATTTTCTTTTTAAAAAGCCCTAATTCCCCAACACCCAAATACCATTTATATTACTATGGTCAAACCCCAATTTCCCATTGCCCATCTCTCTCACTAAGCAGATTTCCTCGCCACACAAGCAGCGAGCGAGGTCTCACTCAATAGGTAGTTTCTAAACTTTGATCATCTCCTCTCCAATTTGTTCTTTTTTAAAGCTGTAACCAAGTGATTAATTTTCTTCCTTCCTTTTTTCTTTTTAAGGAGACACAAATTTAGGAATAGAAAATAAAAAAGGAGAGTGATGAAAATTAAACTCACTCTAACATTTATACTTAGAGGTAACATTTAACGGCAATTTTGTTTCTTTTGTATGCTGGTGAATTTGATTCTTTCTAAGGTGTACCATTCCGTCCTTCAATTTTATTCCCTGTCTGTTGAAAAGGAGCGAAAATGGTAAGAGGTTAGGTTAAAACGTCATTGTCAGAATTTGTTTGTGTCTACGAAGGAATGTATATTGTAACAATTACGGGATTGCATTGCATGTGATGTGCCTTAATTTATGTCAACTTATTCTTTTTATGATCACGTGTTTATGATTCGCAAATCCTAGATTAGATTTTAATCGTTGTTGACTAGGACTCTCTGATGTGCCACTGCTATATTTAGATTTATTTTAAATGAAGTCAAACCTGTATCTTCAATTTCATCCTTTGTTAAATCAAAATAATATTATATAAATTAAAGCTGCGAATTGGAATAAGTTATCATCACGTTATGATTATAATTCAATCCAAATGTTATTCTCCCCATATGACATGTATCTTTTTATTGTAATAAGAAGTTATTAAATAACTATTCACAAAATAAAAAATTTAAAATTGAGATTCACATTCTTTTTAATAATATGAGATGTATTCAAAATAATAAAATCTCATACATTTACACATCGTAGATATTAGCCAATAACACATAATTATTTAACTTAAATGTTTTACTTATTTAAATATCATAAATACTTAAACGAAGATGAATGTATTAATTATTAAACACTTTATAAATAAGATGGTTTATCATTTTGTTTAACCCTAGTAATTTAGAGTGCATATTTCATTAAATACATGTGTCTTGTATCTCTTTTCTTTTGATCTAATTAGAAGGCCGGGTTACTAGCACGGGTCCTAATACAATAAAAAATTTAAAAATTGAAAACAAATTCAAAAAAAAAAAAAAAGAATAAGTTGGGAGCTTGAGATAAAGGAAGTTGTTACTGTTTAAAAGTTCATAAGCAATAACAGCTTCCTTCCTACAAAGTTTATAAATATATAGATTTTCAGTTATTTCCAACAAGAGTTTTTCCAAATTTGAGAAATAAATTGTCCATAAGATATATTATCTCTTCTTATTAATTGAGATGATTCCGTTGCATTTATATAAATTTTGAATGTTTAAAGTATCATTTAGTTATCAACAATTTTTAGCATAAAATCATTGAAAAAATGTTGTCATCTTTTTCAAAAATGGTAATTCTCTAAACAATAAATAAATAAATTAGACCTAAGTATAATTGCTTAAATCTTTGTCATTAGATTCTTTATATGTTAAATTTATACACTTATTATATTATTATTTGATAATTTAACAGCAAATATATAAAAGACGTAACTAAGTCTTTTACAAAAATAATAGAGATAATTTTGTGTCTTTTTGATAAAACCCCATGAAAGTAATGGATTCTCTATATTTCCTCTACACACCATATTTCTGAATTTATATTTAAATCTGCTCATGGGAAAAAGAAATAAACATAGAATTTTTTAAGTAGTAGGTCCAACTTAAGTGAAGGATCTTATATATTGTGTAAGTCTCTCTATCTTCATCTCTCTCTTCATATTACATTGTCGTAAATTTCTCAAAATAAGAGGAATTGGATCCCCTGAATCCTAACTAATTAGCGGGGTTTGGGTAAATTTATATAGCCTTCCTGTATTCGGAATTTCAGAAATTTGAGAATTAATTGTTTCCAATATTTTGTGTTTTGATGAAACCCCTCGACCAAGTTATGCACTCTCTATATATATGCCGAATGCTCTAAAAATTATGCCAGTGGAAGCTTTAAGTTTCCTATTTTCTTGTGTTATAACTTCTGATGATAATTTGTAGCTAGACCTCTACGCCATATTAGTAATTACCGGGGATTGGGTAAATTTTCATATCTTTCCTATTTTCTTGTGTCTTTTTGCCTAATTACCATGCTTAGCTTACTAAATTCTTTGTCCTCGCAATAAACGACGTCTTTTTGCAGGTTAAAAAGATGGCAAATCAAAAGAGCAACGAATATGGTCCGAAGGAGACTTCACCCAACATCAGTGCTGGACTACCCACGGAGAATGACATACTCACAAGGAGATATGACCTCGTTGAACAAATGCAATTCTTGTACGTGAGGGTTGTGAAGGCCAGAGACTTGCCTGGTATTGCAGGTCCCAATAACTGCGACCCTTACGTTGAAGTCAAACTCGGAAACTTCAAAGGAACAACCCGCTTCTTTCAGAACATGCCATTCCCTGAATGGAACCAAGTCTTCGCTTTTGAGAAAGATAGAATTCAGGACTTGAATCTCGAGGTTGTGGTAAGAGACAGAATGGTTGTGCCCCATGCACTCGTGGGTCAGGTTCGGTTTCTTATACCCGATGTTCCAAAACGGGTCCCGCCGGAGAGTCCTTTGGCACCACAGTGGTATAAGCTCGAGGATCAGAGTGGGACACTGCTTGTCACAGGAGATATTATGTTGGCTGTGTGGATGGGAACTCAGGCAGATGAGTTTTTTCCTCAAGCTTGGTTTTCTGATGCTACTTCAATCAGTGGTGATGCCGTTGCTTATACTCGTTCCAAGATATATATTTCACCTACATTATGGTACCTTAGAGTCAATGTGATTCAGGCTCAGGATTTGTTGCTTAGATTCCATCCTGAGAGGTCAGATTTTTTTGTCCAAGTTGATTTGGGGCACCTACGTTTAAGAACAAGTTTTTCTAAAAATAAGAACCCAAACCCAATGTGGAATGAGGATTTGATGTTTGTTGCACAAGAGCCGTTCAATGACTCCTTGGTGATCAGCGTAGAGCAGGGGACTTTGGCTGACCATGTAAGTTTGGGTAAATGTGTGATTCCTTTGAAAAACGTGGATAAGAGATTAGATGGTGGAGGGGTGGCTAGCAGATGGTACAACCTTGATGGGCCTGGCATTATTGAGACTGCACAGGAGGTGAAGTTTGCTAGTAAGTTCAACGCGAGGATCTCTTTGGATGGTGCGTATCACGTGCTAGACGAGGCTACTGAGTATTGCAGCGATTTCAGGGCTTCAGCTAAGAAGCTTTGGAAACCAAGCATTGGGGTTTTGGAGTTGGGGATCTTAAAGGCATCTGGGTTGGAGCCAATGAAGATGGAGACTCGAACCGATGCCTATTGTGTGGCTAAATATGGTCCAAAGTGGGTTCGTACAAGGACAGTTGTTGACAGTCTTTCTCCAATGTGGAATGAGCAGTATATCTGGGAAGTTTATGATCCATTCACGGTCATTACTATTGCAGTGTTCAACAATAATCATTTAAATGCAGAGGATAGGGCTAGAGGAGCAATGGATACTCTAATGGGAAAGATACGGATTCGGCTATCCACGCTTGACCGTAGCAAAATATACACACACTCTTATCCTCTCATATGCTTGCAACCATCCGGAGCCAAGAAGATGGGAGAAATCCATTTGGCTGTGAGGTTTTCTTGGCCGTTTTGGTCTTCACTTAATGTGCTTCAATTCTACATGGTACCTTTGTTTCCAAGACACCACTATATTTTCCCTTTGTCCTCGGTTCAGCTTGATAATTTAAGAAACCAAGCTGCTTATGTTACATCACTGAGATTGAGCAGGGCAGAACCACCATTGCGGAAAGAGGTTGTGTATAATATGCTAGATGTGAGGTCAGACACGTGGTGCATGAGAAAAGGTCAAGCTAATTTTAAGAGGATCAAGAATCTTGTAGGTGGCTTTGTTTCTCTGTGGAAGTGGTTAGAGGACATACGCTACTGGAAGAATCCTATCACGACATGCCTTTTTTACTTTCAGTGCATTCTTGTGCTTCTCTTTCCGGAACCAATTTTGCCATTGGGAATTTTTTACCTTTTTTGGCTTGGGTTGAAGCGTTTCTTCAAGAGGCCCAAGCATCCTCCTTACATAGATGCAGAATTGTCCTGTGTTCATACAACAAGTCCTGAAGATTTAGAAGAAGAATTTGATTTGTTGCCGACTCAATTTGGAGGGGAACTTTTGAGAAAGAGATATGATCGATTGAGAGCCATTGCAGGGTGTGCGCAAAGAATGGCAAATGACTTGGCAACTATGGGAGAGAGACTTCAGTCTCTGAGAAGCTGGAGGGATCCCAGAGCTACAACTATGTTTTTGATATTCTGCTGTGTTTCTTTTCTTGTAACAGTTACTGTTCCTGCTAAATTTATCATCTTCCTTTGGATCACATTCTGTCTCAGGCATCCCAGATTCCGAAGTGTTTTACCGTCGATTCCCCAGAACTTCCTCAAGAGAATGCCCTCCAAACGATCTCTAATACTGTGACAGGACAGTCTTTTTTAGTTTGTTTTCTTCCAGTGGAGGCATTTTTTGAGTAGAAACAATTCTAGAGGCCATAATATTCTAGTTTATTGATATCTGGATCTTAAAAGATTAAACAAATGTTATGCCCTTGTTGAACCGACAAACTTTGGCTAATTCAAATGCCATCCAACGTTCAAAGGCTTGCAACTACATCAAAATGTGCCAGTCATGCATTCTTCATTATAATGAAACCTTTAGCAAGAACATTATACCGGATCCTGTTGTTTTCTATTTCTTGTCACAACATCAGTTCAGATTCTTCACAAGGAAATAAAATTATGTCCAAAGCCTACTTTTTCTGAAAATTTACATTTTTATTCTCCCTCCATCCCCGCTTCCCACCAAAAGTTTTTGTTTAACAGCTTGAATAAACTATCCCATCTTTATATTGCCTTGCAACTCTTTTTTTAGTTCCTTGAAAGTATATTTACAGAATCTAGCGGAAGATTTTGATTTCTCAAATGGTAAACCATAAAGCTGAGAGAAAAATAAAAAGAGAAAAGGTGTTGCTCCACAGAGATGGTTTGGAAGATCTGACTCGAAACTTAAAATTCAGCAACTCACAGTGCATTCTTGAGACAGTTATCACAGGGGTTAGATCCATATTTGCAGGCTTTTCTGTCAAAAGATTCTCCGAAGTGTTTGAGTAAAGTCTGCCTCCGGCATTCATCCTAAATATATATATATAATGTCATGAATATAAACTCTTGTAAATAAACTCTGCACTAGATATGAGAGTGAGAATAAATCAGATGATGCAAGGCAAAGGAGCTTGCTTACCTTTAGTTCACAATATTGTTGCATCTTTTGGGCTTGAGCCATTGCCATCTTAAAACTTTCCCTTTTATATCCTTGGCCATTTCTTAGCATGCATACGACTCTACTAAAATCCTTCTTCTGGTATAGAGCAATGCAAACTGCAGGTAGGTTATCTCTTCCAGCCCTTCCTGATTCTTGATAATAGCTTTCAATTGATTTTGACAACGTATTGTGGATGACAAAGCGCTGAAAGATATGAGCAAAAAAGGATAATTATGTACTAACAGACCCGTATAACTCAGACCCACTTTAAAGAAAAAAAAGTTTAACTTCCCACTGCAGTTAGAATTAGTTGGCTAGTAATTGGATCTTACGTGCCTTACATGGATCTGTGTTTTGATGGTCCACTAATGTATATACAAGTGCTATATTCAAGTTTACTATGAAGATCCTTTCTAAAGTGCTTCGTTATAGACTTTAGGCTGATGCAATCAACATTTGCTTAGGCTGGATGGATAAGAAGATCATTAGGAGTTATAAATAATTAAGCAAGTTATCATAAATTCCCTTTAAAAGTTTAGTTGTGTGAGTTATGAATACGGTAGTCAACTTGGAGAAAAAAGTCCCACTTGAAAGAAAGAGTTGGAGATAAAGGTGCTAGAAAAATATAGACCATTCGGTTTCTACAATATTAGAAATATCAAGCTATCGAAATTATTTTGAAGACAGAATTTCTTGTATCATGAAATTGTGAAGATAGCAGCTTCCTCATAATAATCTGAACAAAATGAAAACTGAATATTAACGAGTTATCTCTCAACTTACAACATCAGGCTTGTCTATCCCCATTCCAAAAGCAATAGTTGCACATACAATATGGACCTCTCCCTCGTGCCATTTCTTTTGAACAGCAACTCTTTGGCGGGCAGCCAAGCCAGCATGGTAATACACTGTCTTAATCTTACAATTCTCGTTCAAAAATTTCGAGACCTCAACACATTCACTTTTTGAAAGGCAGTAAACAATTCCACACTGATTCCTGAAACGATCCATTAGTAGCTTCCCAAGCTGCTTTAGTGGCTCCTTTGTCTTAACAATGACTTCGTACTTCAAGTTTGGTCTGTCAAAGCTTCTTTCAAGAACAATCGCATGGGGGATTCTTAAAGCATTTAAGATGTCCTGAAACAAATTTCAATTGTAAAGACAAAAATAACTTAGGCAAAAGAAGAAGTAGAAACTGTTCATCATAGCTATATGATATTCTCATTACCTCGCGGATAGAGTGGGTTGCGGTGGCGGTCAATGCCATGACAGGTATATCTGGAAAGTTCAGCTTAAGGCATCCTAATCCCCGATAATCGGGCCGGAAATCATGTCCCCATTGGCTGGGAAGCATAATTATGAATTTGAAAGTGATAAATATAAAATATCTCATAGAAGTAGTAACACGACACAAAAAGAATTATACAGCTTGAACACCTTGGCTCCCCAAGCATCCCTTATTATTTACAGTTCAGCGGTCAGGAAGAATGGCATTCTATTACTTGTAAAAAATTTCAGGTGTGATCAATGCTGAAGTTACGTTTCCAAAATTTTAAAATATTTGTAGACATTGATGAATTTGAAAAGTTACAAATTGTCCACAAAGCACAGAACATACCTAACACAGTGTGCCTCATCAACAACAAAACCTGCCAGCTGTCCCTGTGATTTAAGAGGAAGCACCAACCACATTTACATGTCAAATTTCTATACACTAAATCTCCGAGGAAAAAGTTTCAAAAAAAGCATTCAGAATTCATAGAAGTGCACCTTGCGATGCATGCATTTTAGAACCTCAAGAAATGATTGATTGCCAGCAATTCTCTCAGGTGTTACATACAAGAGTTTACATGATGGTTTGTCTTTTCTAGATACAAGAAAATTGAAGTGAGAAAACATTAAACAAGAGATTAATCAGCAATCTGAAAGGTGACTTTTCTTCCTTAGGATTCAAGGGCAAATTATAGAACAGAACATGATCAGCCCAGTATAAACAAGGAACTAAATCTTGCCTTAGCTCTTGAAGGACAGCTGCTGCTTGTGAAGTAGTTTGTTGAGAATTTAAAAATGTAGCTGGTATTCCAAACTTGAGGTTCAACGTGATTATCTGGTCCTGAATGAGTGAAAGTAAGGGAGATACAACTACTGTAACACCTGATTGAAGAGTTGCTGGAAGCTGTAAGCACAAAAGAAAGCATTTAAAAAAAAGAAAAAAAAAATGTAAGATGACAGATAAATCATTCCTTCATCCAACAAAGTCTGGGTACATAGAACAACATAAAGTTAACCATCACATTTTGAACACGAGGGAAATACTAGATTTTGAAGAAATACAAAATAATTTGTAGCACAAAAAAGGGAATGTAAAAAATTATGCACTGAAAATTTCAAACTGTTCCATCTCACCAATATATTTGTGCAAAACAAAGTATTTCAATTCTGGGGGAAGATATGAACAACTGTAAGTATTTGTTGTAAGACAGTTGTTGACTGCATAAGAAAAGGGAAAATCCTACCTGGGAATTCAGCAATAGCCACTTCTGAATCTTTTCCAATAGTGGGAGTAACATAAACTTTACTTGAGATTGTGGCAACAATTTATAAATTAAAAATATTAGATATGGCTTTTTTTTTTGGAAAATTAAATTCGAAGCATTTTCTATCTAAATTAAACAGGAAGAGTTAACAAAATTAATGATTTAACTTCTCGCAAACCAGAGGCAGGTTTAGTGAAAAGTTTGTAAGATTATGTGCTGACCTAGAAACTCACATAAAGTTCAAGGTAGAAAATGTATTTTCCCCTTTTTTTGTATCTTTAGAAAAGGACTTATAACATGTCTAATTGCTAGATCTTCAACAATTTGTGAGGGCAGATACATACAGCAAAGGAATATGAAGAAAATTTATATCAAGTGGTTAAGAGAAAGAAAGGACCTGATAGCAAAGAGATTTACCACCCCCAGTTGGCATAAGAATAAAACAATCTTGCTTTGCCAAAGCTACTTTACAAGCTTGATGCTGCAATGGTCGAAATGTCCTATTACCAAAGATAACAACGTTTGCCATTTCAATGTTATCTAGATCCTGTAATTCTTCGTAAGTGAGAGTACTGTTTTCATCCTTTGGTTCTGACAATCGTATTTTGCTGGAAGTTGAAGAAATTGAACCGTGAGTGATGCTACTTCTGCAATCCTTCAACATAATTTAATTATTTTAGTAGAGGAAACCATATTTTTCAGTTGGTCATCCATAAAGGAAGGGCAGGTAAAATTCCTATCTAGATGTTTTGGAAACAACTCATGGCTCAAATTTATTAGAAACATTTTGAATGCAATTTTGATCACCACCATATTGATTGAGTTACATTTTTGGTCCAATTTGTTTATAGTATCGAATTTTATTATATTTAAATTTTCTTCAATCTTCATGCATGGTTTTATAGAAGTCTAACATTTAAGTATTAAAACATAATACATTCCCATGATAATTTTCCAACTATGTATGTGTATATGTCATTTGCACATGTACAGATTTAAACAACAACAACAACAAAGCCTTTTCCCACTAAGTAGGTCATGTACAGATTTAAACATCTTCATAAAAATTTGATTCATTCAATATTACATGTACACATCAACAATCATATCTCATATTCTGATGTAGGTTTAGAAACATAACAATATGCCTTCTTTCCCATTTCCCGCTTTGTCTCTCCTCCTCATCCATCTACCTTTCCAACCTACTTCAATTTTTTCATGCGCTTTCTTCTTATATCTATTTTTAAGTGTCTTACATGCATCGCTCTCAGTTTCCCAACAAGCTATTTTGTATTTGTGTCTCTATTGCATTATATGTCAATAATCATGATTTTAGGGTTTATTATTTCTCTTTTCTGAAAGCCTCTTACCAATCCAAATAATCTTAATATCAATATCACTGTGAAAAGAAGGGGAAATTCTCGTTTGAATATATTAGAACCAGTTCAACTTTGGTTGATGAAAAACTTTGTCTGATACACAAGGCTTCTGATTGAATACACAATACAGTAATATCAAATTAGCAATGAGAGGCAATTCACAGAATTTAGGATTATATATAACATCAAATACTTCACCATGATAGTGACAGAGTCAAAGACAATGAATGAAACTGATAGAAATGGTCAAATTACTTCTTACCCCTGATTTTGGAGACTGTTGACCTGCAAATAGATGATCATTCAAATAAGACCCTGGAGATGCATATTTTTCCCCTGAAATACTGAAGTCCATATCCTCATCGCTTGAATCCAACTCCACCACTTGCTGGTGTTTCTGAGGTTCAGGAGAATCCTCAATAATATCGATGCAGCCTCCTGAAATGCCATTATCTTCGTACTTACATCTGACAACATTTTTGTCAAGCATGCCAGTCAAAGTTCCACAAGCTTCTGATTCCATTGCCTGTAAATCATCCCATTCCTCAGTATCTTGCATTGAATCAGCTAAAGCTGCTAGAAAATCATCGCCACAATACTCCACGGTGATAAATTCCCGGCCATCATCACCTGAAAAAATGACGGGAAAAATGCAACTAAAAGTGACAATGTTGATTATTACAGACAGAGAAGCACTATAGCTGGTTATGATCACTGCAAGGGGGAGGAAAATCATTTCTCATAGAAGGGCAAAGGCTTATTAGACATGGATATATCTTCTTGTACCAATAGTAACATTTGGCTTTTTATTATAAATATCGTCCCCCATGTCCAGATTTATCCCCTTCTTTACCCTCTCTCCCTTCCTATCAAAGACATAAACAGTAAATTAAGACGAATTTATGCATGTGCACTCATCGATAACTACCGTGTGCAGCACATTCCTCCGCAGTTCGAGAACAAACTACGTATGCCAAATGCAACCATGTTCAACAATTCACCCGTTATGTGTCATTCGAAAATCTACACTTAAGTTTGAATGACGAAAGGGGAAAGCAAGAGTCCCACAATTGTAAAATAAATTTCAATTCACCCATAAACAAATGCATGCCACTGGTTACCAAAAAAAAAAAGTGAATTCAGAAGTTGAATTACAATCCAAATAAAAGAAATCCAAGCCAATACATGGAGAGACTATACAGTATACAAAATTAGAAATAGAACAGAAGGGCATTGAAATGATAGAGTGGAAAAATGAGTACCATAAAGAGCGACAAGACGATCCAAACATTTTTTGGCGGAGTCTTCATCGAAGCCGAAATCAAGAGCCAAGCTCACTAAACGAGCTTTCTCTACCTCCAGATCGTGCCCCTTCCTGCCACCCATTCTGATTCCACGGTGAGCTCTCCCGCGCTCCTCAGCTTTCAAGTCTGCCGTTAATTCCACGTTCGGGACTCAAAATACAAAACCTTATTTATATTATGGGGTATCTGGCCCACTTCCAATGCCAAGATTAACCCTTTTATTTTGGGCTTAGGCCATTAGATTGAGCCTTACTCCTTCCAACCACCCCCTCCCTTCTCCTCTCTATATTTTGTTTTTCTCCTCGTCAAGAATGTCTATATAACGAACCAAATTTTAGAAAATCATAGAATGAAAATTGGAAAGAGTTAGAACGATTATTCTTATTCCACTTCTGTTTTCTCAAGAATGAAATAATATTCATCTCACATCATTCGATTTTCACCTTTCTGAAATAAAAAAACAAATTAAAACTTGACCCACTTTTAATTACATATTTAATGATTCGTTTAGTATAATATAAGAGAAAGAAAAAAAAGTATATAAGTTATATCTCACTTTGTTTATTATTATGTAATTAAAAAGAAAGAATAGCTCCCTTCACTTGTTTGGTTTCATCAATAAATAGAAAGAAATATTAATAAATAATAGTAATGTCCTTCATGAAAAATGTTTAAATATGTATTTTTTATAATGTTTAAAAAATATTTTAAACTATTCTTAATAAAAAATATTAAAACATTTATATTTATATTTTTGGATTGTAAGAAAAATCTTTTGAATTACCAATAATAAGAATTAGTATATTTATATATTATTATTAATGAAATTTTTAATTAAATTGTGATATACAAATGTTTAGAAACACTATATTATTTTATATATTTCAACATATTATTGCCGGTGTGGCATACAATTTTTACATGCTAGCGTAGAAAGTGGATTATGTGTGTCCACCAGTTTATTTATCAAAATTGCTTCCTTTCCCTCCCAACTGATTGCAACATGTGTGGCTTCCAAAGGTTTTTTCCTTCCCCCCATCCTCTTCTTTCTTTTACACACACACACACACACATATATATATATATAAAATCTCTCCCTCATTTCCTTTCTTTCCTATTCCCCTTTACCAAACAAATCTCACTTCCTTATAAGGCAATGGTAATTCTTGTTTAGCCGAAATCACAATACAAAATGAAATGGTTATTTCATGCTTTTATTTCTACTATAATTAACAATCATCAATTTTTGAGTACAAAAGCAAAAGTTAGAAGTCGTTAGATATACAAAAAAATTAAGTATAAAAATAAAAATAAAAAAAATAAAACAGAAAGATAATAACTCTCATATCTTTTTTATAAAAAAATAATCAAAAATAAATATTATTAAATAATTATTATTATAATAAGAACATAATAAACATTATATTAATTTTTTCTTTCTCTTTAGCTACAAAAGTCACTGATTTATATACATACCCAACCCATAGTATTAGTGTTGTAGAAATGAGTATATCTAACTTCGGTAATACAGCATTTATGTACAATTATACCTTTTTCGGTCTTTTGCCTAAGATCAAGTATAGAATCGACCTGCAATTCTCAATTGCATGAACTGATAATTTAATTCCCATAAATTTGAATTTTTACATCTTAAAAAATTAAGTCTCAATTTTAGATTAGTAATTAGCTTATTTTTCACTAAGCCATATTTAAATTAATTACATATATGAAAAAAATGCATCGGCAGGTATATATAGTTGTCAAATAATGATGATGTATCAATTTTGGAAATGAATGGCAATATTAAGCATCGAAAAATTTAGCGTGAGGAAAGAAACATAATCAGCCAGCAAATAATTAGAAAAGCAGTTAAATAGGAGTTAGTAACTTGAGAAGTATTACCCTCCAACATTGGGAGTGAGAACTCAGAAAATGAACCTTAATTAATAATATTAGACACGTTTTCTTTTTCCCTAAAACGCATCTACAATCTGAATATTGCGAGTGAAGTTAGGACAGCATTCAAGAAAAAGTAAGAAATTAATACAAACAGGGTACTTTCACGGCTGAGACCAAAATTATTGTAACATTATTTGATCTCATTACATGTTCCCAAAAGTTACCTTGTGTATTATTCATGAGATCAAGGTTATAGTATATCCTAAATTTAAGGACCTTTACATAAGGTTCATCATTAAGAAAGAAAAATTAAAAGTACACAAACTAATTAATATTACAATATTCCAATATTGGATGGTGAGCTCAAAAGCTTGCAGCAATGGAAGAGCTAGCAAAGAATTCTCATGCAATATAATGCAATTATGTTTGCTCTTTACAGAGTGGTTACAAAAGCGATGCATTTGATCTTAAGCCAGCGAAGGCTTCGTTTGAGAGAAATCTTGAGCTTACCTTCAGTTGTGTAAAGCTTGTATTTGGCTATTCTGCGCATTCTCTTGGCCTCAGGGTCATTCCACCATGAGCATGGCTTGCTCACACTCATTTTTTCTTCTCTCCTGAGAGATGGATCGTGAAATGTATACATGTTGCGTCTCCACGCGTCGTCGTTGAAGGTCACATCCACCCTGGCTCCGTCGGAGTAAGGCCGGAGCTCCTCCATCTCCGAGACTCACCAGAAAGAGAAGGAATGAAGAGACGAGAGGAAATAATTCTAGTTTCTTGGGAGTGGAAATGCAAGGAAGCAGGCTTTTATTTATATATGGTGAACTGACGACGTTTACCACCGTTGAAAGTGGTCCGTGTTCATGGGTTTCAACCTATTTAGCCATAATGGCTGCCGTTAGTTTCTGATTCTTCCGCTAAACAATTACTACTAAATATAGAAGTTAATGCTTAACCAGTGCCACTTTCTTTATTTGGATTTCATCCACTGCCATAAAGTCAAACTGTGATGGAAAAATTAAGAGTTTAAAATAGTTAGTGGATTCGGCTCACACGCCAATTTCTCGATGCATGTGCGCAGAAGATCCCCTTGGATAATTTGTCGCCCGTCATGCAGATTGGATATGTTTCGCACTTGCTTGTGATAATTCCTCAAATGAAATCATTGCTTTGAAAATTGGATCTCCCATTAAATTAGAATAAAGAATTGTTTATCGTTTAATGGTCCAATTGAACCCTTTATTCGTGTGACTATTACTTTGCTTTGGGGATGAGACTTTAGTGAGCGGACAGTAACTTGTTTCAAGCTTTTATTTCTTGGCTTTAAATATGATTTTAAATTATTTTGATCATAATAAAAATTTTAAATTAAAATTATAAAATCATTAAGTTGTAAATAATTAAATATTACCTATTACTTATTTCATTAATTTATGTCATTAAATTTATCTTGATAAGCAATAATAATTATTGAAGAGAAATAAATTAAAATAAAGTATTGTATTAATAAAAATCTAATTGAGCTTATAAATCTGCTTCAGCCATATTATCTAAATTAATTGTTGAGTTTCAATATTAACATATTGGGCTTCATTATACTTCTTGTGGCAAAAATAAAAACTTATAATACTTTGAAAATTGTGGCATTACTAGAATTAACAAAATGCTTTTATCCTATTATAACTTTTCATCATTAAAAGTCAATAATGCTCTACATTTTTTACTAATGCATAAATATTATAATATATGAAAAAGTTTATTGTTGACTAAGAAAATATTTTTCATTTCAAATGTCAAATATGCTGCAATATTTTTTTTCAAAAGTGTCATTAAACTTTTCAGAAGCTATGCATAGAAGGCCTCCACTTGCTCCCTTATCTATACACAAAAGCTCAAATAAAAAATTAAAGTTAATGGTCTGAAAACTTTCTTTGTCCCTAATAGCCATTGGAACATTTAATGAGAAACAAAAGTTTTGTTTAAAAAAATTTCTTTTTAGCTTCTATTACAGTGTTTTAATTGAAAAAAAAAAACTCTAAACAAAGAAGGAAGTTCTGTCAATTGAAACAATTCTCTCTCTCTCTCTCTCTCTCAATAAAATAAAAAATTTAAAAAATGCTACAAAATAGAAAAGTTGTAATAACAAAAAATAAAAGCAAGTAAGTCTTCGTTCTCCATATCAAGTGTTGTATAGGAAAGGAAGCAAAGAGAAAAAATGTTCTCTTTGTATAAAACATAAATGAAAAGAAGAAAAATATTATATTTACTTTTTCATATCTCTCTTAATCAAAGTAAGGAATAGAAAGAAAGAGCAAAGAAAAAATTTTGAACATTGAAGTTATAAGACAAAACCAAAAAAAAAATATTTTTTTAGAATAGTCAGAAAAAGACAAATATATTTTGAGAGTAATAAACAATGAACTATAAAAAGATATAAGTAGCGAATTGACCAGAAGAAGAGGGAGACCATAAGAGTGAAACAAAGCTCAAAACTAAAATATAAAATTTCATAACTTTGCAAACAAGCAATGGCAAAGTCAAATAATAATAATAATAATAATACTTTATTCTACTTTGTTTTATCTTCTCTTACAATGTTCAAAACATTTATTGCTTGCATCGATTGTCATTTATTGAGAATAGAATGTTAAGGAAAAGAAGCATAATGTGGTGAAAAAGGTTCATCATAAGTTTTGTTTCTTCTCTTATTTTTAGTATTAAGTAAAAGTGTAAAAAGAAAAGACGTGACCTACAAGTTAAAAGCACTAATTCTAATATCCATATCCATTCAAATTTTTTGATATTATACTCTCTCTCTCTCTCTCTTACAACAACTAACTCAAAAGCTCTACTTTGCATCGGATGTATTTTTAAGCTATCTTTATATAACAATAAGATGAAAAATAAAAGAATACAAAGACACAGAAGAAAAGGAAGAAAAAAAAAAAAGCTAAGAAAATTGTAGTTCTTCTTGTTCTCATCATCATAATTATCTAAGCCTAGTTTTTGATTAAATTTAACTTGTGAAAGTTTAAAAAGTAAGCTTATTATATCTTTTTTTAATAAGAGTTTCAAATATATTTTCATATCATTGGGTATATTTTTTATAAGTGTGAGAAAATAAGTTTAGTGAAAAACCCTTATTTAAATAAATTTTAGGTAAGTTTGTACGAAATTCAAGTGTGTAAAATTTAAAATAAACCTAAATCTTGTGATGATGGTGAATAGTGTAAAACCATTTGGTTATAATTTGTGATTGGATTGAGTTAAAATAAAATTTAAGTTTCAAAGATACTAAATGTATGATAAGAAAATCTAAACAAATATAATATATGGTATATTTTTTTTCTCTCTTTTCTTTATTTCTGTCATTGCATTTTGGTAAGAAACCTTGTGACAAGATTCTATTGTATCTCCTTAATTTTCAAAATATTTACTTCTTTTAAAAATATCCTATCAACAAAATCTTTTGAAGTCTACAAGATTTTCATTTTTGCATATTTACTTGAAAAATTTTAAATTATCTCATATTTATGTAAAAACACCTATTCATCTTCCTTCAAAGTATATTATTTATTATTGTGATAGCTTTAAAGGTTATTGTTCGCTTTTATGAGTTAATGACACCCTTTCAATTATTGAAGCAAATTAGTGGCCAAAAATGATAATAACAATCCTTTAAGTGCTCATTCTAAAATTATTAGATTGTAACCCATAATTTAGTAAAATTTGTTAAAAAAAAAGCTCAAGTTATATCATATAATTCAATAGTTGTCTTACCATTAATTTTACTAATATATAGGTTAATTATTTTAACTTGTATTAAAATTGATCTTGGTAGTTTTTTACTTGTGAACGCATTTTATTGTATTAAAAAATGAATATATAAGTATGCGTATATATAGAAACTTCAATCTATAGTAATATTATCAATATAGGTGAGATTCTATTTTATAACATAAATATCTAAGTATACATATATAGAAACTTCAATCTATAGTAATATTAACAATATAAGAGAGATTCTATTTTAAAACAAAGAAGTAAGATTATTCACTCTTGCAGTTGAATCAACCCAGGCTATTAATGAGAGAAATACTACCTTTTCATTCCAACCATGAGCTAACCCTTTAGGTTCTTGATTATTCTTAATATCTTTATAATTTGCCTTAAATTATTATTAAAACTGATTATCTTGTTAGTTTTTATATACAATGTAGTTCTTTCAATTAAAAACGAAAAAGAGTCCTCATTCACTAAAGCACTTTGGTCCCAATTACTTGTTAGGTGTTTATTGAACTTAAGTTGCAAATCTTACTTCTATAGAGTTAAATTCAAATGTGTGCATGTTGCAGTAAGTTGAAGCAACTGGCGAGTCCTATAAATTTTACACATGTAACTATTTTATCAGTTCATTAGTTGTGGCCTTGGTGCCACGCCCTTATATTATGGCACCATAGAATGATCATTATGTTTGCGTCTTTAGGTACCTGAGGTCCTTTTTTTCAATCTTCGTGTTTAAACCACTCATTCCGATCATCTTATCTTTCTCGACCAAAAATGCCATTTTTTTTTCCTTCTCTGAACAATCCAGCTCTTCCCTTAATTTTCTTTTACCAGTTCTTTGCGGCAAATCTCTATGAGATGGATTGGTGGAATAGCCAAACAATTTGAATAATAGCCAAATATCCTAAATCTCCATCATCGAAAGTTATAGCAGTGCCTGTGAACAAAAAAGGTTCAAATCTAAAGCCGATCCGTTTATATCAGTTTATCTCATATCACCTAAATCTCCGTCAATTTTTCAGTTGAACTGGCCTAATAACATTTTCAACCAAGGCTAAAACAAGAAGGTTGTCATAAGGAGTGGTCCATCGATGATGCCACTTCTTGTTTATTTTTGTATTTCTGTTTCTTGTTGTGATCTAACATGTTTCTATTTTTATTTTTAGCAACTATTCCTAAAACTGTTTTCAAAACACGAACCTAATAAAATTTTGCCAAACATGTTTTATTATTGTTATTAAAAAGAAAGAAAGAAAGAAAGAAAGAAAGAAAACCAACCAAACAGCCCTATATCTCCCAGCTCTTATAATTTTCAAAAATTACATTTTTAAGTGAATCTGTGTTTCATTAGATGATCAAATCTATTAAAGGCTGGTGAAGGGGGAAAAAAATTACTGGTCTCAACTTACAGCCTGGAAGCTGAGAATCAGTACTTGTTGGTCTCAATTTAACTTCTGTACTTCTTGGATTTCTTGGCACTTCTCGTATGGGACTCCTGTATGGAAGTAGAAAACAGTACAGGTTATTAACTACTGTAAACATAATGAAAATGCCGGGTAAGCCAAAGCGAAGTTACAATCAAGGGAAGCTGGTGGGATGGCAGAATTATTTGCTAAGCAAAATATGGGTATAGTCACTTACGATATAAGACTTCCACTCAAACTTGTCATGTCCTTGACCAGGAAGATGGCTGAATATGTGAATAAGTACAGCAGCATCAAGGGCAGCATATTCTAGCTGCATATCTACTACTGCTTTAGATTATCGATTGACTCAATCTTAAGGACAGACGCACAAAAATAAGCATCATTATTTATAAATATAAACCCTTCAGTCCTTTATCACATCAGTAGGCATATACCAACACATAAATGGAACCAAAAGCTTGTTTTCCCCTCTTGAATTTCATGTAGCCCCACTGGTGTAGAACCAATAGGGGAAACACACAGAAATCTCATAATCATGAAATCTCAACATTATTAATCAATAAGAATGGGGTCGCACAATAATGACTAACTAGGCACTCAATTATGGGTAACAAAAATAAGAAATCCTAATCCTACTAGAATATCACAATATAAATCCTATCCTAATAAAATAATATAAAGTGATAACAATTCTTTTGATTCAAACACCATATATGATAACTAGTAGCCAATCCTTAATAAATGCATTTAAATATTAAAATAATCAAAATAGTTAGT
This sequence comes from Erythrophleum ivorense, assembly GCA_026724425.1. NCBI lineage: Eukaryota > Viridiplantae > Streptophyta > Magnoliopsida > Fabales > Fabaceae > Erythrophleum > Erythrophleum ivorense. The sequence continues at coordinate 360,843 of JAIUCV010000625.1, read as the reverse complement.
CTCATCCTGCACTAACTCCCCCCCCCCCAAAATAAAACACAGAGAGAGAGAGAGAGAGAGAGAGAAGGAAAGAAAGAAAGGAAAGAGAAAACTAAGGGATTGATAGTCATGAACATATACGTTGGTGCAACATATAGCAAACCAGAAATTAAATATAATGAAACTTTAAGGAACCTATCCATAACGTCGTATATGAATGGTGTTGATAAATAACAGTTGATCAAGTGAAGCAATTACTTGATATTGGCTTAAAGGTCGCTGCTCCCAGTCACTGTTTCGTCTTGTCTTGTTTAAACCAGCTCCCAGTATTTTCTGATTTATCAATAACAAAAAAAATAGTTTTGTCAAAATCAGCTAAGACACAGCAAAACCAGGGGATTTGATTAAATTTATTCTTACTCTCTATGAATAGCATAAGCTCTAAGAGAGACAGAGATGCTAAAAGGATATATATATATATATATATATACACACACACATAAAAATACCTCTGCAAGCCCAGACAAACCACCGTAATGGTTTTTAAAAACATTCTGAATGTCCAACAACGATTCAAAGTGCTTGAAACATTTTAACTCTTCATATGAATGAGCAAGCTGCTTTATATCACATTGGAAGTTATATCCTGAAAGCACAAACCAGAAAGCAGCAATGATCACTAGTTTTGCCTTACTAGATACATCAAATGCGCCTTTGTCTGATAACATTTCTCTAATGTTCCTACAATGGAGCATAAGAAGGTACTATTTATTAAATCTCAAAAGTAGCATTCTCATTTCACAGTCAAGTTAAAACAGTCATCCTACAAACATACAGATTTGCCTTTACTCAGCATAAGTATTTTGCTGAACTATATCCGCAGAACTTTAGGTAAATATGCTTAATGCATTTGACTAATTCATACCAAGTTTTAATATTATAGGCGACTGCAAAATGCGGGTCAGACAGTCGTCTAAAATGTCAGGCACCTCTTGATGTAACTTTATCAGATCAAAGATGAAAACCATCCTTTCAGAAGCAATTTGCAAGATAGAAGCCTGAGACATGGAAAAAGGTGTCATTTACATATTAAAGAAAACAAATTTGTTCGTGCAACAAGAAAAGAATAACAGGAGAATCAAAAGACTGGCTTCTGTTTAGAAAAATTATATCATAGTCCCAACATACTTAACTTCATACAAGTAAACCCAACATACTTAACTTCATACAAGTAAAACCAACAGAGAAAAATGGAAGCATGAACATTAATCTATCAGGGGGTTCATTGTAGATTACCTTATTTGGCTTGCTGCCTTTTATATAATTAGGTTTCCATTCACAGTCAACACCTATAACTTTACATCTCTCAATATGACTAGTTGCATCAAGCAAACCTTTATTTTCATCAACCCAAATGATGTCTTTGACAAACAGTTCATCCAGATGCAAATAACGCCTATGTTGAATACTTTCATCAGGTACTACAAGGCATAAAAAATTATTGTGTCTGTCATTGGAGAATAGCAATTGAGTACATAAAAATAAATAATAACACCAGGATAATTAGCAATTTTATATGGAAAAAGCCAAGAATGAGCAACAAACAATCTTAACATATTAGATCCTTGAGTCAGTCAGGGTAAGATACTTTTTTCTTTGGTCATCAATTGACTATTGGCATACCTTTCTTCAAAATCCCTTCAAGGGAGTACCGATCGCACAGTTCATCAACCTTCTCTGTGTATCCAGCTTCCATTGCCAAATAAACCTTAAACATGTAGCATTTAAAGATCACAGCATACAAAGGTTTTAGTAAGGCAATAAGGGCTATGAAATTGTCAAAAAATAATAACAATTATTACTCCAGAAAATTAATGACAACCCTTACAACATCTCCATTTCAGTAAAGTGCAGAACTGAAGGATTACTTTCTTCACCTCATAAGCTTATGCAAATATCCTTGATTTTTTTCTAGTAAATATGCCACATTTTTTCAGGTGATTATTTGATCCATTAATGATACCTGCTGGTCACTTCCCACTGTTCCAGTTTCCATGGAGATTTGGATATAGTTAGTTATATAGGATATTACTTGCTAATAGATTTTCTCTAAACCCATTCTCAAAGCTTTTAGTCAACCAGAAGGACATTTAAAAACACAATGAAACTAAAGGGGCAATAAGGAAGAGGTTGCATAAGTGTTAACAAAATCAACATATCAAAGTGAATCAAATTCAAGTTCGCATGAGTGTTAATGAAATGGTAATAACATCCATCACAAGATTACTATGAAGGACATAGTTTAAAAAGTATAGCTCTACAACTCAGCACAGTCTACAGCGATGTAATCCTATGCAACTCATAATATGCACATAGAATGGTAGCCATTATGAAAAAGAATTACAAACCAAATATTCAATAAGCTGTCTATCACTGTTTGTTCTTGCCTCAGCAACATCCCAACATCCTTTTTCTGCTAGCTTCTTTATTGAACTGCAAATTGATGAAGTAATATAGAAATTAAGAATTAGAGGAAGAAGAAAAATGTGAAAATCCACCCCATATAGACAAGTGTAAGTCAATTGCCTTTCTTTACACTTCCAGTATACGTCTGGAAAATCCTGCTGTAGATTGTTTATCTTTATAATCTCATAGGCATTCTTTAGCAAGTTCCTCTCACTGTACTCCTTGACAAGTGCGCATAACATTGGCTTCCCCATAAACGTTGCCCACTTTTCTGCTGCTTTAAATTGACTGCTCTGTATCATACTAAGGAGAAAAGACTTCCCAAAATGGTGGATAGAGAAGCGCTCTATTAGAGTGACAGCTGTCTTGTACAATTGGGATTTTACCAATTCAAAAATATACTGCTCAATAAATTCTTGTGCTGTACCACAACTTGTGTCATCCTTTGCTTTCATTTGGAACATGACTTTCTCAATATCTGTTAGTTTAACATCAAAAGTTTCCAGTATTTTGACAATAATGTTTTCATCGTGATAGACCTGGCCCCCAACAATGTCAATGAATAGATGGGCAGCTAAGTCTTTCGCTTCCGAGGAGTCTTTTGAAGTGGTTGCTTTTTTCAGGAAGCGGCCAAGAGCAGATATAATCAAATGACTAAAGCCTCTACTACAATCTTCAAATAGAGGTGACACATATAGACACTGAACAACAAAAGCAGCCGGTCCAGGTTTTGGACCATTATGTAACACAAGATATACTTGATGTTGAAGGGCTTGGAACTTTGCTGTCGCCTTAAATGTGCCTATGCAATGTCATTTGAACAGAAACAGCATTGAAAGGAGTAAGAAAAAGGATACATTATCACGAGACAGAGCCATATGAAGGCTAATAAATAAAGTTTTTAATTTATTTGCAAAAGTGTCCATAACACAACGTAAAATATAGCACGAAATCATTGACTGTAAAAGATAACTTCTCGGAAAGAAGTTTACTAACTTATTCAAAGTTAAGGAAAAATTTAAATCAATAGAATTATCAGTTATAAACTTTTCAAAAATTAACCTAGGCGTCAGAGGTAAAGTGTGAGTCTCTCCTAGTGCGAAGGTTGACCGAGAAAACAGAGGGATAATAATCATTGATGTCAATATTTTTATGTGAATCTTGTTAACTTGAAGATTCTCAGAAAAGTGAGTTGAACCATTTCAGCAAACACTTGGCACTCATCTTGCTATCCTTTTGCAGACAATAGATACTAGCATTGCCAGTGCAAGGAGGATAAATCATACCATAGAAATAAGATTCTTTCAACAGATACACAAATAACACTGGAGAGACATGGGTTAAATCATTGAAAGCATGCACACATAATGTCCAAGCATGGCCCTTGTCGTCATCTATCTCTGCGACATTCTCCTCCAAATCCATTCCAGGTGGAAACTGTAATCAGAGCAGAAATATGTTAGATAACTAATTTAGAAATGGGCTCCGCAGTCCAAACTAGCATATGTTCATTACTGACTCAAAACGTAAAAAGTGCTGCAGTAGCGCTCTTGAAAGACAAAGCCAGAAAATTTGCAGACTTGTGCCTTATAAGGAAAGAATAATGGAATATACCCTTTGAACAAAATAGATGAATACAGACTCTGAAACGCAAAGTTCTGGGAATAAACTAAGTACCCAGTCGGAACCAATTTGATTGAGAAGTTTATGGGGCTGGGTCTCTGACTTTCTTTCCTGCTTGGACCAGAATTCTCCTTCTCTAGACTCTCTTGTTTCTGCTACTGCTGCAACGATAAGTTTGTTGGCTCTTGGCGCGCACCAGATCTCTTCCCTACGTGCTAATTGGCAAAAATGCTTTCTCCCCTTGCTTGCGCCGATACTTCTTTGTTGAACTACGGGAAGGGGGAACGACTTCCGGGACTCTAACGTTACCGCCATAAGGTCGAGCGAGCACCGGGACACGTGTTAAAATGGAAAAACCAATTGATGGGTCCCAATCAGGGCTAGGCCTTTTGTTCATTTTTTCTTATTTTTAGCCTATTTAGTTAAATAATATAAAGAGAACTAACAATAACCCCTACAATCCAGGGATTTTTTTTTAAATGTGGGTCCTACATTAAAAATGAAAAAAAAAACAATTTTTTTTTAAAATACAGATAAACAGTGTCAAAATAGTAAAAAATAATATGGGAACAATATAGCAGTAATGTGACGCTTAGAGTAGTTTATGAACAATGTAAATGAACAGTAAAAATTCAAGGCTTTTATATATAAGCGAGATTAGAATATGAAAAATTGGTAAATAAAATAAAGAAAATACTTTTGTGTTTTTATTATTGAAAAATAAAAATATTATTAATTACAATTTTAAAAAATATAATAAATATTACACAATTTAAAAATAAATTTCTCCTCACATGCAAACAACCAAAGTCTTTGTTTTCAAATTAAAAGACAACCGCCGACTCGAAAAGGAATTGCAAAATTGCTTTTTGTGAAGCCCTTTACATAGATTCCCTCCTTTAGAGCCAAATCCATACAGATGGACGAGGAGAGGTGGGCTAGCCCACCAACTTCACCCATTCTTCCTCTTCTGCTTTTTTTTTTCCATGAATATCCCTCTAGTTATAAGAATAATCTCGTTTAAAGTAGTGCAATTGTCTCTGCTCTCATATTTGTTTTAATGAACTCAAACCTTCAATATTATAGAGACCTTTTAATCCCTTTAAGTCCGAACTTTTATTTATCACTTTGAGCCACTCCTCACGAGTTTCTCCATGCTTTTGATACTTGAAATTAAAAAATATTTGTTGTTTTTATGCTACCACTGAATATATTACTGATATTGATATTTACTTTTTTTCATTCTGTCTCTAGTTCCAATCTAATTAAAGCATGGAAATTAAATAAAATAATCCACGTCTTCTCTTCCAACCAATATTATTCTTTCCAAAATCATTTTACGGAACCAAATCACGTACATTTTCATCTGGAAACAAAAGAGGTATCACTTGACACGAAAAACATTGTGTGCGTTTTGGGAGAGATCTGTCCTGCCCGGCCAAAAAGCTTCGCCAAGCCAGCTTGGCTTTGTACCCTTTTGTAGCTTCTTTTTATTTTATTTTTAGTAGAAAAACGGGGCTATCAGGAAAGAGGAAAGAGACCTTTTTGTGGCTGAAAAGTAAGGGAAATGCCGCAGTTTCATGGTATGAAACAGAGTACAAGTTTCATTTCTGCGTCAGTTCCCTACTCTTCGGTTAAATTTCATAATTTCCTCCATTTTCTTCTCTGCTCCGTCTTCTCAATTGCATATATTATGAAATAAAGAAATGGGGAAAACACCCACGTGGCACTCTGGCACTGATTTCACCCGGGAAGCAGCCATCATGTCGACATTTTCGAACCTGGAGTCAGTTGTGGTGGTTAAAATCTCTTGCTGATAACGGGTTGAAAAGTGTTACACCACATAGGGTGACATTTCCCATTATTCTGCAGGCACAGCAAGTCAAGGAAAACTCTTGTTCATTATTATTACTTTAAACATTAGACTACAATTTCTAAGAATGGTATTCAGTACGGAATTTTCCCGGAAATATGCTGCTGGAGAAAATCAATGACTGAACTGATAATTGACTCCACAAGCTTGACCACCTCTCTCTTTCTTGGCACTAGTTTAGATCCTAACCTGAACTTTCCTATTACAAAAATGTTTCACAAGTGTGGCATACCGAAACTCGGATGAATTTCTTCCTCCTCATATCCGTGCGACCGTAATATATATCTTTGGTCTTCACAAATGTGAAATAAAAAATTTGGTTCGTAACTTGCAAGTTTCATCATCCATACGCGTCTGCATTTTTTTTTTTAAAATTGTCACATCTAAACTCACGGCCACAAGAATCCTCTCTCTCTCTCTCTCTCTGTGTTTAACTTCTGTAGACATTGACACTCACTATGTCTGTTGGCTTTGTGGTGGGTCTTTTTCGGCTGCGTAACGCGGTTAGTTATTTTGGTTTATTTATAAATTTCGAGTCCTGGAATTTCTGGTGTCGTTTCGTTTTGCTTAAATCTATCAATCTTTTTAATTTATTCATGGATATTCTCTTGTAATATGTGTCTTCATTCTTTTCGGGGATTTATTTTTTTAATGTAAAATGTTAATCTTGACTTGAAGGATACCATTGAGGCTTCCTCGTAACTTCTCCTCGGTATTCCCATCTAAACATATATATATATATATATATAAATATACTCTTCAGTTTAATTCTTTCTTACTGCTAATCAAGTTCTGAGAATTGAGGTTTGCAATGGCATCATCAGAAAGACAGTCCCACCGAAACCGGGAGGAGAGTAAAGACAGGAATCGTCAAGTTCCTGGTAAAGGGAACTCCAAGCGAAGACATGGGAGCTTAAAACAAGCAGATATCCGGTGGGTACAATTGTCATTTTGTATGTGTATTCCTCTAGGTGTCCTGCGTTGATCAGTAACTCTTGTTTTATGGTTTCCGTGCAGTGCTATTAGGAATATTATGAGAGGACGGAGGATGCATGACATGGGCTTGTACTTGGAACCTTTACTTCGAAAAGTGGTATGGAATGAATCTCTCATTCATTTGTTAATCTTTGTCAATAAATGTAGGGTCGAATTGAAGAATATTGCACTTTTATTCATCTCATCTAGCTTTTGTCATCTTCCAACTTCATTAAAAATGTTTTTTCCTTTAAATATATTCGTGTGTCTTCCTCAACTAGGTACGAGAGGAGCTTCCGCCTATACTTGAGCGGCACCGTCACCTATTTCCGCGGTCAGTTTCTCTTGTCTAAAATTTCCACTGTACAAGAAATAATTTGTCATTTAATTCTAATATATATGTATTTTTTCCAAAATAGCTGCGAAGAAACCCTTAATCAGACTGGACCATCCGGAGGCAGAGCTTTTCGTTTGTGTTTTACTAATAGATTGCCTACAACAGTTTTCACACACACTAAGATAACCTCTGAGGATGGTGCTCCAATTAGAATTGCTCTATGTGATGCTAGATCTCAGAACTGCATAGTCAAGGAAGGTCCTCTGTCCTGCATTAGGATAATGATGTGTGCGCTAAACGGTGAGTTTGGTTCCAATGGGAGTGAGGATTGGAGTGAAGAGGAATTCGATGCCAATATCTCACCACGAAGAGAGAATAAGGGGCAGTTACTGAATGGAGATAGGTTCATTACATTAGAAAATGGAGTTGGTTTTGTCACTAACATTGAGTTTAGTGATAACTCGAGCTGGACAAGAAGCCGCAAGTTCAGGTTAGGAGCCAAGGTCCTGCAGAATGAAGCAAACATAAGAGAAGGCAGAAGTGAAGCTTTGGTGGTCAAGGATAAACGTGGAGAGTGTGAGTCTTTGAACCGTTCAGTTTACATCTAACTACTGTTCTGTTTTCCTTGTCTTAATTTTGGTATCTGTTGGCTTTGCCTTCTCTTTAGTCTGTTAAGGGAACTGAAAATCTGACATGTCATTTCAGCGTACAAGAAACACGACCGTCCATCACTGAATGATGAGATATGGCGTTTGAAAAAGATAGCAAAAGATGGTAAAATTCACAAGCGGCTGTTGTTGCATCAAGTGAAAACTGTTAAAGATCTGTTGCGGCTGTACGTTATCAACCCTCCTTCATTACAAAAGGTAAAAATATGCGGATTATGATTTTTTACTTCTTTAGCCCTCAAATGTACTTGCTTAGCCGTGTGACTTTTTGCTTTGGACATGCAGAAAATGGGCAAAATTGCAAGGAAATCGTGGGATACAATTATTGAACATGCCAAGGCTTGTGAGATTAACGATCGTACGCGTTACATTTACCAGTATCCCACAGCAGAACAACCAATAGGCCTTCTCTTCAATTCCATCTATCAGCCTGTGGAAGTCAGTTTTGACGGGCATAATTATCGTTCTTTAGAATCTTTGAACTCGGAAGAGAAGGTAAAGGCATTCATATTTCTATTCTAAATGCTGATTTATTAGGCTGTGAATAGCATGCTATACGTAAATTTGCTGCATCATAATCTACCTATCGACATAAAAAATACCTGTGAAGCAGATTTGATCAAATCCATTTTTGTTTCATTGGCAGTGTCTGGTGGAAAGAGCTAAGCAGAATGCTTACGAAAATTTGAAAGATTTGATCCCAGAGGAGACATCAACATATGGCTCGATGAAGACATTAGCAGGTGTTGAGCATATCTGCGATCTTGTTCTTGCTCCTGTTTTCTTTATTTGCCTTTCCCATCAAATACTTAGCCGGTGAGCTTTAATTTATCATGTGCAGGCCAACCTTCCACGTCTACATCACTTGTTGGTGAAGTAATACAAGATGACCGAGTAGGCACTGATCAAATGTTACTCAACAGTTCTGGGGGAGAGTTTGTGTCTGGAGCGTTCATTGGTGGAGATGATTGGCACCTTAATGGATCTCAGATTCAATTTGCAAATTGCTTTTCTCCTCAGTTGCCGTGGGGGCTAGAAAATACCTTTGGTTTTTCTTATGTTGATGGAGCAGAATTTAGCTATCAATTTTTCCCCGATTCAAGCAGAAGGAAGCGCAAAACAGTTTGGAATAAGATTCGAAATGCTCTTAAATTGGTGATGCCCTTCGTGGCTAGGAGGAAGGGAAAGCTTTCGATTCCCTGTAACTAATAACTCTAGTTGTTCATTTATCTTTTGCGTTTGATAAAAGGGTTTAGTTTTCGTTAAGTTTCCCTCTGGTCCTCGGCGTCTTACAATAAGTTGTTGTGTTCCTCCTTGACCCTGGTATGTATATTGCCATGAATTTAAAATCTGCTCATTTATTCTTCTGCGTTTTTATAGGTACATACTACATTTTGCCAATCAATGTGAGAATGGACATTTGTGGTTCTATGTTACACTTATGGCCTTGCTCATTTTACTAATTTTGCCATATTTATTGAGGCCTGCTAGTTCTAGGATTTGTTTGATACAATTCTCCCTCTGCAACGACATTTCTGAATCGGATTACGTGAATTTTGGGTAAAGAGCAGGATTGATTTCATTTATACAAGAAACAAGGAGGAATAGTTGTAAAAGGAAGGAATATATATGGATCGGGGAGTTGAAAAGTAACAAACCCTACGGCAATTTTCGCTTGACTAACACTTATTTTAAAAAATTCTAGTGTTTAAAAAAACAAATGCTTTTGCATGGTAGTAGAAGCATTTTATTTTATTTCTTATAAGAGTGAAATAAAAAAAAGGATTTTTAAAACAAAATTATCTTTATTTAAAATTATTAATTATCATAATAACTTCTTATGTTTTATTTATCTTTTTAAATAGATAGCGTTTAAAATAAATTAACAATAAAAAGTAATTATTTTTAGCAAAGATTTGTTAAACATAATAATATTGATAATACTACTTATTAAATAATTTTGTTAAATACATATTATTTTTAATTCTTTTAATTAAATTTTATTTAAAAAATAATTGTAAAACAGGTAAGAATGTGGTGAACCCTAAAACTTGATTGGCCCGCAGCATGTGATATAGTCATACACGGCGAAGTCTTAGTCAAGTCAAGGTCTATAGATTTTATATTCCAAGGCCCTCAAAATTCAAAAGTTTCCAGTTGTCTTGCAAAACTCATCTCATCTCTCTGAACCTGCAATGCCAAATTCTTTATCTTCCCTCCAAACGACGCATTAGCTTCCACTTTGAACTTAGTTTATGAGTCATGTCGCAATCCGCAAAATCATTCCAGTTTTTGGGCAGACGAAGCCTAGTTCACGAATATGTGCAGAGGGTGAAGCGCGACTCTTTGTTTCTTTTTTGGCAGCGCAAGATCCTTGATTCGGCGAAATAGGTTGCGTCCAGGTTAGTTAGCAATCAGCTTCTGCTACACATTTTACTTTCCCATCTTCTTCTTGTAGCAGATCTTCACTGCGATTTACATTCAGCGTCCTAGTTTACGCTCTGTAGACTTGTAGTCCCGTCAGTACAGTCCAGGTCAACGCAGTGTTTTTATATCAAATTATGAGATTAAAAAGAATAAAAGTTCGATTTTGTTTTTTTAAATTGAATCTTTAATAGGCTTACTTGTGAGAATAAGATAATTAAGAAAAATTCACGCCGTGGTTGTGTTCACACCGTGGGTGTGAAAAAAATTATATTTAAAAATTTCGAGTTAAAAATATTTATTTTAAAAAATTTATCATTATTATTTTAAAATTAATTATCATCAACTTTAATAAAAAAAAACAGTTGAATTTAGAATAACAAATCTTTTAAAATAATTTTTTTTATTTTTGAGTCCTTCTTTCTAATTCTTCTTTTCTTGTTTATCTTTATTATCAAATTTTTTAATAAAAATATAACATGTACAAATTTTTTTTTAAAGATTTAACTATGTAATGTTGCAATATAAAAATTATATTTTTGTTTGAAAAATGTATATACTTTATTATGTTATTATTAAAATATATAATAATAAAAATATAAAAATTGTATTTAAGCTTTTTTCACAGCAAATTGCATGAATAAATGCACTTGTTCAGATAAATTGTTAAGTAAAATTTTGTCTGTATTTAAGTAAAGATCATACTTAAAAAATCCTCCTTTGTTAATTTGGTTGCTTATAAAATTTTTAGAGATCCCACTAATTTTTTTTTTTATATTGATTTTACTCAAATGATAAACATTTTTAGATGTGTTGGAGGCTTAATTAATTATACCTTTTTGAAAGGTATATATGTAGGAAAAATCTTTGCTTGTACCAAATATATTACACTTAATGATTAACATTTGCACTATACATATGCACTTATTGTTATATAAATGTACATAATAAATCTTGATTATGGAATATATATATATGTACACAGTGTAACTCAAAATTTTTCTATATGTAGTGGTGTAGATTTTGAATTCCTAGTAAACTCTTGTCCCATTTCAAGTATGACGTTGGAATGCTAAAAATAGACATCCGATATAATGGCAGTACATTAGCATAATTAAGAGTGAAAATTTTTACATCAATTGATGAGTACATTACATAGAAGTTTCTTAAGTTTTATAAAAATTATATAGATTTTTTTATTTTTAAAATATATATGAATCTTTCTTGAAATAAAAAGTTAAGTTATACTTTAGTTTAATTTTCAAATTTTTTTATCAAAATGCTCTTCATTCAATTTTTTTAAGTTAAAAAAATATATATTTAAATTAGTAGAGGATATTTTAATGAAAAATATTTAAATAAGACTAAAGTATAAAGTAATTTTTTTTATTTCAAGATAAATATATTTTTTAAAAATAAATGAAAAATATATAATTTTAACAAAAATTAATAAAAAAATCTATGTAATTTATTCAAATAGTAGAGAGATACTAGTAGGATGTAATTGCAAGTGAGTTATGCGGATTTAGCTTAATTATTAGAAGTTCAAACGGTTTAGTATAAAGATCGTATATCTGTATCCTGACGTACGCTATTACACATAACACTATTGTATTTGTTCATACACACACACACACACCCCCTATTAATTGCCAAAACAAGTTGATGATCAGGAAGGAAAAATGTTTCGGGAGTTCCTATAATTTTGTCAGCAAAGAATTATCCAGAAACGTGTTTCGGGAGAAGATGCTCACAAAGGTGGAAATTACGATAGTAAGTGTTTCAATCTGCGTTTGTCTAGGGTCAATTAATGGACCAAAGTCTTGAGAACCTTTGGAGACCAAGATATTATGTATTGACAATCAAACCGACCCTTAACCTGCAAGGCAACATATGAAACTAGAGATGATGATATATCTCCCAAACCTTATCATTTTCCGACTGTGGAGCAGACTGAAACTAGCAAGGAATTACTTCAACAGTAGTAATAATGTTTTGTGGAATATGTTAACTTCACAGAATGCTTGGTAGGTTAAGACTTGGAGAAACTTCAATAGAAATTAATGCTGTCATTCCTTATCGATTAAAAAAAAAAAAGGAAAGCTTATTAGTTTGTTATTAACTCTTTGAAAAGGCTTAAATTATTAATTAATTGAACATCTATAAATAATTTTATTATATTATCTAACAGTTTATACTTACAGAAATTGTTAAAATCTCTTAGGTTGATCCGAATATTGTTCTAACGCGCCTCAGCAAGGGCGTCATGTTCCTGGTCGTGATTATTAACGAGAGGGCTTTTGGAGTGTTAAATACTTAGTTATCTTGGACTTTTAGTGTACGCTATGAACTAGAGCTGTTCGCAACTTCCAGTAAACCTCCTCGCAAGTTCTACGTAATACGATCTATCGCGGTTCCTAGCTATTTAAAGGCGCATTTTGAGTGTAGACGTTAAATCAAAAGCCCTTAATAAGAACTAAGTCCTAATGCCTGTCTTGTGATCATGGCATCGAAGAGAAAAGCTAATGATTCTGAAATTCCAGTTGAAAAGCCAAAGCGGAGACACGAAGATACTATACAAAAAGAGATTATTCTGTATTAATCTACTTTGAATTTAGTAAATTTATTTAGATATATAGGGTAAATTTCATTCTTGGCAGCAGCTCTAAAAATATGATTTTGTGGTTACTGTGCAGTAGCGATGGAGATAACAGGAACGTACCCTGCACGTGCGGCGGCATGGTCAACTTCTCGCGCTCTCACGAAGCTATGATCCGAAGAGTGGTAAGAAGTAATAGGTCTAGTTTCTGTTCGTCTAATCATCTTCTATAGCTTTCTGCATTTGAAAGTAGCTTTAGCTGCAGCATTGAAGTGCCTAGAGATATAATAATTATGTCTTGTTGTTTATGCGCTTATATATGAATAAGGATGAATACGCGTTTCATGAAAGAAATGATTCGATCCGCCCTTTCTATTTGTCACTAATTTCTGACGAATCATCTCCTCTTTATCTTTGTTGGTTAGTGATCGATTTCTTATCTCCTGACACAACCAGCTCCATATATATATATACCATATAGGCTTTTCTGTTAGAGATATTGATTAATTCATTTTCGGACCTTCGTTTAACAATTTATAAGCTGGCAGAGTGTGAGATTCTCTACAATTTAAGATTTGATAATCAAGAAATGCTTAAATTTTTATCTAGTTGACATTTTATTTGGGGAATATTCAATATCTCTTTTACTCTTGCTTACTTCTTAGTGCCTGTTTATTAATTCATGTGTGTCTTCCCCAACTAGTTCCGAGAGGAGTTGGCAGCAGCACAATACCAATCTCCAAGGTTTGAATTTTTAGAACATAGCTTCCTGTGTTTTTTTTGTCATGCATGCTTGCTTCTTATTTGTTTCCTTACCCATACATGGTCTGATATATGTAGTTTTGTGTTTAATTAAATTGTTGCAGATCGACGCCTTATCAATGTAGTGGAATACCCGAAGCCAAACCCTTTCAGTTGCGTTTCAATAATAAACTGCAAAAAGCATATTATACACAGAATAAGATATTGGCTGAGGGTGACGCACCTGTTCAAATTGTTCTATTTGATGTTGGATCTCAGTCTATAGTGAGTAAAGGTCCCATGTCTTCAATAAAGATAGAGATCTGTGCCCTCCCTGGTGATTTTGGAAGTGACCATCCGAATTGGACTACGGAGGAATTCAATGTCGGTATCTTACGACAAAGAGAAGGTAAAAAGGCGCTATTGAAGGGAGATACAAGCATTACACTGAGAGATGGAGTTGGTTTGATTCCTAAGATTGAGTTTACTGATAACTCAAGCTGGGTAAGAACCCGAACCTTCAGATTAGCAGCCAAATCCAACGAAGCAAACATTAGAGAAGCTGCAAGTGAACCTTTTATCGTCAAGGATAAAAGAGGAGAGCGTAAGTGTTGGTCTATTCACTCCTGCATGTCCTATATATGTCTCTATATATATTAACCTATTTTTTGTTTATTTATGGACTCCTGTGATTGGCTATTTCAGCCAATAAGAAACACGACCAACCATCCTTGAATAGTGAAGTATGGCGCTTGAGAAACATAGGGAAAGGCGGAAAAATTCACAGGCAGCTGTCAAATGGTGGAATAGAAACAGTTAAGGATTTGATGCGGCTTTACACAACCAATCCATCTTTGTTGAAAGAGGTGACATCATCTGTTAAACCTTCCATCTCTCCACTTTCTTATTATTAATTGCCACATTAATTAATTGAAGTACTTGACAGTGACACACACTAACATATATTTACTTATTTGCTCTTAAAACCTAGAAATTTGGCGACATTTCGAGCAATAAATGGGAGGATATTATTGAACAGGCTAAAGGTTGTGTTATTGATGATAATGAGCATTACCACTATTACGCAACAGAAAAACAACTATGGTTCGTCTTTAATTCTATCTATGAGGTTGAGAGAGTGAGCTTCGATGGACAAAATTATTGTTCACCAAAAACTCTCAATTTGGATGAGAAGGTATGCATCTATATCTTGTTCTACTTAAAGATGTTCTTAATTAATAGTAAAACGTGCAATATTGGAAGGTAAAAATTGTGGAGCGACACAAAAGGTTTTGATTTTTGCTTCCTGAAGCTTAATAATAGTTTGATCGAGCGTTATTTAGACTCTATGGTTTGGTACTTTTGACCTAAGTTTGGAATTCAAAAAATATATAAAAAATTTACTAGAGGGTGGAAGTTACTGCAAAAGGTGTCCATTTCATTTTCATTCTTTATTTTTTTTAACCCTCTCATTTCCTTCTCTCAAACATAAACATATATTAAAAAAAAACAAACAAACAAACAAAGGGTGCATGATGTAGGTTATTTTGGGATTCATTGATTTGTGTGCCAGCATTCCATGTAATTTATCTGGATATATGATCATATGTTACCTTGAAATTCTTAATTAGTTAGAAGTGATCAAGTCCCTTGTACATGCAGCGTTTGGTAGAAGTAGCTAAGAAGCAGGCTTATCAAAAGGTGAAAGATTTCATCCTAGACCCAGTGGATTTGAAGGCGTTGGAAAATCTACAAGTTGGGCAGTCCAGTGGTACCCAAGATCATCCAGTTCCACAACAGTTTGTTGACCTCTTGACGGCTCAACAAGGTACGTAAGCCAGCCATGCAAGCATTTCAATTTTCAAGCACAAAGTACATTAGTTAATTTAATTTAATTTCCTCCTCCTTATCTATATAACAGCTATTTTGCTGATGTTGTGCAGGGCAAGAGTTTGATTGGGTACACTCTCCATTTCCATTTCCAAATGATTTTACTTCCCCCTCATGGGAGCAACTCCATCTTGAAGCAGATTTTGGCTGTCCTCCTTTTCAGCGTCTCTTTAATTCTGATGCGGCTACGTCAAGCAACAGGAAACGCAAAACAGTGTGGAATAAGATTCGGGCAGCTCTCAAATGGCTCATATTACGCAGATCTCTCTGCCGTTAGTTGGATACCAACATAAGCTTTTTCCATGAATTATACCTAAAAAGTGTAACTCTATCTTTTTTTTTTTCCAGATTTTTCCATTCCGAACTCAAATTATGTCTTTATATTCGCATTTCTTTTCACAAGTTTGGTTTGTAACTTAAGTTTGGGCTGTAAAGATAACGGGCCTGGACAGAGTTTCGTGGCCCAAGAAGCTTTTACATTCAATAAAAGATGAAAAATACAATGGGGTTTTGTGAATTTGCGATCTTCTCGTTGTATTTAAAGTCCACAAGTAAATGGGCTCGGACAGTGGCAGAGAGATGTAATTTTCAAACGGGCGTTATGTTACCTCGCAGAAAAATATCTAGCCTCCCTTTGTTATTTCTATTTGCCAAGCTGAGTGTCTGGAACTTTCTTTCATTATATCTTTCTCCCCTCTAATCAGGCGGAGAAGATATTTTTTCTCTCCGCTATCCTATTTCTGCCCTTTTATAGCCATCTTTCTCCCTCTTCTTTCCTTCTCTCACAGAAACTCTTGTTCAGCATCTGAAATTTACGCTTCTCTGCTTCTACTTCGATTTGACATGGTTTGAGCCTGTTAATTTCTGTTTGTCTTCTATTGGAGCTTTTTGGCGCTGCATTTCTTAGGTGGGTGGGGATTGTCTGGTTCTGTCCTTCGATGGATCGGGAAGGAGGATCCAACGGCGGATCTTGCTACTACTCCGTTCTGGGGATTCGTAGGGACGCCTCATTCTCTGATATTCGCACTGCTTATCGGAATCTCGCTCTGGTAATAATACGGCGCTGCTTTCCTTCCTTATTTTTTCAATTGTCTTTCTTGTTCCCCAATCAATAAAATTTGGCATCTCTATTATTTTTCGAGAGTTGTGCACTAGTTTCAACGGAGATTTATGAATTCTTGGAGCATATATTCGTTTTGCTTATTTTTATAAATTTTAGAGTTTTCTTGTTACCAACGGAAAAGGAAAGTTGGATTTTGAATCTTCAATTTTATTTATTTGTTGCGATTGGGAAGAAGTGGCACCCGGACAGATGGGCTCGAAACCTTGCAATGGTTGGAGAAGCCAAACGGCGGTTTCAGCAAATTCAAGAAGCTTACTCAAGTCACGTTAGCACAACCCCATTGTTGTAAACTCAGAGTTAACTTTGCAGTAACAATAATACTTACTCCTGTGTTCCTGATGCAGTTCTTTCCAATCAGTCTAAAAGGTCAATGTACGATGCCGGGTTCTACGATCTTTTAGAAGAAGAAGAAGACCAAGTCCGTATAGTTTCCTTGATATAGCTCAGGCAAAAGCTTTTACCGTAGACAGGGCGAGATAAAACTTGTGTCGTTTGGGCGTATGCCGAAACGACGGTATCGTTTGTCTCGTCTTGTGCTCGGTAATAAATTCTTATTTTCCCTCATTTTTGTTGCGTGAATTACACATGATGAACTAGGGCACGCAAATGTTGATTGGAAAATGACGGGGCATTTTTTTTTTTCCATAATAAAGTTTGTAACTTAATATATTTTACATTTAAATTGTAATTAATTATTGCTTTGCGTGAATCAGGACTTCTGTGATTTCATGAAAGAAATGATCTCGATGATGAACAATGTGAAAGACGAGGTACTGTTGATTGATTATAATTTCGTTGGTAAAAAGGATGGCATGATAAAAGGAATTCTTAAGCTGTAAGTAATGTGGATTTTTTCTTATTATTATTTATAGGGGGACAGTTTGGAAGATCTACAAAGGATGTTCGTGCAAATGGTCAGTGGAGATGGGATGAGCTTTGAGTTGAAGGGTAATCAAACTGGCGGCAAGAGAGGACGTGTCAGCGCACCAAGAGGCAACGCAGCTAAGCGCAGCAACTCTTGCCGCTAGGGTTAAAATCCTGGTGTTGTGTAACTTTTATAACTTACTGAAGATATCCCCAGCAGTAACGTGAATTCAATTATTTAATTCGAATGGGGAGCTAGGCGAATTAGGTTGAGTTCTGGAACAATTAGACCAAATAAACCCAAGTCTCTCTTCATTAATTATTTGCATTTTCTGTTTTGTTGTGTTTTCAACAGTATGATTAAAAAGGGCATTTTTGACAATTGGCGTAGTCCATGTGGACTTAATGGCCACGTGTGAACTCATGTCTATCGTGCATAAAATGTGGGACCAAAATATACAAAAACAAATACGTAGATTAGGGTTGGGGGTTGGTGGGAGTGGTGGCGCAAGGTGAATCTAATTACTATCCAGTTTGTGGGCCCGAGTTAGAATACTCTGGTCAATGTAACAGAGAGGGCTTAGCTGGGTTTAAGGGTCCACCGAACGCTTTCTTTTCACCGATTTTTTTTTCCGCTTGATGCGTTTAGAAGAGGTTTCTAGTTGTAGGTGTAATTGATGTTAGTTTTAATACTTTGTGCACCGCTTTTTATTATATTGGAGCCCTTTGCCCGTGTGTGCAAGGCATGGGCAACTGAAAGGTGTGCCTTATGTAGCAGGGAAAAATACAACAAAATTGTCCATTTCATCACATCTGCATCATTGTTTGGCTCATTAAAATTTGGCCATCTCATCACTCTATTGATAATTCTCATGGTACTTGAGGTAGGGATATCGAACTCTGATGACGCTGGCATAAATTAGAGTGAGGGATGTCTCACCCTAAATAATTGGATGGTACATCAGATATGTGAAGACTGTGAGGTGGGAAGTGCTGTTAATCCTAAGGGGCATAAGTAAGTATGGTCAATAGAAGAAGATTGGATTGGACCAATATGGATGAATGAAGACTGTGGGGGTGATACAACTGCAATAATAATCAGAATAGAGAAAAGGAAAGAAGCTCTTACATATTCTAAGAGAATGAAAATATATTTTTAATTCTTTAATTTTGTTTTAAGTTTTATTTTTGTCTTTTAAATTTGTTTGATTTCTTTTTAATCCTTTAACTTTTAAATTTTTGGTAAAAATTTTCCTCATGTCTAATATTGTTAATTTACATAACAAAAAATGTTGACATGTAATTTTTAATGCCAATTAACTATTATCATCATTTATTTATTAATTCTATTTTTAATATCAGTCTCAAACCTTCAAATAAATTATTTGCAGCATTTCAAAATAAACTTAGGTCAATTATGCACAAATTAAAAGCTAGGTTGGCCTGCTTTGCCTTTATTGACCGTTAGGGCATTTACAAACGCTTTAAGAGTGATTATTTATTTATTTTGCTAATTTGTTGCACGTTTTGGTTGTAATCAAGTAATCACTATATTGCGATTGGAAATTTTTAACTTTTCAATGTTATTCATATTTGATTGCAAAATTGTCTTTTTGTGGAATAAGAAGCATCTTGATTGTATACTTTAATGCCTCTTTTGCAAAAGTGCAATTTTCAATTTCTACCCACATTTCGGCAAAATAACATTACCATCCATGGCTTTCCAATTCCTCGTCATCCTCCTCCACCTCCCTTCCTTCTCTCCTCTCATGATTTCCATTATCGCGCAACAACAATTGAATGAAATCTCTTGGATCTAATGAAAGAAAAGTGAAAGGATAAATAATTTAGGAAGCTACTTGACACTCAAATCAGAAAATTTCAACCACAACATTAATAATCACACATTTTTTGCATCCAACTTTTATTGCAATATCGATTTTGTGTACTTTTACATTGCTTGTGATGGCCACATCCACGCCATCGCATCTTAAAGAACTAAGATGTGGTGCCATCAGAGTGTCAAAACTATGGAGAGATTAAAGAAAACATAGAGTGCCATGTGTGTGCTGAGAATTTGAGGAAGATAAAACATTAACCTCTAATATTGGGATGAACCATATAATAATGCTTACATAGCTACTTTGACGGCATGCTAAAGTGGTCCTGTGTGACAAGGGATTATTATAAGTAAGTCAATCCAGTTCCAACCCCACATTCTTTTGTTTAAATATATTAACGAGGTAAAGAAATTTCTTACTAAATTTTGAAAATTAAAGGATGAAAAAGGAATTAAACAAACTTAAGGGATAAAATTAAACTTAGTATAAAGTTAATGGACCACAATTATATTTTTGCCTTCCAAGAACATTATGTCATTTATATTCTTTCTAATAAAAAGATATTAAGTCATACCAAATGAAGCCTACATTTTTCTCCATTTTTTTCAAAAATAGTGTTGCAATGTATACATGTGGGACCTATTAGTAATTAATGAAATGTTTTCGTGGAGAGGATTATAAGTGACCGGTTGATGAAACAGAAATTTTATGAAATAAAGAGAAATGTTGGTCCAATTTAATGTGATTTGATTTGTTAATTGAAGATAATATAAATTATGCAGCGCTCTTGAAGTATATAAGAAGTTCTCAAAAATAGATCACATAAATGCATTTGAGTCTCAGAACAATCAAATAAAATTAGAGCCTTGATTGGGAATTTCAAAAAGAGTAAAGTGGGGTGATTGTTGATATGGTGGGATTGAATAATGTGGAGTATGACAAGGAAGATAATTTATTTCATTAATTGAAATTTTAATGAACAAATACTATTTTATTTTTTATTGATCAGATATTATAATGTCATTAATGTAATGAGTGTATTTAAAGAATAAAACTTATTATTACTTTTGTGATATTAGTCCTTATAAAAAAAACAAGTAGAAAAATTTAACAAGTTAACAAATTAAAAAAAAAAACTATACAATTTAACATAGTTAAAAAATTGGTATATAAAATGAATTAGAATGATTTTTAAACGATTATAACCTACTCAATCTCATTAACTTTCAAATATTCAAATGAATAATTAAGATATTTAAATCATCTCATCCTATGTCACTCTTGTTCTCAAACGGTCTTCTCAATCACTCCCTAAATTTGATTGTTAAATTAATTTAAGGTACAATGCGCATCGCCTACACAAAAGAGGGGACTGGCTCATCAAATTAGTACTTAAGTAAGTGCTTTTGTACAAGGAGAAATCTCAACCCCCACGGGACGAAGAGTACAGTCCGACTTCTTTCGGCCCACAAGTAGATGATAATGTTTTTTCAAATCCTATTTGATCTCAAATTTTTGTTAAAAAAAAAAACCCCCCGGACAACAAAAAAAGAAAACTCAAATCATGCAACGGTCAAATTATCTTGACTACTAATAATTGCTTTTGTGAAAGAGCAAAAACAAGGGAAAACACAGAACAGGTAAGTTGCACATTTTCTCATAAATATTATTATTATTATTGTTGTTGTTCTTATTGTTGTTATATTACTTTCGGTCTCAAACAAATAATTTGTTCGATTTAAAAAATTGATTAAAAATAATTAATTTTTTTAAATTTTGTCTCAAAAAAATTATTTTTTAAAAATATCTTTATTTAATATATATATTTTTTAAATTAATGACAATTATTATTCATAATTTAAAAATATTATTTAATAAAGAGTATAATTAGAATATTATAATTAATATCTTATACATTAATAATTTATTTTTTATATTTTAAACCAAATTAAACTTTAAAAAAATTTCTTATACATGAGACAGAAGTAATAGTATTTAGGCTTAAAATATCACTGGAGGCTGAGAGCATAATAAATTGATGGCATCAATCTTAACGGTTGAATTTCACAAGAAATTTTTTCATATAATCTTAAAATATTTCTTATTCAAACATGAAACCATCGTACAACTCAACGCTTCCTTTCAATAAAGGTCAACAGCGTAAATGCTGCAATGATATATGTTGGCATGTGACGTATACACAAAACTAATTTTCATTTCTTTTTTTCTTTTTTTGGTTAGGACTAACCACAAAGCTAATTTTTTAAATAAATTGAATTTCAAAACTCTCAGTTTTTTACAATTTGTAAACCAAACAGGTATTGCAAAACGCGTTCAGGCTTTCAGCTTTACATTCCAGACCAAGCCCTAGAGGGCCAGGCCCAAACCATGGCACATTGAGGAAGCAACTTGACGACGTAACAAGTGTTGGTCACTTTTCCAGTTCATCCAATCAAAGTAAGGTGTTCCCTCATCTTCAAATTCAAACTAGTGGCACTTTCCGCAAATGTGAGCCGATCCAGGTCCAGTTATCTCGCAACCCGTCGATCCACTTCCCTATATAATGCTTTCCCTTGCTTTTTCTTCATTTCAAACCCTGAGAGAACCCAGACACCCATTTGGCTTCTTGCTCTCTCTCTCTCTCTGAAACCCTTCGGTTCCCCAATCCTACAAAAGAACTGCCAACTCCCACTCGCTTTTGTAGGGTTTTGTTAATTGCTTCCTTTCGATACTATCAAGATGTCGTATCGCCCTACCGCTAACTCCAGGACTGAGGTCCGTCGGAATCGATACAAGGTGGCCGTAGATGCTGAAGAAGGTCGGAGACGGAGAGAGGATACCATGGTCGAGATCCGCAAGAACCGTAGAGAAGAGAGTTTGCAGAAGAAGAGGCGCGAGGGCCTCCAAGCTCAGCAGATGCCTGCTTCAATCCACTCTACTGCCATAGAGAAGAAGGTGAATTTCGTTGATCTCTATTTATTTATTTATTTTTTGATAGACAACTGATAGGAATTACTTAGATGGAAGCTTGATTAAGTTATGATTTTATGCACTGTGATTGTTGATTTATTTGATAAGTACCTGTTCTTTGTGAGCTGGCCGTCACCGATGATCATCGGAGTTTGCTCATCGCGCTTTCAGCCAGCAGAGATGACACTTCATGTTGTTCCATGTGTTTTTTTCTTTCATATTTAAATTAATTTTGAGTGTGGCTTTTGTTTGACTTGTATGAGCAATCCTTAACCTACTCTACCATGTTGAACAGGTGATTAGGTAAATTGTCCAATTAGAATTCTGGTTTTTGAGATTATAAGTTGCGTGTGGACTATATACACTTCAACACTGGTCATTGCCAATGTTGACATAGGCTTATTGGAATGGTGATATAAGAGAGTGTGCAAGGGATTTTGTACAAATGAAAACATACAATATTGTAATGACCAAATGGGCTTGAATTCATTTCTCTTCCTACTCTTCACAAATTGAAGTCTGTTGGCATTGTACTCAGTATATGTTGCCTTAAGGTTTAATTGTTATTGTGGTATATTTATAAGAATTACGAACTAATGTCATTGATAGTTGCATTTCTATCTCGCTGCAGTTAGAACACCTACCATCCATGGTTGCTGGTGTTTGGACAGATGATAATAACTTGCAGCTTGAGGCGACAACTCAGTTTCGGAAGTTGCTTTCAATTGGTTAGTTATTGGTTTTTAAAATACATTTCTTGGCCGGTTAATATTAGAGCACCTTTGATAAACTTGATTTATGTGTGCTAGAGCGTAGCCCACCAATTGAGGAGGTTATTCAAGCTGGTGTAGTTCCCCGCTTTGTTGAATTTTTGATGAGGGAAGACTTTCCCCAGCTGCAGGTTTGTTATTTGCCATTATACACACACACACACGCAGATCATTTCTGCTTATGTATGGCCTTAACATAGTCAAATGTATTTTGTAGTTTGAGGCAGCCTGGGCTTTGACAAATATAGCTTCTGGAACATCTGAAAACACCAAGGTGGTGATTGATCACGGGGCTGTCCCAATTTTTGTCAAACTCCTTGGTTCTCCAAGTGATGATGTCCGCGAACAGGTGTACATTTTATATATTTAGCCTGCCTTCATCTCCTAGTCTGAAAGAGAAATTAGGAGAAAATAAGAAGAATATACTGTTTATCATGATGCAGGCCTTTTCTTATTTTATTTTGTTGTTTTGAAATCAAAAGGGTGGCTGCTGACCAGCAAATATTTTAATTCATCATGATTTTGGAATTGGAGCATATGCTATCTGTAGGTGTGCCTTTGGTGTGTGCATGCTTGGGCAAAGATGTGTGGGGAGAATAGGTTGGGCTTAGTGCCAAAGTTCTGAGTGTAGTTGACAATAAGCATGAGTATCATCTTTGCATAATTTCTTATAATGGAATTTGACCCTTCTCTATTCCCTTGTTTGTTGGGGGTCTCACAGGCTGTGTGGGCATTAGGAAATGTTGCTGGGGATTCTCCCAGGTGCCGCGATCTTGTTCTCAGTCATGGGGCCTTGCTTCCTCTGCTGACACAGTTGAATGAGCAAGCTAAGCTCTCTATGCTCAGAAATGCTACCTGGACGCTTTCAAATTTCTGCAGGGGCAAGCCACAGCCTCCTTTTGATCAGGTATAAGAATGTGGATTTCTTTGTCTCTCCCAATTTCTTGGCCGTGGTGGTTATTTTAGTGGTGACCATGATTGAAATTTGCTTGCTGTCAGTGCTGCAGGAAGGGTAGATATAAGAGACTCTGTTATATTAGTTGGCTTTCCTTGTTGAACTTGAACCTATTGTCCATGTATTACCTTATAGAGCAGTGATGGGTCATTGATTAGTAGTAATTGTACTGAATGTTATCTTTTGTATGTGAAAATGTCATAGTAGTGAAGAACAGCCATACATGTAAATCATGGCACCCCACGTGAGAGAATTTTGATTTGTTGGATATATCCATTCATGGGTTTTTACAGGTTAAACCTGCACTTCCTGCTCTTGCCCGTCTTATCCATTCAAATGATGAAGAAGTCTTAACTGATGCCTGTTGGGCACTTTCATATCTTTCTGATGGTACAAATGACAAAATTCAAGCTGTAATTGAAGCTGGTGTATGTAGTCGGCTTGTTGAGCTTCTATTGTAAGTACACTGGATCTCTTTTTTTGATTGTGCAAGAATGCATACAACCTGGGTTGACAGGAAATTTTGAATCATCTGCTCTTGTTCAGGCATCCATCCCCTTCTGTGCTTATCCCTGCTCTTCGTACAGTTGGAAATATTGTCACTGGAGATGATATGCAGACTCAGGTATTAACGGCTCGTTTGTTACACAGAAGTTCACTTTCCCTTTCATTTTGCTTTTGGATACCAAACATGCCGTAAGTTCAGGAATGTGTCCTGTGGTTCTTTTGTCATATTACCGTACACTTTTCTTTTAAGAGAACAAGTAATAGCACGCCTTATTCCTTTTTTTTTGGGGGGGGGGGGGTTGGAATCTTTTGTTTTGCACAAGAATTATCTCTTAACTGTTGTTTCACTTATTGTTCATGTTTTCATAGTGAGGCTTATCAATGTTGAGCACATCAAAGACATACTTTCAGTTGGTATCTGAACCTTCGTTAGCCCTCTCTAGCTATGCTGGTTCCTGGTCATATTTAATCTTAATGACTTATATCTGTCTGTTTATGATCAAGACTTTCTTAACTTGTCACTAGTTTAGTATCAAGTATCAACACCTCCACCCCCCCCCCCCCCCCCAAAAAAAACACAACAACATGCATAATTTGCTATTGCTAAGTCATGTTAAAGTTTTTTCTAGTGTGGATTTTGATTGATGAACAATGTTGGAATTGGTGCTATGTGATTATTATTGAATTGATGTGTTAAATAACTTGATTCTTTGTCTAAAGCTTCTTCAAGTGCGACCTATGTAGGACTCCTTTGAGATTTCCTCATTACATCTATGTGATTTTTAATTGAATTGATGTGTTAAGTCATGAAAGAAACTTGCTTGTCCAAGATTTAGTTTTTTGTTTCTTTTTGTTTTAATATGGTTCCGTTTATGCATAGGTTATCATCAACCATCAAGCTCTTCCTTGCCTTTTGAATCTATTGACAAATAACTATAAAAAAAGCATAAAGAAGGAAGCTTGTTGGACCATATCAAATATCACAGCTGGCAATAAACAACAAATTCAGGTCTGTTTTTAAGTTTCTTGTATTCATTTTTGTTGTAATTGGATTTTGGGATACTTAAAATTGTTTATTTTCTATTCTCATGTTGACATCAAATATATATATGTATATATATATTTTTAATCTTAAACAGGCTGTAATTGAGGCTAGTATAATTGGTCCTCTCGTCCACCTTCTTCAAAATGCTGAGTTTGATATTAAGAAAGAGGCTGCTTGGGCTATCTCAAATGCTACATCCGGCGGATCTCATGATCAAATCAAGTATTGGGAGAACCTTCATTTTGTACTTTTACCTGGAATTTAGCGGTGTTACAATTTTGCAAGATATTATAGGTTGTGTTTCCTTGATTGACAGGTACCTGGTAAGTGAGGGGTGTATTAAGCCCTTGTGTGATCTCCTCATCTGTCCTGATCCTAGAATTGTGACTGTTTGTCTGGAGGGGCTTGAAAACATCTTGAAGGTGGGAGAAGCTGATAAAAATATGGGTAATACTGGAGGTGTGAATCTATATGCCCAAATGATTGATGATGCTGAGGGTTTGGAGAAAATTGAGAATTTACAGAGTCATGACAACACGGAGATTTATGAGAAGGCAGTGAAAATTCTTGAAACATATTGGTTGGAGGAAGAAGATGAGACTATGCCTCCGGGGGATACTTCCCAATCAGGGTTCAACTTTGGTGGCTCTGAGCTCCCTGCTGTGCCTTCTGGTGGATTCAACTTTAATTGAAGGTGTTTATACGTTTCTGGAATGTCGTCTTTCATAAATTTGGCTTTGTTTAGTTTAGTCTTTAAATTCTTTAGCACGAATTATAAATTAAGTTTTGCCACTTGCATATTTTTAGTGTTTACCTTTATTGTATTGACATTATTTGGAACCATGTTAACTGCAGGATTCTTTGCTGCTGCTGATGTATCGGTGAATTCTTCCAGTATGATGGGACAATAGTGTGGAATCAAGTCCATGTCATCATTGTGCTTTGGATCCTAGATGGGTCCAGCCTTGGTAAATAGAAGGTTGCTGGGCCGGCTTGGGTTTTTGCAACAGCTGGTTTTTACACATGTCATGGGGAGTCAGATGAGTGGCTCGGTTTTCTTGCCACTCTAGAATCATATACTAGAGTTCTTTTCTGCCAGGTCATCATTCCCAGTGATTTGGCGGTTATAAAATTAGTGGAGTCATGATTTTTCCTCTTATTTGCTATAGATTGGAGTCGGTAAATTCCCGTTGTGATTTTGGGTGTTTTTGGCAAATTCCAAATGCTGCTGTCTGTCCCTTATAGTTACAAGGAATATTCCCCCCTTTTTTTTCTCTCTCCTTAGTTCCCCTTATCTTGTAAGCGTTTTTGTGGATGCATTTTAAGTTTTATTATTGGTTCTGTTCTCTAGGTAGTCGTATCAGTTTGGTCTGAAATTTTCTTCAGAAAATGGTGTGCGAGAACTATGATGTATTCCCAAATGTTATATATAGTTGCACTAAGGGCTGCTTCCTCTCTTCAGAAAACAAATAACTTCGTTTGCGTTTGCATCGAGTGTTCGATTTCGTCTTCGTTCTTTGTTGTGTACTGCAGTTGCAGCATCTACTGGCCACGTTACAATTTAAATCCAACCTAGATTTTTATTTCTTAAATGGCTGTTACTGCAGCCCGTTTCAAATAATTAAGGTTGAAGGAGAAAATTATAGAAGATCTTCGTACAGTGAGACATCACTCGTCAGCGCTTGGCAGACATATTAAGTTTGGGATTAACAGGTGGGCAGCTGCTATACGGGTTAGGTGTTTTAAAGGGTGGAGTGGGCAGAACTTGTTCTCGGTATCAGATTTATTATTAACTTATAGTTTTTATACCTTTAGTTTGTATGTCTTAGAGATCAACATTGTTAGAAAATTCATGCTATTGGCGCTAACTATTTGAATTTACAATGTAGTTAATGTGGTTTTTCCAGATAAAATTTTGAGTAACTGTTGTATGGGGACGTTAAAGCTTGCGCCAGGCGCGAGATTACTAGGGTCGATTTGTCAACATGTAAGCCCTTGTCCTGTTTTTTGTCTAATAATTTCTGGGTAGATATGATGCTATGCCAGCGCTGAAAGTTTCCCTGTATTTATCTTTACTTCTGTTATAAATTTAATTAAAATGGCAATTCAGGGAAAAATCTTACATCATTGCCGATGTTATCAATATTAGGGGGATTAGAAAATGAACGAGTGTATGTCACCGGATCGTCTAGTTGAAGTGAAACGGAATATTTTTCTTTTTCATATCTTTTAATATTGTTAAGTTTAGATCTTCTTCTGTCTTCCACAAGCCCCCTCCCGTACAGGAACATTGTTCGTCTAAAAAGCACTTTGTAACGTTAATTTTTAACGTCTTTAATGAAATCCAGGGGTTAAGCTAATTTTGTGCGGTTGTACAGAGAAACAAGGCGATGTGGAGTCGAGACGAAGATATAGAGGGGGCTCTTGAAATTTCCATTTCTTTCGTGTGTAGATACCAAACGCACACGTGGCGGCGCCAATTTCTGAAATTTGGCGGGTTGCTACTAAGAATTTTGCTACACCCTGGGGGCATTCCCGTCATTGTAAAGCCCTGCACTAGGGTTTTGTGTATATCACACTGTCGGTTGTTTCTCTGCCTGACTTCAATCCATCTTCTTAGTCTGCAGCAACATGATGGGGCGTTTTATTTAGCTGACTAGTGCTGCAACACCATCACTCGCCACTTCCACGTTCGCCCCAGTTTCTCTTTTTCGTTCATGCCTTCCGCGATTGCAATTCTTACTTCCCCCATTGCCGTTTTCAATCTTCCTGATCAATTGCTCGCTCTGTATCTGGTTTCCTCCGTGGTTTTTGGTGGCTATGAAAACCCACTAATTCTCCTTTTTTTTTTTCTCTGCTGATTCTAAGCTCTGTTTGATTTGAATTCTTTCTAAAGTGGGTCGATGGTCATGATGAATCTAAAGGAAAAGGTGTGCTTTTGAGTTTCCACTGTTGCATTTATCATGGTCCTATCCACTTGATAATTCTAATTCTAATATGTGTTTTTATGATGCAGGAATCGTCATCGGAGGAATCGGGCGAGAACAAGAAGTGCTGTACTGATTGCAAAACCACTAAAACCCCACTCTGGAGAGGAGGACCAGCTGGGCCCAAGGTGATGCCCACCGCTGTAACCCATTGTGATTTAATTTTCACTAGACATTGCTTTTTGACTGCGTTTTTTTAACACTTTTGAGTAGCTTTTTAGCTTGCCGCGGTTGTTATAGGTTTTCTTAGTTGTCATAAAGTGAATTCTTGGCTACCCTCTTGATTTTACTCTGGTTGGTCTGGGGTCAATTGTCGGTTGGTGGTGGGTTATTAATTTAATTCGCCTTTGCGATTTCTCCTTGGTTCACTTTTGCTTTTTCGTGGAAATACCAACGACTCCTCCAATCTCACCTCGTCCTACTTTGAGGGTCCCTGTTTCCGGCTATCGTTTGGTTACTAGTTGTGATTTTTTTTTTTTTTGGGCGGGCTTCATGCAAATTTAACTTCATTAATAATTTTCTCGTGCCCTTATCTTCTTTTTTCAATTTTGCTTAGTTTCATATTTCAACATGATCCACTTTTCTGATTTACGCCCGTTCCAATTTTTGTGCTTTTATTATCTGTACTATTTTGTCTTGATTTACGGGTCCTCGTTCTTGATCAACATTATTTAATGCCCTTTTTCTGCTAAACTTTTTTTTGTCTAACTAGCTGCGTCGCATGGTTCTGCTTTTTCTTGTCAGTTTTATCTTGTCACAATTATTATAACAATACCCTTGACTCTCAGTTAAGTGATTTTAATTAACCGGTGTTTTCTGGTGCAGACCCTATGCAACGCTTGCGGGATTAGATACAGGAAGAGAAGGGCTTCTGCGGTGGGATTGAACAAAGGACAAGACAGGAAAAGCGACAGAGCTCAAAATTCAAGTGGTGGTGCTGCTAATGCCGTCACCGTCAACGTGAGCCCCATGTCTACAACTGCCACTAGTGCTACCTTTGCTAAAGCTGTTGGGGTTAATGGCAATCATTTGAATGAATCTTTGAAAATGAACATGATAGGATTTGGGGAGGAGGTTTTGTTGCAGAGGGTACCTTCGGTTTTGAAGAAACAAAGATGCCAGAGGAAAAGGAAGTTAGGGGAAGTGGAGCAAGCCGCTTTCTGTTTGATGGCACTATCGTGCGGCTTTGTTTTCGCCTAGAGGGAAACAAATCACAAGAGGGGTTAAGAATTTTAGGAAAGCCCTAATCAACGTGCCCTTTTTGGTTTCATATGGCTAACTATTTATTCTTTCTCGTGTATATAATTTTAACATTTATAAGGTGATATACCCTTTGTTTATGTTATGGGGGTATTTCACAACGTGTCGAGTATGTTAAGGAGAAAAGGAATCAGGGCAAAGGAAAGGGATGTAATCGGAATTAGGAAGTTGTTTTCCTTTTGCTTTTTCTTAGCTCAGTGGGAATATGCTCGATTGATGTATAGATATTTCAGAAATGTGTGGGAAATTATAATGTAGTTCTCCATGTTCCTTCTGTTCCTGTTTCTGTTTGTTGGATTGGGTTGAATTGAATGCGTTTATATGGGGGAATAAATCCAGATGGTGTTTGCGTTTCTCTGTTAATCATTGTCTTTCAGCAAAGGAAAAGAATAGTCCATTTAAAACTAGTTCTGTACGTAACAAGTCTTTGGAGCTCCTAAACTTGAATTTCACGTCTGCCAAATTGTCCATGCTGATTCTGTAACGGAGTAATACCTTGCAAGTTGCAATCACCGATGGTAGTTACCAAATTGCCCGCTGTATTATTTCTTTGGATGCTTTGCTCTAACTAGTCTGCCTTAGATTTGGGTCAACAATGGCCCAAAAGCCATTGGGGTGTTTTTGTTCTCCATGTTAGTATTGGAATTCCTGTGAATTGGATCCATCTTTCACTTCCCTTTTCTTTTTCTCTTTTCAGACTTTGAACCCCCCTGGAGCCACTCAAGCAATATGTTACGGTGGCCTGGATAAATCTTCTCTATAAACCCAAGTGAAGTTACTTGTGAACCTAAGTATTGTGACCAGTTTTTGCTCATATTATGCTATAAGTAATTTTAGGGATCTTTCTTGCTTTCTTTTTTTATTAAAAAAAAAGGTTGGGTAAAGAACTAACGACAGTGTCTGAATGATGGTCTTATACCTCTTTTGAGTTTAGAATAAAATTAAAGGAATTTCCCCCCCCCCCCCCAAAATATGTAATTTTTCCTTTGGTTTAATTGACCTTCGAAATATGATCAGTTTGTCTTCTTAAAATATTATGTTCTCTTTCCTTGTGATGACACGGCTCTAAGTCAATTAGTTTGACTTAATTTTTTTCTTTAAATATTAAATTTATGTAAAATTCTTATAAGCATTTGTTATTGAGTTTTTTAAATAAAAATATGAAGGCAAAAATATATTTTTAGTCCTTTAATTTTATTTTAAGTTTCATTTTTGTCTTTTAACTTTATTTAGTTTTAATTTAGTTCCTTAATTTTATCTGGTTTTAATTTGTTTCCTTAGCTTCATGTTAATTTTTACTTTTATCTTTTGCCTTTATTTTGTTCTATTTTGGCCCTTAATTTTAAAAAACCACTCAAATATTTTTTTTTTCCTTTCATTTTTCATTTGTCTATTGATATGAGTAAGTATCATAAAATATAGTAATTTTTTATTTGATAGTTTAATTTTATTTCTTATTCTTCCACAAATTAAATTGATTAATAATAAAATTAAATGACAAAAATAAAACCTAAAGTAAAGTTCAGGGGTTAAATTGAAATAAAATAAAATTAAATAACAAAATTGAAATTTAATATAAGGTTAAAAAATTAAATTGGGACTGAATTGGAACTAAGTGAAATTAAAAGATGAAAATGAAATCTAAATCAATATTAAATAATTAAATTAGAATTAGATGAAGTTAAGGGATAAAAATAAAACTAAAAAAATTTCAGAAATCAACAGTGCATTTTTGCTAAACATAAAATGTAAATAAAATTTTTTGAAAGACTCAATTATGTTGAATTATAAAAAACCTTTACTATTAATATATTTTATTTGATTGTAGATTAGTATTAATCAGACTAAATAACAAAATTATATTTTGTAATTTTAAATAATTAGTTTACTGGATTAGGGTTTTCTAAATAAATTGGTGTAGCACAGAATATGTTGGACACCAATTTATTATGAAAAAGTTATCTTATTTATATTAATTAATATTTGATTGACCTCCCTGCTCTCTTTTCAACATACAAATGTTTCTTTGTGTTTCATGTCGTTTTAGGTAAACTTTAATTTTAGTTTATTATCATCCTGTTCTATATTTGAGCATCTATTTATTATATTTTGTTAGGAACACTGTAGATTTTTTATTTAAATTTTTTAATTCATTCAATGGTCACGTACGATAAGCCAAATATATTCACAAAATATTAAAAATTTAACAAGTATAAATAGAATATTATCAAGAATACATGGCAATTGCATAACTGAATTGAACTAATCAAAGTTAGGTAAGTTGTAGATCTGAAACTACCAAAAGTTGTGAAGCAACAAACATCTATAGTCGCACATAACGTGCCCTACCATCTCAAGCAAGGCATAATCGCACACGATGCTCTACTAATCCCAGCCTTATCGTATTATTACACGAGTTTGCATCATAAAACTTGGCCTCTTCACCGATACCAAAACGTGACATACCAAGCACACGTGATTTTTTCAAATAGGATCCCCTCATGTTAGGGTTTCTTTTTTTTATTTGTACGTCTTTCACTAATTTAATTTTTTTTGTTGTTTTTTCTTTTTTTTTTTTAAGAAAAAAGGAATCTTTTCATTAGAAAAAACATAAGAGAACGGAAAGATATCTAACATAAAAGGATCCAAATCTAATATCGCATTTATTAAGCATTCAAATATTTTATTTGTTCAACTTGCCTAACTTTACAAATTTAATTTATAGAAATTGTTTTCTAAGAAATTAATTCAACCCCTTAATCTTAAATCTATCAACTTGTGAATCACTTAAATATTAAATATAGAAATCTAAATTAACTCCCACATTCTAATTTCTATTTCCCTCTAAACAATGCAAGTAGGATTTAATTCATTCAATGCTTTTATTTAAAAATAGTTTAAAAAATTGTTTTTGTAATAATTTAAAATATCTTATAACCCATTTGGATTTTTAACTAATAACTCATCATGATAATCTATTTAAGTATTCCCAAAAACAAAAAGAGTTGAGTGGAGTAGAAAGGAAATCACATCGTACAAGGCGACCCGAAAGTTACGTTGATGCTGGGGCCATGGTTGCCCCGTTTCCCGATATTTCTTCTCGCTCCACATGATCTCACGTTCTTTCTTCTTCCTCCTCCCTCTCTCTCGCCTATAAGTAAATGGAACTTCGTTGCAATTTTAAGCAAAATGCTTTTCTTTCTCATTCGGAATCGCCGCCAGAATCAGGCAAGTTGTGTTTTTTAGTCTTTACCTTTCGTTCAACCGCGTTCTTTGTTGCGTGCTTGCCCGGGACATTTTCAAAATGGATGACTTCTGGTGTACTTAAAGTTGAATCTAAATTTATTACGATTTTACTTTCCGTTTTTAAATGAAAAATGAATCAGGGTATTGAAATGGAGCTTCTATTTGCTCATTTTTAGATCAGGACGAGTTTTAGTTTTCCCAATCATATTCGAGGAGTTGAGTACAATATGATAATGTTCTGGGCATATATGCCACGAATCAACGACCTTGGTGTTTGGTTCAAAGTATGATTGATTTTTTTGGTTTTAATTTCAACTTTGGATTAAGGTCCTCCTTCTGGTTGAGCGACTTATAATAGCTTTTGTGATATTGCGATGACTTTTTCCCCCCCTCTATCTATAAATCTTTTGCGCTAGAGTTAATGTGCTTTCTGATATTGCTGATATAGTGATCTAAAAGTGCTCTTACGTATCTGCAAATAAAACTCACGCCTTGATTGAAATTCTTGGCCTATCAATTAATTCACGCCTTCTTGCTTTAAATACGTTGTTGACGCTGCTATTAGCAAATCACTTGACATAATGAACTCCGACAGATGTCTTCACTTTCTTGTTTGTCGGGGATTTGTTGGATATGATCAGAAAAACAATGTTGGTCTATAATTGTTCAAGATTGCACAGTCACATAAACCTCTATTTAACTGGTTGATTTAGTTGAATAATATGCTTTCAATTGGTTTAGTGTAAGTTTTGTTACACAATTAACAATTCTTGCAGCCGTTATAATTTATATGATATAATGAAACTGATTGTCACCGACCTGCTATTCTCCTGGGTCTGGTGAAATTTTGGTGCTTAACTTCTCCCTTTACTTTTGTGTAAGATTTTGTTGCTGGTCTGGTATGGCAAAATCCAGTTTATTTTTTCTTTAATTTAGAAATTCCTTCATTGTGGGTGCTTAGACAATTTGTTTCTACAATGTTCATCTAACTGCACCATT
Organism: Erythrophleum ivorense; assembly: GCA_026724425.1. Taxonomy (NCBI): domain Eukaryota; kingdom Viridiplantae; phylum Streptophyta; class Magnoliopsida; order Fabales; family Fabaceae; genus Erythrophleum; species Erythrophleum ivorense. The sequence continues at coordinate 326,701 of JAIUCV010000625.1, read as the reverse complement.
GAATCGAATTGCTTACACCTGGTACTACCAGCTTTATCAGGGAATTTCCTATCTATATTTTACTTCAAAAATGATTTGAGGTTTGATATGTACAGGGTTTGCACAGGGTCTACCAATTACAACAGTATGAAGATATATCAGATAAATCCATGTAGTCCAACCTTTAAATTATAATTTGTTTTTTCATTATGATGACTTTCTTTTCCTCATGAATCTATAACTATAAAACTTTGTCTTGCTTTCGTGTTGGATTTAGCATATAATAGCAGACCAGTCTTGCATGATAATTTATGCCAGTGTGGTAATTTCTTAGTTCGCTTATTGTATTTCTACTATTTATTCTTTGTTACAGGTTGTAGCTGCTGGCTCATAAGGTGAAGAATTCTTGATCACATAATATTGCTTAGTTGTATCGGATTCAGATGAAAATAGGAACCATGTTTTTTTCATTATTGCAAGTACCCAGATGCAGAATACACAGCATAGCTAATTATTGGGATGAAACCTTCCACAGTTTGAGTAGGACTTACGGTAACAATTCTAGTGTTAGGCTACTTGGGTCTAAAATTTATGGGCAGAAGGGAGGACACAGTAAGAAGTGGACTAGAAGATCTGTAACTACAAAAACAGTAGGAAATGGGAATAAACAAACCAACTGGAGCACCAGATCAAGAAGTATCAAGCATGAAATTTCAAGTGAAACAATATTAGCAAGTGCTGCAGTAAATGTAAATAAAACGCAGCTAGTTCAATTCCGGGATTTTCAATACTGTGACATACAACAGGAGATTGCTCAGAATAAAGATTTGTCAAGCATAGTCACTGTTATTGTTTTTGATATTGAGACTACTGGACTTAGCAGAGTAGAAGAACGGATCATTGAGATTGCACTTCGAGATCTTCAAGGTGGTGTAAATAGCACTTTCCAAACTCTTGTAAATCCTCAGCGCGATGTTACTAATTCGAACATCCATGGCATTACAACTAAGATGGTTAACAGACCTGATGTTCCAAGGTAATCTAAAATTTTGTGGATTTAAAATTTTTTGGATTATGCTTAGCAGACCAGAAGTTTGCACTGATGTACTCCCCCCTCTCTCTTTCCCCCTCCAATTCTCAGTCTCACCCTCTGTTTCCTCTCTCCTTATTCTATGCTTATAATTGTTTCATATGAAAAATCAAAATTACTGAATTTACATCAATTGAGTGACAACCAAAGAACAACTTAGAATTATGCTTGTTTAGACTGGATAAGCAGATCAAACCATCTCACGTTATAGGGGTAAGACTCTGGTTTAGGTTGACATGGCACCTATTGATTGGATTAAGGAAGATTTTTCTGACGATTAAACCCTGTTGATCTAGTGAAAGAGTGATAGAAACAGGCAAGTCTACTGGTTTCAAATGTTCTGTATCATGTTAGCATGAGAATTGCTGATTGACCAAGCTCTAAGTGTTATTATAATGTTTCTCATTTGACTTTGGATTGATAGTTAATTCATGTAATTTTGCAAGGGAAACCATTGAGTGTCTATGTGCTTTTGTGGATTTCCTGTAGGATGGAGGACCTGATTCCCATCTTATTGCAGTATGTTCAGAGCCGTCAGAAGCCGGGGGGATATGTATTATGGGTTGCTCATAATGCTCGCTGTTTTGATGTACCCTTCATCATTAATGAATTCAGTCGTTGTTCTGCAGAGATTCCACCTAATTGGCTATTCGCAGATACCCTTCCGTTGGCACGTGAATTAAAGAAGTCTGGAGGTCTCTTTCTTGCTCTTTCTCTCTCACACACACGCAGCTTAGGTATGAAATAATTAACACTCTGTTTGTTATCAGGAACAAAACTTTCTTCAACGACACTTGAGGCCCTCCGTGAGCTCTATAGAATTCAAGTGGATGGATCAGCTCATAGGGCCATGGTAGATGTGAATACATTGTCAAAGATACTTCCTAGATTGACTTTTGATCTGAAGTTGACCTTATCTGGCCTAGTCAAAAGATCGTTTACAGAATCAGATTTGGTCAACTCTAAGAGGAAGAAGAATTCAGGCTAGTTACCTGTCAGTATTTTTCAGTGGTACCGTTCATTGCATAGGAATATTGATTTGTAGAAATGGAGGGTAGTTGCATTAAGAGGACTTACACTTTGTAGTAGAGGGAAAAGAAAAGAAAAGAGGTCCTCATTGGTCTGAAACTACCCACAGATAAGTGAGAGGAATTCATCATTACATTAAACAATAATTTGGCAGGTGGTTTTTAACTTGGGGCGTTATTGTTATTGTTTAGGAAGGCAGATGATATGGGGATCAGTATATTTGTAACTGAAGGAGAAAAGAAACATTGTAATTGTTAATTCATTTCTTCGCAATAAGTTCGGACATTCATTTACGGAATCACAAAGCTTTCTCCTTCCTTATGAGATTTGCTGAGTTGTTTTACCTTATGTTTGAGAATTTATGATGAAGGGGGAAAGAATGGCAAGAAAGCGAAAGTCTTCTCTTTATTCGGTTAAAAGGTGAAAAGGAAGAAAGAAAAATATTATGACTATTTTAAAGAATTTGGAACCAAATGGATTTGGAAAAAATTACAGTAAGTTCATGTTAGGTTATGGTCAGAATACGAAAGCTTCCCTTGAGAACCTTATCATGAAATGGGGGTAAACGCCATTCGTTCTTGATAAAATTACAGCAACCTTTAAGTCATACAATACTTACTTCTTTATTTCTTGTCATACTCTGATAGTTTCCCTTAGAAGAGCTGTGAAATTTGTAACAAGTGGCCAAATAAAGAAGGGAGATTTTCCTACACCAGTAGGAAAACCTATTGCTAACGTTGAGAAAATCAGTAGACAGTGAACATTAGAAATTTGATTCGCATAAAACAGGAAGTTTCCGTGCCAAGATGTATACCCTGTTTGATACGGAGGAAAGCGAAGGAAAAGAAAGAAAATAAGAGAAGGATTGGAGCCTTCCTTTGTTTGGCTTGTATCTTTAGAAAAGGAAGGAAAAGAATGGGGAAGAAGAATATTTGGGGAGCTCATATGTTTTTTTTTTTATATATTTTTTTCAAAGTTGGAAGGAAGATGAGAGAAAAGGAGAGAGAAATAAGAGAAAAAATAATAAAAATAAAAATAAAATTAACACAAACAAAAAATAAAAAATTAAGATAGATAAAATTAAAATTAATATATTTAATTAGATAAAAGATAATAAAATAATTCAATATTTTATTTGTATATTTTTTTCTTTTATTTTCATGAAACAAAACAAGAAAAAAATATATTTTCTACCCTATTATAGCAAACAAAATGAAAAATATCCCATTCACTATTTCTCAACTTTTTGACATATATACATATGTGCGTACACATACATATTAGCGCGCTGTCACGACCTTGAAAGTTTTTCTTCCAAATCTTCAATCGTGCCAGCCTTAGTTCGATCAACTCACTTGATCTTAGCCAAGTCAGCCGAACCCTCAAGTAGGCAAGATGAGCAACAAGGAAAGCTAGAGAGAGAACTTGTATTGCACAATTCTTGGATAGATTACAAATGAGGAGGGTGGAGGTATTTATAGGTCTCCCCCAAGTTCTAGAACATTCCCACTTCCTTAATGGACGGTGGAGATTAACTCTATCCGACTGTCTACATTAATCTCTAGAATATTCTATAAGATATTTACAAGAGATATTTACATGGATACTTGTAGAATTCTCTATGTCTAAGCTTCTCAAAGATTCAAGAGTAATCTAGTCTCCTCTGGAACATTCTGGAACACTCTTTAAGATTCTAGATACTCTAAAACCTCCTCTGTCTTGTCCCTTTTCATTGGGGTCGTCATATTCTCCCCCACCTATTCCGGTGACGCCCTCATCACGGATTCATCTCTATACCGGCGTAGGTGGTCTTCAAACTGCCAAAGGTCTTCTTGTACTTCCCATGACGCTTCACTCTCTGGCAGTCCCTTCTATTTGATCAAGTATTAGGTACTTGGTGATACCCCTCTCTTACGTACAACTTGGTCAGCGATGATGTCCTTAACTTGGCGATCATATGACTTGATTGTCACTGGTGGTGCTCGTGTGGACACTCCTCGATTAGGTTCATCCTTGTCTTTATGGAAGGGTTTGAGCATGCTCACATAGAAGACAGGATGGATCTTCAAGTTAGGTGGTAGGTCCACCTTATAAGAGAGCTTCCCCACCTTTTTGATCACTTTATAAGGTCCTTTATATCTTCGAATGAAGCCCTTGTGGACCTTCCGAAAGGCTTTGAACTGTTGTAGGAGAAGTTTCACCATCACTTGATCTCCCACTTGAAACTCCACATCATGCCTTCTTTTGTTAGCGAATTTCTTCATTCTCTTGGCCGCCTTGACAAGGAAGGATCTTGTCACATCCGCTTGTTCTTGCCAAAGACTTAGCAATGTGAAATGCTCCTGGACTCTTACCCTTGTAACTTGTGGCAAGAGCATGGGGAGTGAGTGGTTGTTGCCCCATCACAGCCTCAAATGGACTCCTCCTCATGGATTCATTCTTTTGTAAGTTGTAAGAGAATTGAGCCACATCAAGTAACTTGGCCCAGTCCTTCTGGTCGGCACTTACAAAGTGCCTCAAGTAGCACTCCAACAAGGCATTCATCCTCTCAATTTGCCCATCTGTTTGTGGGTGAAAGCTTGTTGAGAAGTGTAACTATGTTCCCAGTATGTTGAATAACTCAGTCTATAGCTTCCTAGTGAACCAAGGATCTTTATCACTGATGATAGTTTTAGGAAGCCCCCAGTACTTCACCATATTCTTGAAAAATAGTCGAGCCGCCTCCTTTGCTGTACGATCCGTTGGGGCCGGTATGAATGTAGCGTACTTAGAGAATCGATCCACCACCACCATGATGGATCCAAACCCCTCGGATGTTGGTAAAGCCGATATGAAGTCTATGGAGACACTTTCCCATGATTGGCTTGGTATGGGTAAGGACTCCAATAATCCTCCAGGTAATTGAGTATCAACTTTGTCTTGTTGACAAATAAGATAAGTCTTCATATAGAGCTCCATATCATCCCACGTATGTGGCCAGAAGTAGGTTACCTCTAATAAAGCCAGGGTTCGCCTTTGCCCCAGGTGGCCAGCCTACTTGGAATCGCAACACTTCTTGATTAACTCTTTCCTCAAGTTGGCCCATTTAGGGACAAAGATCTGTTGTCCCATAGTATAGAGAAGACCATCCTCAACCCAAAATCTCTTGGTCTTCCCTCCCTTAGCCAGCTCCACCAATTACTGGGCCAAGGGGTCTTGAGCTATACCCTCCTTAATCTTGGCCATCAAGTCTCCCTTCACTTGACTTATGGCAGCAAACTTAGCCTTCCTACTGAGAGCACCAACAACCACATTAGTTGTTCCAGGCTTATATTCCAACGTGTAATCAAACTCAGCCAAGAAATCTTACCATCTGGCTGGCTTAGGGGTTGGCTTCTTTTGGGACTGAAAGTACCTCGTCGCCACATTATCAATCTTGATCACAAATTTTTCCCCCAACAAGTAATGCCTCCAAGTACGCAAGTAATGAATCACCGTCGTCATCTCCTTCTCTTGTACGGTGTACCTCCTCTCGGTATCATTCAGCTTGCGACTTTCAAAGGTGATTTGATGCCTCTCTTACATAAGGACCCCTCCTATTGCATAGTCAGATGCATCCATGTGTACTTTGAAGGGCTTGGAGAAATCCAGGAGAGTCAAAATCGGTTCTTCCATCATAGCCACCTTTAGATCCTAAAAAGCCTTTTGACATTCCATTGTCCAGGCCCACGATCTATTCTTCTTCAACAACTTAGTAAGAGGGGCTGCCTTCGCAGAGTAGCCCTTGATGAATCACCAATAGTAATTTACCAACCCAAAAAATGATCTCAACTCCAATACACGGGTTGGTGGCTCCCACTCCTTGATAGCTTGCACCTTCCTCTTGTCCATACGTAGGGTCCCTTGAGCGATGACATGCCCAAGGAAGTGCACCTCTTTTCTCGCAAAAAAGTATTTTTCCTTCTTCACATATAACTCATTCTCCCTTAGGGTCTTGAACATGGCTTGTACATATTCAGCATGCTCCTCCAATTAGTCACTATAAATAATTATGTCGTCCAAGTACACCACTACAAATCGGTCGAGATACAAATAGAAGATCTCATTCATAAGAGTGCAAAATGTGGCTGGTGCATTAGTTAGACCAAATGGCATCATCAACCATTCGAAAGACCCATATCGTGTCACACAGGTAATCTTGGGCTCATCTCCTTCGGCAATCCGAACTTGATGATACCCAGACCTTAGATTAAACTTAGAGAAGTACTTTGCCTTGCCCAATCGATTAAATAAATCAGCTATTAGAGGGATAGGGCATTTGTTCTTGATGGTTACCTTATTGAGAGCCCAGTGGTCAATATATAGTCACAACGATCCATCTTGCTTTTTCTGAAACAAGATCGGCGCTCCATAAGGTGCCTTAGAAGGTCGAATGTGCTCAGCATCAATCAACTCCTTTAATTGCTTTCTTAACTCCTCTAATTCTGGCAGTGCCATCCTATATGGTGCCAAGGCGGGTGACCTTACCCCAAGCTTCAACTCTATCTTGTGATCCACTTCTCGGTGAGGTGGGAGCTTCTCAGACAGCTCCAGTAGCATCATATCTTGATTCTCCTCCAGGACATGCGTAATGACTGAAGAGATATTTTCACTTGGCTCATCCCTAGTATCTACCTCCCTTAGGGCAGCCAAATAAGTGACTTCACCTCTTTTGAAGCCCTTCTTTACTTGCATGATAGACAAGTGAGGCCTACTACTAGCCCTTGAAGCGGGCACCATGCAAGTTACCCCTTTCTCAAGCACGCAGACTGAATCATAATAGGGCATAGGGCATAGGGCAGATGTTTACCTTCCTCAAGAGCTCCATGCCCAGTACCACTTTAAAGTGATCCATAGGGACGACTGAGAAATCCATCTTACTACACCAACTCCTAAGGTGTAGCTCAACTCCACGTACAATGCCACAAAGTTGGGTTGGAGAAGAGTTAACCGCCGCCTTTAACCATCCTCCTCCTTGTGCCACATTGAGACCAACCCCTTTGGCCTCTTCAGGTGTGATGAAGTTATGGGTTGCCCTAGTGTCAAGCATTATGTTGACTGGCTTCCCATTCAACTTTGCCTCCATATAGAGTAGCCCCTCACCCTAAGGGACTTTAGGAGTAGGCTTGGCTTTTAAGGCATTAAGGAGTCGAAGTGACCCAATTTTCGCCTTCTCCTCTTCTTCCTCTTGAACTTCTCGTTCCTCTACCATTGCTGTCAATGTCCCCAACTTAGGACAATTCTTCATTCTATGAGGTCCCTTGCACACAAAACAACCAGCAGCATTATTGAAGTTCTTCTTCTGATTATCAAATTGTTTCTTCAGAGGCGGCTTGCCATCACCACTTTTGTACACCGCCTTACCATTGTCTCCCCACCTTTTCCTTAGTTAGGTTTGAAAGACTTGGGCTTAGAGGTGTCACCTTTCTCTTTGTGATACTCAGTAAGGCTCTCGGCTATGACAATGGCCTCATCCACATCTTTCACCCCTTGATGTTGCAACTCATGCTTGACCCAATTTTGAAGGCCATCGATAAAGTAGAAGAGTAGATCTTCTCCACTCAAGTTAAGAAATTGCAGCATGAGTGTTGTGAACTCACGAACATACTTGGAGATGGTGGTCTTGTGTTTAAGCTCCCTCAACTTCTTGGGTGCCTCATACACCACATTCTCCGGGTAAAATTGCCTCTTCAATTCCTTTTTGAACTCTTCCCATGTGTTAATAGTGCAAAGGCCCTTCTCTATATCCACATGCTTTCTTCGTCACCACAACATGGCATTATTAGTAAGGAACAAAGAAGCAGTACGTACCTTGGCTTGGTCATCATTCAACTCCAAACCTTCAGCATAGCGCTCCATTTGCCACAATAAGTTTTCCACTTCCTTGGCATCTCGCACACCCTTGAATTCCTTGGGCTTGGGAAGATCCAACCTTACTTCCCTCGGTCCACTGGTACCGGCCACCAATGGATTCCTTCCTTGGCTTTCTAATGAAGCCTTAAAGGAATTTAATTGATTTTTCATAGCAGTGATGGTATCCATCACTACTCCCTCCAATGATAGCATGGATTCAGCACGTTTCTCCTCCGAGTTGTGCAAGGCATCCACACTTGTCTTCAAGCTCTTGAATTCCCCAAGAGAATGATCCTCGAGAGTACTCAAGTCACCTTCAACCTTTTCCACCCTAGAAGCCATCTCTAGCATGGCATCCTCTAAGACAGAAACTTTCACGAACAAGGTAGTAAAATCCTCCACGCGTACCTTGCTAGAACTCGACCCTTTTTGCCTCCCTCATGCAGTGGTTGGGACTCCCTTCCCCTTCCTTCCACGCGGACAACGACTTCCTCAGTTGTGCCAGACATTCTTGCCCACAAGTATGGCTCCCTTGAACCAACAGTAGAACAAGGTTCCTTCGAACCAAAGCTCTGATACCATGTTGTCATGGTCTTGGAAGTTTTTCTCCCAAATCCTCAACCGTGCCGGCCTTAGCTCGATCAACTTACTTGATCTTGGCTAAGTCAGTCGAACCCTCAAGTAAGCAAGATGAGCAACAAGAAAAGCTAGAAAGAGAATTTAGAGAGAAAACTTGTATTGCACAATTCTTAGATGGATTACAAATGAGGAGGGTGGAGGTATTTATAGGCCTCCCCCAAGTTTTAGAACATTCCCACCTCCTTAATGGACGGTGGAGATTAACTCTATCCAACGGTCTACATTAATCTCTATAATATTCTACAAGATATTTACATGGATACTTCTAGAATTCTCTATTTCTAAGCCTCTCAAAGATTCAAGAGTAATCTAGTATCCTCTGAAACATTTTAGAATACTCCGAAAGATTCTAGACACTCTAAAACCTCCTTTGTCTTGCCCTTTTCATCGGGGTCGTCACAATGCGCACACACACACATAATTCTAATATAACTAACTGCTAAATCATATAACTAATATTCTTTTATTAGAATGCGAAACATGCTACTCTGTGTTTAATATTTTTTTTCATTATTATATATATAAGGTACGTAGAGCTAGTGGTTTTGTCTTCTTTTTAATTTCTTTTAATATAATATGGGATGCGGAGCCACATTACACATCCCATATAATTTCTTTTATAAAATATGAGATTTAAAGCTAGTAGCCCCATGTCTCATTTAATTAATTAATTAATTTTTATATGATATGAAATGCAGAGCTACTGGCTTCGCGTCCAATTTAATCTAATTTATTTTTATATAATATGAGACTTCACGTCCCATTTAATTTAATTTTCTTTTTATTTTAGAGGTCAATGAAATTATGAAATTATTAAACATGGAATAGTATTCCATGTTCAATAAGGTCTATAAAAAGAGTAGCAAAATTTTTGTTCATATTTTTTCTTCATTTTTTTCTATTGTTTTGACTAATATCTCATATCATTATCTGAGCGTAGCTTCCTCCATTTTTTTTGTTCAATTATATTCATCTTCTCTTATCTCTTGCCTTTTATCTTTTCACAACAAAACATTGAAATAAGCTTGAGTTGGTAACTATTAAATGTAGTTATGGTCTTATATTATTTTTTTACTTTTTATATAATAAATTTTATATTGACAAATTATTATACTCACATAACTATTACATACGGACATTGTGTGGGGCTATCTTATTCAAGTTATGTATTACAAAGGTCAAATTTTTCATATTTTTGGTATGTTATAGTTGATGTTAAGTTCAGTTTGTCTTCGTTAAAGGTCAATTTTTTTACATTGTGGATAAATTTAAAATGTTATTATTTATATTATTAATTATTTATATAACTTTGTATATATATGAAATCTTACTTTACTAAAAATTAAGATGTTTTGTATAATAACTAGTTTAATTATTACAAATTTATATGCTGAATATAAAGGTGTTTTATATATGTTCATACACAAACATTGAGATATTTCACAATGAGTAGAATGAAGGAGATTATATGCATCTATGCAAATAAAAGAATTTTTAATAATAATGAGAGGACAACATTTATATGTGATAGATCAAAACTATTAAGAATTGCTCATAATATTAGTCTTGAACAGTTGAAGGTCGTAGTCAAGGAAAATCTACAATTTGAGTCAAAATAATTTGTGTCTGAGCTAATATATTGATACCCATGGTTGCCTAATCCAACTCAGTACTTGTCATTTTTGGAGATGACTTAAATGTCCAAACGATGTGGCAAGTAAACTAGCACTTTCGAAACCAACTAAGGGTGTTGGAACTATATACACACATTTTTATCAGCGATATCGCCCCACGTATGGCGGAGAATGATGTACATGAACTATTGACAAGTCTATCTACAAGTTAGATTGATAGACCTAATGAATAGGTTTCTTTGTTTGGCTCATACTTAAAAGATATTTATCCATTTGAACCCCAACTTTTAAATACCTAAGAAATGCCATTAGTCTATTACATATCTTTGTTGAGCTCACCTAAACTATTAATGTGCAATATTAGCCCTTTAAATCCCCAAGATGATGAATATAATACTCTCTGATGATGAATATAATACTCTGATAAATACCAATGAGTATATAGATGACAATGTCGATAGTGATGATACTGATGGGGGTTGGACCTTTCCATTGAATAGTATTCTAATTCGGTATTTACCTTTCTATCACAGATTAACATGGACCCTGCTAATGAATTTGAAATGCTCAAGGTGGAATGGGTAATTGATCTAAATGATAATCAAGAGATATATATTGACATGTGATTTTCTAATAAGTAGTTAATGAGCTGTGTAATGAAGCTTTAGTTAATGCATACACACCATCTATTTAGGGTACACTAATTATCAATGAAATACATTGAGTATTGTTGTCCACAATATAATACTTGATATAATTGGCAAATAAAGGCATGCCAATTGAAGGGAGAAAATGACTAGCATATCATGAAGCATGCAAGCCTGCTATAGTGCATATAATTTATGTGGATATAAAGCCATTTGTTATCTTTTATAGGGTGTTTTGGATATTTAAGTTTTGTATTAATGCATTTGACCACTTGAAGCCAATTATCCAAGTTGATAGTACATTTTTATCTGGGAAATGCAAAGGGACATTGCTAATTGCAAATTCATAAGATAGAGCCTATTGCATTTGCCATCGTTAAAAGGGAAATGCATGAAGTGTAGGTATGGCTTTCTAATAACCTCAGGTAGCGAGTTATATTGAACAAATAGGATATGTGTTTGATATTTGATTGATATCCAAAAATATTAGTAGCTATCATGGACCCATAAAATAGTTGGCAACCACCTTATACATATCACATTTTTTATTTGTAGTATATTGCAAGTAATTTGAATATAACATTTAAGAGTAAGTGGTTAAAAAAGAAGTTCATCAACATTGGATAATTGAATGAATGCCACTTGGTTGATGGATATTTAACATAATTATGATAATTGCATATAGAAGTGATAAACTAGATAAAGGACATATTAAAGAACAAGTGGTCATATGCATATGATGTGGATGAGCATCGTTGGGGGTACATGATGATAAATTTAATTGAGTGTATAAATAATATTTTTTTAAAGGTATTAGATTCTCGCCTATAATTAGCTTGATTAAAGCAACCATGTATTGATTGAATAAATATTAAGTTAAGCAGGCACAAATTACATTTGCATAAATGTAAGCTAGCAACTTGTTTTTTAATGGTATTTAGAAGAAGATTTCAATGAGAGTTACAAGGGCATTTACCTTATCGGTACGTAGTTTTGATAGAAAGTTATTAGAGTTCAAAGTTAAAAAAACTGTATAATCTCTCAAACAAATAATAAGGGCAAATTTGTAAGGTAAGCCTTATAAATTGGACATATGACTATAAAAAGTTTTAACTTAAAAAATATCCCTGTCAACATGTCTTTATAGTACCAAGGTTTGTTTCAACTCATTACAATTTATATATAATGTCTTTTAGCTAAAGGCAATACTTAACATGAACAAGATTGAGTTTTACCTGATGGAATGAGAAGTTTATTGGCCTCACACGACTAGACCTTGATTGATCCCTGATCATTCAATGATTCAAGACAAAAGTTAACTTAAGTCCTCGTGAATACAAAACAAGATGAATTGCTGAGACAGTCTTAAGGACCATTAAAGATGTGGACTATGCATATAATCGTGCTATCTATTCCTTTTGTCAACCATGCAGATAGCTATAGTTGTAGAAATAAATTACATATAACATGAATTTGCGTTGAATTACATCTTACTTATATTTGAATTGAAGTGACTTATTAATGACATGTATTTGAATTATTTACGATATATATTTGTGTTGAATTACTTATGATAAATATTTCAATTTTTGCAACCTAGAATGGATATTCATCGCAATGCTATCAATTTAGGTCTAGAAGATGATTTTCTCTTATCCTTGCAATCTCACAACGTCTCTTAGGCTATTTAACAATGATGGGTCAGTTAAAAGTTTATTTATTTTTGACAATTTAACTAAATTTATAACAACACCTCCACTGTAATAACATAGGAAGATAGAAATCTGTGCATACAACAAATTACACTAAAAGATCATATATTTGATCCCTCGCTTACAATTGTTCTACACCTTGTATAGTTTGGTTTCTATGACATCTCGAGATTTAGATATTTCAATTTTAATATCGTACTAATGTTGGCCTTTATTAAGAGGCGGTGACTAAAAACACATACTTTCTACCTTACCAGGGCCAAGTGTACAATTATACTTTAAGACCTTACCATATAGTTGGGTCTACCATACACGGGGGATGAAATATTTGGATGGATAAACTACAATTAGCTATTTACATGCAACGAGTTACTAGGTGTGACACCATCATAAGAAATACTAGATAGATAGAGGTTGGGTGTTTCCTAACTTGCACAACCATTTATGAACTTGCCAAATAATGCAGATGATGATACCATTCAATAATTTATATGGGCATACATTCTATGCTTGATTGGGGTATCTAATGCTAGACAGGACTAAACATAAAGTGATATTGATGTACCTTTTATACTCGTCGACTTAGAGGAAGCTAGTTATTATAGTTAGATTTCAATGATGTTGGCTTACTTATATTGAGAAATATGTAATGCTACGCATTACAACAAGGTTAACATAGATAGTTGCTTAATCCTGCTTCACCAATGGGTATGAAATTGATTCTCCCACCTTGCTCTATAAAGACCTCTATAACTTAACATGTAGATGACTATTTATTCTATCAAACTACCGCTAGGCTTTAGGTATGAACTATTTTTTTTTTTTGGTATAAATTTGAACTTGTCAATAATATATAGACTAACATGTCTTTTCACATCCGTCACAAGTGGTGACATGTCCCATAGCATCCTTGGCTAACTAAGGAGGTTTTGTGGTAGTATAGGATACTGTTATATTAGATGAAAGACAATGAGATTTATAATCGTAGATTTACTTTTCTTTTTTCATGTTATGAGTATACCATAAATTAATAATTTTTCATATAAGTAATTGGCTCCCATATAACTCATTGGATGTTCTTTAACTAATTCCCAAGTATTGCTTAGAGATACTTAATGTATGGCATGTATTTATTCTCATACTATGCTTTTAGATCTTCAAGTGGCATCACACTGACCACGCTATCTACTAGTTTAGTAGGGTATAGCATATCCCTCAGAAGTCATTTAACATAAGATCATTGTACACACTTTAATTAAGAGAAAATATTTACAAAAACTAGCAACAAGAGTATATGGTGTTCATCATGGCATAGAATTCATAGCCTTAGGTAATGACCTAGAACGACCTTGAGAATAGACTTATGTATCACATGTCGAATTACATACATTGGTATTAGAAATATATGGGATAGTGGATCCATCCTACAAGTAGTTTTTAAGATTTTGTGATATAATTTTACTTACTTTTCATCTTTTCATTCTCTCTCCTTTTATAAACATTTAACAATTAATTTTTTATTTCATAGGCCAATGTATTAAAGGACTTATATACGCTTATTATCACTAACCCTCTAATGCTTAGTTATGGTAACTTAAGGCAGAGTGTAAGTAGTGATATTAAAATCACGCTACGTGCTTTAGGTGAATATTGAGATATACTTATCTTCCAACTCGCTTTATTAGCACCCGATCTATTCAAACTTTTAAAGCCACACGCTAGGCCAGAAAAGAGAGGTTATGGGTTTATTTCATTTAAAGAATTGATATTTGATGGCAACATTGGTGGAGTAGATGCAAGTGTGTTATCATTGTCCTACAAAGTGGTTCCCATGCAAAGAGATTTCATATGTGCTAATCCTTCTTCCATTCTACCATTCATAGATAATGAAAGTGGTGGTTCTTCTTTTCACCATTCACAGACGTTAAAGGTGCTAATTCATCCTTTTTTTTTACACTTTTTTATTATACACTATCAATGCTTCCATCTCTCTATATGGAGTCATCGTTCTCCATACTAAGACATAGTTAATGCAATATAATGAGATACCACTCACATCACTTTTTATAGATTTATTTGCATTCAATATTGAGTATGCCAATACTTCTTTTGGACAATAAATATTACCCTACCAATCACAACAGGGCTTCTTTACCTTAAAATCAATTGATTTTATCTATTAGTCCCCTCAATGGAACTTAAGTTCTCAACTAATTCATAATTAGGTAGAAAGTAAATCATCCAAATAAGAAGAAGAAAAAGAAAAAGAGAAAGAAATGACGAGGAAGAAGACAAAAAGAAGGATGAAAAAGAAGAGAAAGAACAATAAATACAACGCTAACTACAATAAATAAATAAAAAGCTTTAATACAGGATAATGAGTCATTATAGATAATGTTCAATATCACTCTTCCTTTTTTCCTTCATCTGATTTAATTTCTATATTTCTTTATTTTTATTTTTATATTATTAAATTATATTTTTAAATCCATTTTGTAATATACTTGTTATTTCTTTATTGAGCCAATATAAATTTACATTATAATCAATTAATAAATTTATTTAAAATTCATATATTAAGTTATTACTTTATTTAAATAAGTAATATTTCTTAAAAAATTTAATTAAAAAATTAGAAAACCTAATTTAAATAACTAATATTTTTAAAGAATTATTTTAAATTAAAATTTTTAAATAAAAAGTAACAAACTTTTTTTGAAAATCAAACTTTAAAAAAAAGTTTAACCAAAATGTTCGAAACAATTTTTAAAAACTAAATTATATAAATTATAAAAAATTAAATTAAATGGAACGCAAAACTACTAGCTTTGTGCCTCATATTATATAAATAAAATAAAATAAAATTATATGACTTCACATCCCATATAAAAAATATTAAAAGGAACGTGGAAACACTATATATATATATATAAATTGGAACGTGTATTCTAATAAAAAAATAATTATATATTTAAAAAATATATTTCAACAGTTAATTATAGTAAAATCTTGTTTTATACACACACACACACACATATATATATATATATATATATATATGTGTGTGTGTGTGTCAAAAAAGTCTTTTTTTTTTTTCTTTTTGTCTAGCCTTTTTTTTTTTTCTTTCATTCCTCGTCTATCCTACCGAACACATCAGGCGATACAACGCTATATCATGTCCATCTATATATATATATGTCTCAACCAGAACAAAACTTTCGGTTCCAACTCAATCACAGTCATTTTATTGCATGAATAACTATACAAACACAAATTCTCACTCTCTTGAATCGCTAGAAGCATGTGCGGAACCAAAAATTAACAGCCGAGGAAAATTAAATTATCGAAAAAAATTGCAAAAAATGGAATACAGTACCAGGTTGCAGGGGCAAATACTGTTCCACTAAAAAATTAATACAACCACTCTGTACATTTTCTGCTCATATGTTCCCTTTCCTACTGAATCTCACCAACCTCAAGGCTAGAATAAGTCCCTCCTCCACCCGACGTACCCATCCGCAAAAAATGTAAAGAATTGAAATAGTATGAGTGTTCTCCAAGACACATTGCATAACCATTGTCCGAGCAGGCAACAGATAGTGTCGGTGGAGAGGGCCACGCCAATGAGAAGTTACCATAATTAAAGAATCGGGTGTCTCCATGGATCACAAAAATATTTCCTTAAGGATTAAGAGAACCAACATAATGAAGCACATGATAATAAGCACCGTAGCACACGTCACCATGCCCCCTTTTTTTTGTGTTCTCTCTGCCTGCATGTCCCGTAAACCATAAGATTACCTTAACGACAGGAAAAAGGGATAAAGAGAATGAGGTAGAGAGGGAAAGAAGGAAGCTTCTATAAAAGAAGTCCAGCTAAAATAATAAACAAGGGAAGTCAGACCTTCTGCAATTGTTTAAGGCCATCCTCAACTGTGGTTGCAACATTCTGAATGTTGTAGTCTATTCTATCAACAATCGTTCCCTGCATAAAGAGTATGTCAATTTATATTGAGTACGATTTTAAGAAAGTAGTAATCTCCATACAGAGGTAGAATATCAGCTGACCTGGTCTATTACTAGTACGGACAAATCCTTCATAATTTGAGCAAGCTCGTTTACTGATTCCACAACCTATAAGATCATAGAATGAATCTTTTTTAGTCCATCAACATCATAGCAATTATTACCAACTCTACACAAGTTACTAAATAACAGCAAATAAGGAACTTGTGCTTGCCTGTTGGATCTCTTTTTCTCTTTCTACTGTGAATGCCTCACTTTTTTTAAGCTTGGCCATCTGATGCTCATTAAATACCTACATATATTTTTTGACAGTGTCGGCTTAACTGAGTTACTAATATTCAATCACGTACAAAAGTATTCAAAACTGTAGACAAGGAAACAGCCAGTAGTGGGTGCAACCAAATGGATTATAAAATTTGTCAATTAATGTCCCAGTGAATAAAATTAATAAACAAGATAGTAAGAAAAATTTTGAGCTCATCCCCCTTCCCTAGAAAGAAAGAAATGAATCAATTAAAAAGAGGAAATACAAATACCATATTGTCCAAAGCATCATCTTCAAATCTGGATTTACTTCCATTTATGTTCATCTCTAGATCCACCCCATCTTGACCCTACATCATCACAAAATATTAGTCAAGAGCTATAAAACGTGATCTACAAGTTATTTAGTGCTTGTATATCACAGTAATCGAGGTAATCTCCAGACAAGAGAGTAATAAGCAAAGGTGGGCAATGCAATCTTCTGCAGTAGATTTATAATATTTTTTCATGACATAAGACCATGTATACTTCATCTGTTCATCAACAGTTCAGTGTTAACTGATTTTATGGAATTACAAAAGTTCAATTGCTGATAATCAAACAATAATGGTACTATATGTGGGATGCAATTTTCTACATGAAACTATGAGTGTAGAATTTTGTGTGCTAACTTGTATTGAATTGAATTGCATGGATAACACTATTGGTTAATTAAATAGTTATTCTGCCAGCAAAAATGTAAACAAAGAAAGTATTTTCCAACTTCTTCATCTTCTTCTTCTCCTCCCCCCCCCCCCCCCTCCGGGAAAAAAAAAAGAAAAAGATTTCTCACCTCTTTTTGCTGTCTGAGTCGCTTCAAATAAGTTGATTGTTTCTTGCGTAGCTCCACAGAGAGGTTCTGAAGGTCAGTAGCCAGAGAACGCTGCATGAAATACACAGAAATATAAGAAAAAGTTCAACAAATTGCAAAATCAATTGAAAGAATACCCAAGAAGAAGCTCATGACCGAGTATGTTTACACAAAACAGCAGAAAGAAGGCATGATCAAAGACTCAATTAATGAAAAATGTCCTGGCCAGCTTATTGGCTAAAGAGAGGGAATAAATAATCATATTGAACTAGCAGTGAGTAATGGTCTCTTCCACCTCACATGTGTGGATAAAGACAGGCAATTTGAAGAACATTTCACCATCAATAATAGAAAGGTCAGGGTAAAAGGAAGGCAGAAGATTATAACTCCGAAAATCTTCTATCTTAGAACAATCACTCAAAGCTTGTGACTAGTGTGCTTTTACCCCAACCATGTAACTCAAGCAAGAGGTTAGGATTATTTAACAAGGTACGTAAACCCCAAGGATGATTTGAAGTGTACAGTAAGCTAAAAGGATGAAGAATGTCAACTAAACATGAAATGAATATCTATTAGCTATGTATTTGATTATTTCTGGAAGGGAGTGCTTATAGGAAGTTAGAAACTGGATATATAGTTCTCTGAGCAGCACTAAGTAACAGAATAACACATCACAGAAGAGCTGTATCCTTGGTTGATGACGAGACCGTGAAGATTTTCAGATGAATAAAAAAAGATTTCTTCTTGTGCCCAAAAAGGCCATCTTCTAACAGTGGCACCCTGTGACAGTTCTGCAGTTATACCTGCACGTTTTTTCTCACATTGGAATCCTCGGAAGGCCCAGTAGTAGAAAGTCTCCGCAGTCTCCTTTCTGATCTCTTTATTAAATCAGTTATCTCATGGGTTAGAGTTTCAATGGCTCGTTGTTCCTCCTTACCATCTCCAAATGACGGCATTAAAGCCTTTGCATGAGCCTTGGCCAACTCTGCCATTTTTGTGCGTGCGCGTTGCACATTTGCCGATATTTCTTCAGACACATCCACCCACGCTGGAGGTAGCCCCACAGTAAGAGGACCCTTACTGAATCCATAAGAAATAGTAAGTTTTATAAAGAGACATTCATGCATGTCAAAAGCAAAGGATAAATAATTGCATAACGAAATTATAAAAAAAAATGCAAAATGCAAAATTTTATAAGCAAGTTTCCAAATTAGAAGAAGTTTCATGGTATTGCCCCACCAGACAAGATATTTTCCACTGATAAACAAGAGGGGTAAGGCAAATGATTCGTCAGTTAGTCCACATTCCACAAACTTCACGTTGATGAACTATAAAAAAGATATTTTCCACTGATAAACAAGAGGAGTAAGACAAATGATTCATCCATTTAGTCCACATTCCACAAACTTCACGTTGATGATCTACAATAAGGAAAAGAAGTCCTCAGTGCTTTAGTGTCATATACACTTGCTTCACTAATATTCTCAGCCAACAACTCCTTCCGAATATGTTTCAACCTTGTAGAGCAAAACTTGTGCATTTGCAGCCACTAATAAAACCCGGCAGGAACTTTACAACACCTCTGTAAGAAAACTCCGGTTTTGATATTTAAAAGATGTGCCACGACAAGGACCTTAAACTGATCATTTCACATTAGATCGCATCGTTTGGCCCATGGCTTCCCGCTAGGCGCATTCCTCTTGTTCAAGGTGAACGGACACCTTTGATTCGATTGCCAGGCCCGGAGGATTGCTCCCAGCCGAGTCTACCCCCACCCACTCTAATTCTCACTCATTACGCTCTAGTTATTCTCGATGATCCTAGCATAATGAAGTGTCATATCATATGCAACCAATCTCTGATCAGTTGTTATGATTTCCTTATATCTTCTCTTTGAAACTAAAACGAAAGTGTGAGCAGACCAAACCTGAATAGCTCGTTCTTGTACTCACGAATTGTTTACAAAGAAAACTTACTTAATATAGGCATCGCCGCATTCGGTCCACATCCAAGAAAATAACATTTAGATTATCAATAAGATCTATATTTGTGAGATAAGGGCGCACCTTGAATTACCAGGATCCTCGGTACTAAGCGGAGCATAGGAACGATTTTGATTCAGAAGCGACGAACTGACCAATTCAATCACCGGGCCACCAGCACCGCCGGAACTCGTCGACGCCGGAGAACTTGACGGAACCCGAACACTCTTCAATGCATCTCTGTACTTTCTATAGAGCAAAGTGCGATTCCTCGTCGCCATTCAGAGCTCCAAATTCGGATTCAATGTCAGAGCATAGATCTGAATTAAATAGAAAGTACTAGGAAGTGGAAGAAGGCTCCGTCATGGTCAATCGATAAAAGTGGAAGGAATGCGAAACGCGGTAAGGGGCAGTTTAGCATGGGCATCCAACTCAGGGGAAATCACGTGACAATCGAAATTGAAGGAGTCGGGGCTCCATTATTGATCGCAATGACTTCTGTACCCTGTAGGGGAGGCAAAATCAACACCAGACTTAGGTCCTAACACAGTATGGGCCTTTGATGGGCTGCCCATCAACCCATGTGAGCCCACAATAGTCTTTCGCCGAAAACCCTCGGAATGAATGTCGATGATCAGTTATAGGCCCCAAAGAAAAAACAATGTTGATGATCAGTTAATTAGAATTTTCTTTTTCTGATAAAAGGTCAGCTAATTATAATTATTTGCAAAAACAGCCCAATGTAATTTAAATAAATTCTGTATGAATTTTTCATTGAATCTGATAATCCTCATTGATGAACACTGTATCCAAATATTTTTGAAAAAATGCTTAGCTCTAGAAAAAGTGATTGCATTTCTGGTTAAAATAAACTTCCAGTGTGACAACTCATTTAACTCATCATAGAAAAATTGAAAATTAATATTACGTCCTCTCTCTTATCAAGAGAGAAATTCTTTTAGCAAAAGATTTTTGGCAAGACACACATTGATACTTAATGATAAAGGACATGAACAATTAATAAAATAACTAAATTTAGACCCTTATTTCACCATATAAAAAGTAAAAACAAATTTTTTTGCATCACCTTGTTATATACATTCTAAAGTGGTATGATTTTTTCTCTGTTATTATTAGAAATTAATGAGGACTTAAGGCATTTTTATTTTTCCAAAGAATAGATAATAATAATAATAATAATAATAGTGTGAGGTGTGGGCCTTGTGGTTTGTGGCCTCATGTTTGAGCTTAAAGCTGGACTTTGAACTTGGATGTTTCTTTGACCCAAAAAAAAAGGGAAGGGGAATGTTTCTTATTATCGGAAGTGCATAAAATGCGAATGTCAATAGACAAAAATAAAAAATAAAAAAGGAAAAAGGAAAATTGGACTTAAAAATTAAATAAATTAGATTACCTTATATTTATATTTATTATATTTATCAATAATTAATCTAAAATACTGAAAAAAGTAAAAGACATATATAATATAAATTGAATAGTAAAGACTAAATTATTAAAAAATGAATTAACATTAATTAATTAATTACAGTACAAAAATAATGAATGAGCCTACCGTGAAAGAAATTAGTTGATTGTTTTACCTTTTCCCTGCCAGGTTCGGTGAAATTCCGGAGAAGCACCTCATCTCATCAACAACTTCCTGCTCCTCTTCCTCCTCACTCGCTCACTTCCTCAACCTCAAAAAGCCTCCAAACCCTCTCTTTCTCTATCATCATTTTCAGGGTTCGCCAATCCATTGTTCCTTCTCACTCTGATTGATAGAGAAGCATCGCTTCATAAACATTGAACAAGAACTATGGATGCTGATTCTTCTTGGACTGCTCGTCTCTCCTCTGCCTCTAAGCGTTACCAGTCCGCCCTTCAATCCCGATCAGGTTATCTTTGATTCACCTTTCCCTTGTCCTCGCCTCTTTAATTGCTTATGAAATTGTCTCTGATTTATGTCCTAGTAAAATCAATTTTCCTTCTCTGTTTATCATTACGGAATAGTTTTCATTATTCTTAGGATATGTGCATATGAGTCGAAAATGAAAAAACAAGAGCTTCGCCTGAGAGACATTGGTATGCTTATTTTCTTTTCTTTTGGGAGGGGAAAGGAGAGGGGCGGAAGGGGGTTGAGAATGTTTTGATCAGAGTACAAAAAGAGAGAGAAGTTTAAAGTTAAGACTTTGAACTTTGTTCCTGTCAGAAGCATAACTGTTACAGCTCAAAATCTTAAAAGCAGAAACTAAACTGCTCTTTGGTTTCTTATTTCAGTTGCTTCGTGTAATTAGTATAGCAACGAGGAGTGAGTTTCTAATCCTATGATCTTACCCAGCTAAACTAGCTATTAAAATTCATCCATGCAACTTTAAATTGGCATGGGAATACTGGATGCAAGCATATTGTGAAGCATGAAAATTCTCTTTTCCTTTCTTACTCCTTTCCTCCTCAGATTATTTTTATTTTCTGGTGCTTATGTCTAACTATCTCTTATTTTCTTTCATTGCGTTATTGATTTGAGATTCTGCTGATGTAGATATGTTCATGGGTTTTGATGAAAACGATGGGGATGATGATATAAGGGAGGAATTCCTATGTCCATTTTGTTCTGAGTATTTTGATATTGTTGGATTATGCTGCCACATTGATGAAGAGCATCCCATGGAGGCGAAAAATGGGGTATGAATAATTTCACTTAGCATTCTATGATTTTTACAACCAAGCAACTGACAGTGTCTGTAGTATTTATTGCCTACCCGTTGCTCAGTCAATACATGTATAATGAAGACCTTTTAAGAGTTTAGGCTTTGATGAATTTTAGTTTATGCATGTGGTTATTATATTTGAGAGCTTAATTTTAGATCAACTGGGCATAATCTTGAATGCAAACCTTTAATTCCAACTAAATAAGTTCAAACAACAACCATCCAGAAATCTTTTTCTTATTCATCTCAAAGACTTATTTTTGCAAATCTGCGAAGTTAAGCCTTTTGCAGTGATTAATGTCAACTACTTATGTTCTAACAGTATTGATGGTTAGGAGATTCTTTATCTATTCATCACTATTAAAGACTCTTGTTATATTCATATCCAAATGTCATATTTTTTATGTGATGATTATTTCTAATAGACATCAGAATGCAATAATGCAATTAATCTTGTTGGAAGCCATGGGTACTAATGACTCTTTTATTTTCAAAGTCAACTGTGGATCTTGTTTAAACAATGTGTGGAATTATAGAGCAACTCATGTACACATGATTTTATGTATCATCATGATTAGTAGTATGATAAGAATTTTCCTTCTCTGCCTTTTTCTTCTTTAGGGGGGAGGGGAGGGGTTGTTGGTGTATGTTTGGGAATGATGATTTAAAGGATTTTGAAGTTAAAGAGTTTATCTTTTCTCTGAGTCACAGAAAGTCAAAATTTAGGCTGAGATTATGATTTCTCACTTGGAAAAAAAATGATACATTCCTTCCTAGTATATTGGGAAAATCATTAGTGACTTTTGCTGATTGGAGCTTATCCGTATGCAGGTATGTCCAGTTTGTGCATTGAGGGTGGGGGTTGATATGGTTGCACACATAACCCTACAACATGGAAGCATATTCAAGATATCCTTTTCTTTCGAGTTAAATTTTTTGTGTGCCAACTGTTAAGTTTTCTTTAAACAATTTTTTTTTTTTCACTTTATTGCAAGTTCAATTTTTTGAGCATTCAGTAAGTAAGGTTTTACTACATTGCGAGACATGCTGCAGAAGGTTCAAGTTATTTGAGTTTCTGTATCTTTCTGTGCCCTTTGACTGAAGATCATACTTTTGTTAGGGTTACAGAAAGATAATAAAAATTGGCTTCAAGCGAACCTTTTACTTGATTGTAAAAGTTTATAGTTTTCTAAATGGATTTATTTCTTAATTTATGCTAAATCCAGTTACACACTACTGATTATTAAATGTTTATTGGAGTCTTAGCAACCTTAACTCTGTTGTTGTTATTAAAAACAAGTTATGTCATAACACTAATTTCAGAATCTTTCAATAGTTGTTTTTATTCTTGGCATGTCTGGGATTAATCTTGTTATTGCATCCCATGCGTCTTTATCAAGACGAGGGTGGTGATCTATATTGCATTGAATACCTTAACTATTGACCACATGCAGCGCAAGAGGAAATCACGTAAAGGTGGATCTTATTCAACACTATCTTTATTGAGGAAGGAACTGCGAGAAGGAAATTTGCAATCCCTTTTTGGTGGGTCCTCATGTATAGTGTCCTCGTCTAATGCTGCAGCCGATCCATTGTTGTCATCATTTATATTGCCTGTAGCTGATGAATTGGCCAGTTCTCAGCCGCACTTTCCTGCTGATTCAATGTCAACCAAGAAAATCTCAGACGGGACTGTTTCAAGACGGTATGTCTATTGCAATTTTCAATTGCATTTCCTTCTCATGCAATTCTGCTTATTTGTATACTAGTATTCCTGTCTGCGGTGATGTCGCATTGTACCCATCTACTTCTTTTGACACAGTAACACTAAAGATAATTCAGGCTTATATTTAATGTTTAAAGCTATGATGCAAGGGTACGGCAAACAAGGTGCCAAACCCGTACCAAGTACATATGGGGTAGAGGAACTGTTTGGGTCCGGCAAAATACATACCCTATAATGTCCTGTGCAGAGTGTAGATTGATTGGCAGGCAATAGTTGCATTTTGACTCTAACATCTGATTTTCTGCTCTTTCTCTCTCTCTCTCTAATGGATGTTGGTATCTGATGGAAGGTGTTTGGCTTTTCAAAAGTGGGTTTGGATAAGGATAAACGTGGCTCTGTGTTGTATTCCTGCTTCATTGGATATTGGTTATTTTAACTTTTCTGAATTGTTTTCATTCATATTTGTCATTTTAATATTTTAACTTGTATTTTTTTATAGAATCTGATAAATGTAAAACTTAGTTGAGTGAAAGTCAGTTATTTTGTAAGTTAATTATGCATTATAAAATATTTATTTTAATTTTTATTAATAATAAAAATATTATATAATATATATTTATTACTTTATATAAATGTATTTAGCCATATTCATACCCATTATTTTTTAAAATTTAGTATATCTTGTACCCATACCTTCACCTGTACCAATGCAACATAGGTTTAAAGCAATTGTACCATTTTATTGCTGCAAAGTTTAAGTGGTGTTTCATGGCCCCAAAAAAAAAAAAAAAAATAAGTGGCATCCATTTGTTTAAATGAACACATTGCCTTTATGCCTTTTACTTCGGCTATGTTTGAATGGATGGCAAGGGATGGAATGACAAGAAATGGAATGGTCAATTTGAGGTAAACCCTTAGTTGGGAGATTTTTTTTTAAAATGATATGGAATGACAAAGGAGGAACTCCAAGACCCTTCCTTACCACTTAAAATCCAAATTTTTTATCCCTCTAAATTAGGAGGTTTGGAAAGGAATGGAGTGGGCATCTGGTACAATTACACTTATATCCTGTTGAAAAAATAATTTATAAGTCATTCCATTCTATTAATGACTTTTTTTCTTTTCTTATTAAACTCCTGAACAATGGGATGACATATGTCTTTTTATTCCACTCCTTGCCTTTTTCATTCTATTCCATTATGAGCCATTCCATTACATTTCATTTCATTCTCTTCTAAACTCCGAAAACATAACCTTAGGCACCTAGTTTTCCAGAGAACTAGGGAGCCTAGAAGTTCCTTGTGCCTTTAATAACTATGTCATGGATATTAAAATCACTTATTAGGAGATTTTGTTAGTTTTCTCCTGGGTTGCAATATGGGTCCTTAGGATTCTGATACCTCCAAGATCGAAGACAGTCTAGTACATGACCTTTAATCAGGAATGCATGGAAGTTGGTTCCTGTGCTACATACTCTGCTACGTGCCTTCTTTCCCAAAACTAGGTGCCTCTAGCTTAAACTTCATATTGGCGCTGATTTTTTTTTTTTTTTTTTTTTAAAACCTGATCTTGACTGTTGCTAATACTTGCAAGGATATAGCATTTGACTTTTTTTATATTTTGGGTGCTTGGGTGGAAAATATGCTGCAGTGAGTAGAAATGCTGTATCAATATCCCAGTTTGAGCTTCAGTTCCTACCACCGTCATGAATGTTTGGACTCATATTTTCTTCCTTCTTGCCTTCTCCACCTTCTCTATTTCTCACTTGCGAAAAGCTAGAAAGTGGAAGGGGGTTCCGTTGCTTTCTGCGTTGAGTTTGCATCTTAAGAGTATTTCTATGGAAAGTTAGATGTCTCAAGTTCTGATGTACTCCATGTGAAAGAAAATTTCTTTTCAGGACAGTATAAGATATTTGTTACTCCATAAAATTTTATCTATAAATGTATATCCATGTGTAGATGTTTAATAGCAGAATCTGGAGTATTGATGTTATGAGAGATTATAGCATAGTTATATATGGTGATTTTGGTATCTAAGTACTCAGGACATTGTTATAGATTTTTTAATATTTTCTACTATAACTTCTGTGATAGATGAGTGGCTTACAGTTGCAGTAAACAGGCATGTATTGGCCTTGTGTTTGGAGATGTAAATTTAATTTTGAATAACCTCTCCGTTGCCGCTCTGAGGGTGAAGGATCAAAATTTTCTTTTGCTTTTAGCGTTAATTGTCTCTTTTCCAGAGAGATGGACACAACAATGATTTTGAGATCTCAAAATTTCACCGTTTGAAAGCAAAAAACAAAAATCTCTAGTCTCCTCACGATTATTAGAACCATGGTGTTTCTGTTAACGTGGAAGCTGTTGGATTCACAGAACTATCTGGTGCCCAAAAATTTTAATTCAAAGGATACGAATGCTGAGCATAACTTATTAAACAAAAAAATATGGAAGACATCTAGGAGGAGGTGGCGCTAAATATATTTTGTATGTGCATGTAAGATGGTCCAAGTAACCTCTATAATGCATAGCAAGTAATTGTTTGCTGCTAGACCAGTCTAAATTGGGATCTCGGATGTGACATATCTACGAAGAGTTTCAAAATTTTATTTTCTCCTATTAATACCAATCATGTGATGTAGCATCTTGTAATTTGAATTTATAGCTTTTGGCATACTCTTTTTTATTTTTTTTGGCTAAATTCTGGTATATTCAATTTAACATTTTATCTCCTTGCAATCAGATTTGAATTTTTGAACACTTTTTTCCCCTCCATGTTTTACTATTTATTTTGTCATTTCCATAATGTTTCTTTTTCTATAACCTCTCTCCTTCCTAATTAACCAATTCAGTGCCTCATTTCAATTTTTTTTTTTCCTTTTTGCTATGAGTATATGTTCTGACAATGATAGATCAGATGGCACTTGTTCAACTGTCTTCTATTATCCCTTTTTTTTTTTGGAGAGGGGGGGGGGGGGTTGTAGGGAATCTATCTCCTAGTATCTTTTAGTTTCTAACATGTCTAATATTGCTGTTCAGAAATGTCGAGACATCTACCCTGTCAGTCAAGGATAAGGAAGAGAGGGCGAAAAGATGTGAGTTTGTTCAAGGGCTGTTTCTCTCCATATTTGACGACAATTTATAAAGTTCATCATGATGGTTGCTGCATCAGCGGGCTTTAAATCACAGATGTGTTACCTACCTGCAATCTATGGCTTGTCTAGTGATGTTGTCAGGGTATTTGATGAGAGTGGAATAAGGCTATGAGTGTAATTTATGCTGTATGTGGACTGAAGTTTTCTGGTCCTTGTTATCCTTTAATATTAGGTCATAAAGCTTGAATGGAAAAGAAATTGTTCCTCTGATTCTGCGGCTGATACATATTTTTTCCGGAGTTTTCATTTCAGTCGCTGCTAAACCAGGATACCTCAATTTTGCAGTCACAACAAGCAGCTCCTTCTAACGGAATAAAAGTTTATGAAAACAAGAACTGATGTATACGCTTGTGGTTTACAGGGAGCAAATGCATTGGTAAACTTTATGTTAAAGGTTAGTGAATATAATATATATATATATATATATACACATGTGTACGTATGTATGTATTAACAAGTATATGACATAATATTGTCTTTCTTAACATCTAACAAAAAAATGTGCCGTCAGACACACTGCAATAATGCCTAAAGACCTAATCGTAACCATTCTAGCATTCTTGTATGCATGATCCTTTTCACCACATCTCCTACGAAATAATCAAAGCAAGATGAGCAGCATCCTTTAATCAGACTCGTTCGTCCACCACCCATTAGTTCAATGTGGGGACAGACGGATGGTGGAGGTACAGTGCAAACCTCGCTCTTTCTGTGCTCAAGACCGCAAGCAGCCAGTATGGTGTGTGTAGAACTCCTTGCAATGTCCTTGAAAGTATTGCGATCTGAATTAATAAAACAAAGGCAATTCGAAGAATTCAGCAAGATAACCAAAAAACAAATCCGAGGAACCATAATGCAGTTGCCTCGTTATAAGAAATAATAATGGAATCTTATTCCAATGCTTGATGGAAAAAGGATTAGCGCAAAACAGGAAAGCCTGTCCAGAACTTTTGTGAAGACCTAGGCCTTGTGGCCTGATGATCATGTCCGAAGCATGGCAAAACGTTATCCCTCCCCATATGATGTGGGAGAATTGATTAAAAAAAAAAAGGGAAATAAATACTAGCTGATAGAGAAAAGCTACACTTCACCTATATTAACATCTTTGGACAAGCTCTTCAGGTGGCTTTTAACCATTAACTGCAACTGCTCCTTTGCACTCTGAAACTTACTCTCTTCTACGACAGCAGGGAACATGGTATCATCGGTAACACTGTTTGACATGATATTGAGCTGATGAACTTGTTCATAATCTGATACTGTGGGTGTCGCCAAAAATCGAGGCCAAGATGCCCCAGTCACAGTCACAGGTCTGTTGGTAATTGTAGTTGAATCTTGAACCCCTGGCCTCCTCGAATTGCTTATTCTCATTGATAAAGAATCCCCACCCTGCGTGAGTGGAGAAGTATTGTTGCCTCTTCTGTCCTCAAAGTATGTGTGATATGATGTTCCCACATCTTGCGTCCTCGTATGTTGAGCGGCTGTGTCCCTACTTGGATCAATTTGAAAGCTATATAAGTTACGAGTTGAACTGGTAGCCAAAATACTATTTGTTCTGCCAGTTGTAGAATTCATTCTATGGTTTGAAAGTAGTTGTTGAATTTGATGGTGTATCCAGCGTCTCTCTAATAAAGTTGGTGCTCCACCGCCAGACACTGGAGAACCTCCATCAACACTTCTGCCGGAAGGTCTAGATGAAAGGTTCCCAAATTCTTGACTAAAAGGTGAAGACATCAAGTTAAGGTCTATGCTTTCTCGTACTTGTGCAACAGGTGATCGTCTACCAGGTGGGCTCTGGAATGTCACCTTTGAATCAGCAACACGTTCTTGAACTTGGGAACATGAAGATCCCAATGCAGCCGGTCTACAACCATCACAATACCAATTACCTTCAGGTACTTCCCTACCCAGACCAACACAGTATGTGTGGGCAGGTGAATCACAGAGATCACACAGTAACATCAGGCCATCATCTCCACCTTGGTGGCACTCTGAACAAATGACGTACTCATATGGATCAGCATAGCTCCTGAGTTCTTCTTCAGAGGGCTGATAAACCTAGCATGTGAAAATAAAAAGTGTTTCACTGGGGGGAACCAACTTAAGAAAGTGCAAAACCCTGAGCAGAAATAAGAGGAAAACCTCAGATACCTGATCACGTTGGGGAACTTGTACCACAACTTCTCTCAAATATGTTGTTGATCGTGCACGTTTACTGATAGCTTTGAATCTCTGCTTACACAAAGGGCAACGAGATTCCACCTTTGCCCACTCCATAATGCAAGCAAAACAGAAATAGTGAGTGCAACAATTTAGTACTCCCCTTACTCTTCTTTTATCTTCCTCAGACAGGCAAATTCCGCACACCTGCTTTCTCTCATCACTTTTCAAATCCTCTATCTTTTCCTTACGCTTTCTTGGTTCAGGTTTCTCTATCTTTTCCTTACCCTTCTGGCCCCGAGGCTTCCTTTGCTGATGTGGGTTCCTGTAGAATCCAACCTCTTCATTTTTTGACAGATGTAATGAACCCCTCAAGTTAGTCCTCAAACTTCTGCACAATTCCTCAGCTTCGCTCACCTGTTCTTTCTCTTCTTCGGAGATAGTGTACTCATAATCAGATGATCCAGAAGAGACACAATCTGAATCTAGAAGAAGTCTTCCCCTTTTTTGGCCTGATTTTTTCTTCCTCTTTGTTCTGATGGATGGACGAGTGTAAATAAAATCACCATCACCATCACATCTTACTTTCCTCCTCAACCCCCCATTTTTTCTTCTTTTCTTTCTCAAGGGCTTCCTGGCAGCTCTAGAGCTCCTCCTCCTTTTCTGACTTCTTGTAGAAGTCACAGAAACCCTTTTCTGCAAAACCTTTTTGCCCATTTTCAGGCTATTATTTTTCTTCTTTCTCCCTCTCCGTTCTTCTTCCTCCTGTGTAAATTCTTCATCATCGTCATAATCAAAATCCTCATCCTCATCCTTGTCATCATTCCCATCTTCATCTCCCTCTTCTCGTTGTTCTGCATATATAGTCCTACCCCTCTTTCGTGAAGATTTACTTCCATTTTTCTGCAGTCCACAGATGCCATTTTTTGGCTTCGATCTATTGAAATTCTTCACTTCTTCAATTCCCTCCTCCTCCTCTATAAAACTATCAAAACTCTCCTCTGAAGCACATCCATCTAAAGAAGAGCAATAATCCTCTGAACAATCAGACACCTCTCTACCTTCATCTGAAACCACATAATCCTCATCTGAATCATCCGAACACCTTTCGTTTGACCGAACCCTTTTCCCGAAACTGCGTTTGCTACTAACCTTTCCTCCCCTTACCATCTGTTCTTTCACGAAAACAAACAAACGTACGCGATTATATTAGAACTCCAATGAAGGACATAAGCATGAATTTTTATCTTTATTTTTTCAAATCATATAATTAAAAATTACGAGATTACTCAACCCGATTGCTTCCCGTTTAATCCCAACTCAAATAAGGTATTAAAATTATCGCTACCTAATAAGGAAGTAGCACCATTGAGCAATTTCATCCCTATCATGGATCTGATTAAGCATACAGATAACAAAGAAATTAATTACACATATCCCATAATTTGTTAATCTCATAAATTATGTGAAATTGCCAGCCAAACAAAACAATACTGATCAATCGTATCAGGGAAATAAAAAATACCAGACATCATTTCCTTTGAACTGCAGCTAAAGAAGGGAGGTTCCAATAGGATATTATTAAAAAGAAAAAAAAAACAGCAATTGACCTTAGAAGTGGGAATCTGCTATAGAGAAAGAGAGACAGATACAGGCGCAGAGGGAGAAGGGGACAGAGAAACTAACCGGCGAGAGGAGAAAGATACCAGGAACGATGAATGTGTCTTCCGAATTCAGGAAAATGATTCTTTGGGCTACCGCGGTTTTGGTTAGTCCTTTATTTGTACACTTTCTACCCCTTTTCTTTCACATTGATTGGAGACACCGTATAAGAAAGGGTCTACTGGCGTCCACATCTCTGCGTCCTTTTGGACTTGGAATGGAGGTTACGATTCAAATTACCAAATTGCCATCCAACTCTATGAACGCTAAAACTGTTGGCTTTTACTGCTATATTACATCATCGTTCTATTTTATTTTTCCATGAAAACAGACCGGCCTGGTAATTTAATTTCATCATTCAGTTAGGAAAATTAATATTTAAAAAAAAAACTAGTAAGAAAATATTAAAAAATTAGTTGAAGCCGTCGAACAGTGTAAAATAGTTTATAACTATAAATTTATGTATATATTAACATTCTAGTTTACTTATTAATATATTTGAATTTTACTATTAATTTATTAGTTTTTATAATATATTTCTGATATAACTTACAAAATGTGAAAGACAAATAAATAACATAAAATATATAAAATATTACAAAAATAAAGATTAAAAAGTATAAAGTGAATAAAAAGAAAAAATTGTGTAATTATATTTTATTATAGACAAATATGAAGTCTTGAGTTAAAAATAAAAATTAGAAAAAAAACGTTTAATATTCTTTTTAACGTAGTTTTAAAAAATAAAATTGATATCATTTGAATTATAAATTTATAAGCAAACTTGCATAATTGTTTGAATGCAAAGCATTTGGCTTTTTCCAAATGACGAGCGCGCCGTATCTGAAATATAGGAAATGATTTAGAAATGGTCACAATACTCATGTTTTATGAATACTTGTAAAATTTATTTATTTGAGACTGATTATAAAGATGAAAATGAATATGGATTCAAGTTTAAAAAGACGATATTCATTCTATACTAAACTCAAAGTGTACGCCTGTGTGTTTGTGTATCACGAGGTAATTACTTTATCTATTTGTATTATTATGACATTATTATAACAAATAATTAATTTATGACATATTTTAGCAAGTTTGGAGAATTATTTTTAGACAGTTTGAAATTTGACAAACAGTCAGGAAAGATTCCATAGTTGTAATTTTTATTTATAAGTTATTGTTTTTGAGATATATTTAAGGATAAAATTGTTGATATAAATAATTTTAAGTTATGTTGATGGTGTGTTCGAATAATAATTAAAATATTGTTTTTATCATTTATAGATAAGATATTTTTTAATTTAATTTCTTATAAAATTATTTTTTTAATTTGATCATTTATAAATAAAATTACTATTAATAACATTCCTTTATCAATTTACTAATAATAAAATTAACAAGCTAGTCTATATATTATTTAATGATGACTAAGCAATATCTTACAAAAAAAAATATATTACATATCATTATATTTTTTAATTTCATTTATGATGGTCTAATAAAAAAATATTATTGATAATAATTTTATTTATAAGAAACTAAAATTATATATATATATATATATATGTGTGTGTGTGTGTGTGTGTGTGTGTGTGTGTGTGTGTGTGTGTGTGTGTATATATATATGAAAGAGATTAAATTGAGAAGACAATTATTATAAGTAACTAAATTAAAAAATATGTTATTTATGTGGAGCCAAAATAAAGTTTTGATTGTTTGAATAATACTAATACTTGGAAGACATTTTATTTATTTATAGTGATTTTATACAAAACTTGATCATTATGAAATTTTTTGGAATAAATATATCTGAGTTGAAAAATTTTAAGGCTTAATGAAAAAAGATATAGAGATTAAGTTTATTACTTGTTAAGAGTATAAATATAGAAATAAAAAATATTTTTTATTCAAAAATAAATATTATAATCAAAAAGATAAAAGTCTTAAAAATATAACCCACAGCTAATGATGGCCCACATGAGGGACAAGGGAGATTGTGATGGAAGATCGCGTGCATATATATATATATATATATATAAGAGTGTAAGGCAAATAATTTGAGAAGCAAATTAATGCCAAAATGAGAATGAGACTGGAGATTTGTTACCATTAACAGCACCTCTTAACTTGAAAATTTGATATGAGTTTGAATTATTTTGATAACAATAAAATCATTAAATTATTAAAATGAATATAATTAAATATTATTTATTGTTCTTTTGTATTTAAATTATTAAATTTACTTTTACTCATTTTATCAAAAAATTTATTTCTCCTAAAAGTGTACTCATCAAGGAGATTGTTCAAAAAACAAAAATGGATTAGCATGGGTTATGATCTAAGCTGAGCAATATGTCACTTTGGAATTTTCTAAAAGCCTCATCTCTCATTAGATTCATCAAGGATATACTCACTTCCATTTTGGAGCCATTAGATTAGTTCTCACATTTTATGGACAAAAGGTGATAACAGCGACAACCCAAGCTTCCTTCCTTGATACTACCTATACCTCTTTCCAAAATATTTTGATTGGTGTAACCCTTGTTACTCTTAATGGTGGAAGTATCATCCTTTCCATATTGCCAAATTTCAATATTAAATTTTAGACCTAACACTCCTTACTAAACTTAAGGTGTTAAATCCACATATTGGCCACCCTCCATTATCAAATGATCTATCACCTTCAAAATCATGTTATAGACCTTTAGTTTCCAAACACAACTGATGATATCCTATACTCAGTTTCTGATAGACCTAATTATACCACTATCATTCAAATACCAAAATAAATCCCCAAAGAAGACCTTTTGCGATTGATGTCTTTAGAATGGGTTACCAATTATGAAAAAGACATCCATAGCGGTCAAAAAATCTTTCATACTATTGCTCTTCCTATTATTGAAAAGCTTGGAGATAAGATTATTAAATTAGTTTTCAGAATACTTGAAGCAGAAGAAGAAACCTCATCCCCGAATGTCTCTTGTAGACCTACAACCCATCAATCTATGATGATTACTCCTGTCACTAAACAACAGCAGAAAAAAGGCCTCATTCCAATAGAATACTTTTACCCTAATAAGCATTATGCTTATATTGGCAAGGTTAATGGTCATTTTATTTAGGATTGTAATCTCTCTATATGTGACCCTGATTGTGGCTACTATATAAATTAGTTAGGAAGGTCTAAAAAACAACAAGTATAGACCATAAGACTCAGATGCTATAGTAACATGGAAGTAAAAGAAAAGGCCAAGTTAGGTCCAAGAGTTTTGTTCTCATTCAAAAAACACTCATGGATATGAAAGTGATGATGATAATGACAAGCTAAGACCCAGACCTTTTAGGGTGGACACTAGAAACCCTAGGCCAAAGCCCAAATTTATACATGAGTTGTTAAGAGAATTAGGTCATGAAGATCTTTTTCTAAAACTTGAGCCTGTTAATACTCCACAAGTGTTGCCACAGCCTATTTCGTGCATGATGTTTTCATTTTCATCATAGACCCATGACTTAAAATTCCCTCCAATGAAGAAAAGAACCAATCTTGAGAACAAGATCACGTACAAGCCGTTTGCTACACTTATAGAGGTTGTTCTTAATGGAGCCATGAAGCTAGTCTCACAGGTAAAAGAAGTTTTTAACTGACACACCTATAATGCTACAACCTAAGATCGTGTCTTTTAGAGGATTGACTTTCATCTTGATAATCTTATGAGTTAAATGGTTTGAACAAATTCTCATATTGATGAACTGTCTGCACAAGTCCAACAATTATACTAGCGTCTACAATAGTAGGTTGTAACCCTAGATGTAGAATTAAGAAATTTTATCACAACAAAGTATACGGGTCCTGCATTCTTGCAAAAAGAACAAGAGATTAGAAGACCAAAGGCATTTATTAAACTTATGCTTTATCATACACTCTTGTCCAAAATCCATATCCTTCTCATCCTTATTCACTTTATCATTTTGAAACAAATTACAAAAAATACTTTAAAATGAATTATGAAGTTTTTCGATGAAAAGAGGATTATCTTCATCAATCACAACTTCCAAAATAAACACTTCCGCTTAAAACCCTTAAACTACCATAAAGGCCTTAATATATCTTAAAGTTTGAACCATCCTTCTCTTGGACCAAACCTTTTGGACAATTCCTTAAACCTTTAAAAATTAGAACACCTCTTTTTTTTTTCTAAGAAAACACAGTTACCACCTTCAAACCAATGAGATAAATAACTAGTACAAATAGACACTCCTCCAATCCAACTTGAAAATAAAAAACCTTTCAACACAAAAAACAAAAAACTTCTGTAACCATTACCTTTGCAAAAAGATTGCTTTATTATAATCATAACTCTAACTTAAAACACACTGATGAAATTAGAATAGAAGAGATTAGTTTTAATAAGTCTAAAGACCATACTGATATCTTAGCCCTTTATATGGTCACTCATAATCCTGCTGAAGAAGTTAAGGACTCCAACATGGAACATATTGAAATTGAAGAGTATGCAAAATATTATCCTTATTTAGAGTCTCTTTTCGATAACACTCCTCTAATCCAACCTAAAAATCAAAAACCTTCCAAAACAAAAAATAAAAAACTTATGGAATTATTACCCTTGCAAAAAGATTGCCTCATTATGATCATAGCTCTGACTCTGAACACACTGATGAAATTAGACTAAAAGAGATTAGTTTTAATAAGTCTAAGGACCATCTGATATCTCAACCATTTATATGGTCACTCCTAATCCTGCTGGAGAAGTTGAGGACTCCAACATGGAGCATGTCGAAATTGAAGCGTATGCATAACATTATCCTTATTCAGAGTTTCCTTTTGATAACACTCAAGCCCAAACACATCGCACAAATAGACTATGGTTCACCTTTGATAATGTCCCTCCAAAAAAATGGATAGATAAATTACACAATTTCTCAACCTGAATATATCTCTAAATGACTAAACCAAGAGCTAATTTAAAAGTAGTCCTTATAGAATTTGCTACAAGGTTTATAGAAACTCTCTGAAAATAGTTTCAAAGTCTAAAAGAATATAGGCAAATTCAATATACCTATCCCCCAAGTGCTAACCAGCTTCTTTTATAAAGAATTCTTAGGAGATTTTCATTTTTTGACAAATAAAAGAGGCAAGAATATTTTTAAATGCGTTGTTGTTCCCTAAATAAAAAGGATCTTGATCACCACTACCAAATGATGGCTAAAAGGTATTATATGCTAAATAACTTTAATGATGTAAATCTTTGACATACCTTTATAACCTCTTTATCAAAAGAATTTCAACCAAAACTCCTAAGAACAATACAATCACTCCGAAAAGACATGACAGGCATCTCTTTAAAAAAATATATATTAACTCACTTTTGCTACTCTTGAGAAACTATGTGAACAATACAAGATGTTTGATTCAATAATGAAGGCAAGATAGCCCTCCAAAAAGCCTACAATAAGCTATATCTTTAGATTAAATGTCAAGACAAGCACAGGTGTTCTTGTTCCATAAAGAAAAGGACTTATTTCCATAAAGCTCGATTTAAAAGTTATAAAAAATTTGAAAGAAAACACAAGAAATTTGTAAGATTCTTCAAAAGGTGGACTACTTAATACATGAGAAATGATCGATGTTACATTTGTGGAAGGAAAAGATATTTTGCAAGATAATGTCCAAACAAATCTAAGAAAGACATCAAACTTCTACAATTACTCTAAACCAGTATTCGTCTCCAACAAGATAAAAAAAGAGATAAACTCTTCTCAGAATAAGAAGATGCTAATGATGCCACCATTTTTGTTTTACCAAGCTTACATTCCTTAGAATCAGACCTTTCCTCAAATTTTAAAGGTTCTCTTACCTCTAAAAACACTAATGAATTTCTCCAATATAACTATTCCATCTAGTCATGCTACCAAGCTAAAAAAGTAGATCCACTAATGCCATATATTGATTTGCAGGTTCTTAAAAGCAAATATTACAAACCAATCCCTGTCATTGCCTACATAGAATATGGTGCATCAAAAAGCTTAATTAACCTTGCAATCATTCCTCCTAAAGTTTGGAAGAAGTATTTAGAACATTTTAGTGCAGTAGATGAAAATTTTTTCAAAATGAATCTTATTATTAAGGGAAAAAAATGATATAAGGTTCTTTCTTGATTATATTATATAGACAAAAATTCTTGGAAGTAGTATCCCTAATAAGGATATTTTCATTGACATGGATGTTTATTGTCAAGTCAAACAACTATAAATTCTTTCTAGAAGAATTCAGTTTAAATATATATAAGCATTCATAAGTTGTTTGAACTCCAACAAATCCCTCTTAGATATGAGGAAATAATAAATCAATTTATGAAATTTTGTCCAGAAAGTTATGATCAATTTACTCATCCTTTTTCTTTTTAGAAAAACCAAGATTTCTTTATCCAACTTCCTATCAAAAAGAATGAGAATATTAATCATACAAAAGCTTTACATCCTAGAATGAATCCAGATAATTTAGCTCTTATAAAAAAAGAATGTGCAGCCTTGCTAAAACAAGGTCTTATTGAGCCTATCAAGTCAGATTGGGCTTGTTAAGCTTTCTATGTTAAGAAAATGTCAAAGTAAAAAAGAGAGAAAAAAGGCTAGTCATTCATTATAAGCCTCTAAATATGTTCTTTTAAGATGACAAATTTTCACTTCTTAAAATTAGTTCTTAAACAGCTCTTTTAAAAAATGTAAAAGTATTTTCCAAGTTTGATCTTAAAGTAAGATTTTAACAATTAGGCATTGATTCCTCTGAAAGATATAAGATGACATTTTGTATTTCAAATACTCAATACCAATAGACAATTATGCCATTTGGTCTTAAAGTAGCATAGTCTCATTTTTTAAAAAATGACGAAGATATATAAGCCTATTCTGCACAATACTCTTACTTACATTAATGATATTCTTCTCTTTTCCAAAAATGAAGAAGAATATAAAAGGCTCCTTCTACAATTTATGGACATTACTAAGCAATATGGGATTATGCTCTTAGCTCGTAAAAGTCAATTAAGCTAAATTCAAATTGAATTTCTTGGAATAAACACATCCAATGGACACTATTATCTAGGTCCACACATTGCTTAAGAATTACTTAACTTTTTAGATGAAGATTTCACTTTAAAACAAATCTAACAATTCCTTGGAATAGTCAATTTTATCAGAGACTTTATCCTTTATATATCAACTCACACTAATTAGTTGTCTAAATTTTTAAAAAAGAAGAATCCTTCACCTTAGGGACATGAACAAACGGCAGCTATAAAGCATTTTAAGAAAATCACATAAAATTCTCTATCTTTAAAGATTCCTGACAAAGGAAAAAAGATACTCTAGATTGATGCTAGTGATGATTTTTGAGAAACTATCCTTATAAAAGAAGAAAATGGCAAACAATATTATTGCGGTCACCTAATTGGATAATTCAAAAACTCTTAAAAGCATTACTATGCTATCTATAAGGAAATCTTAGTTGTAAAAAAAGGGATTGAAAAATTCAGTTTCCATCTTAACCCTTATGAATTTGTGGTATAGATGGGCAATTCATCATTCCTAAAAACCTTAAAATCTAAAAAAAAAAAGTCTTACCTGACAAACAATTATTTAGATGAAAAGATTGGTTCTCACATTATAAATTCACAGTTCAACACAAATCTCATACCAAATTATCTTTCTTGACTTAAAGTAGTGAACCTCCTTACATCAGTAAAACCAATGCCTCTCATTTTCATTGCTCATTCCATTCTTGGTTGTACCATCTACCATCCTCTCTTTCTCTCAACCCAAAACGAAACAGATTTTCTTCCATGTTCTTTAAAACCAACAAATTTAGCAAAAGTAAAAAAACTCGCTAAAAAGTTCATTTTTTATTACCTTCACCAATACCTTAAAGATTTGTCTCTTCCTGTTTACCTGTCTTATTCAACCACAAACTCCCTTTCCCATTCTTTTTAGAATTTGCACTTTTATTACTAACAATGCCTGTGGCATTTATCAATACTCACTGTTTTTGATTCTGGTGCCATTGAATTTTTTTCTTTTTTAATTTACAATTTTCTCTATCAAGCTGAAAACTATGACTCTAATCTTTGGATCCTCCTTGAATGGTTTTCATCACTTTACTAGTGGCAAGAAGAACTGTAAAAGATCATCTCTCATCATAATCTATGGAATAATTCTCAACCAAATAAAATGGTTGCCAGCATTTTCATTCTCTATCGACTCTATTAGACCAATAGGAATAAGATGCTCTTAGTCGAAAAATATGCTTATCAATGGAACAATTTTCTTAACTAGCCAAGACAAAAGGACCAAGCTTTCTAGGATCTTAAAATGTTTTTATGTGAGATTAATAATTATTAAGAAAGTCAGTTTATTTTTTGTATATCTCTCGGCCCATTTCTTGGTAAATTCATCCCAGGTGAACCTAAACTATCAAATATTGACTTACCAAACATAAAGGAATGGATTGAAGTCTAAATGTCCAACTTCCTTTAAGGATTAAGTTCTCAGATCAAGCCAATTGAAACCCAAGATGAGTATATGCAAGATTTATAAGATCCAAATCAGTTAGGTGATTTTGATAAAGTAAAAGAATGATTGACCACTCACTTTCGAAAAATAAAAAAAGATAACTCAAATGAGACAGAAATTCAAATGACCTAAATTTATCTCTTCATCACATGAACTCATTATAAAGGGATAAGGTTTATCTATTGCCAGGCTATCGCACATGAAATTATTGTACTATAGTTTGTCTGTATATTTTACTTTTTTAGCACACTTTACTTTCCAGTCTATAAAAGTAGCTTTAGGAAAATGTGTCTATATTATTGTTCTTTACTTTCATAAAAGTAGTTTATTTGCTTGTACTAGCATTTGCCTATAAGAAGTGTGCTCTTCCTTAATCTTTGATAGAGGAAGCCTTGTATCTAAGTTTGTTGTGTAATAATATTTAGTGTTCTCTATGACTCTTTTCTAAAATCTTTTCCTTCTTCTGAAATCTTTTTAGTAAATTTCTTACGATGATTTTATGCATACAAGTATACTTTGCACTTGCTTTATATGAGGATCCTGTGCATCAGAAAATATTAGTAAAGGAAAACAATGATAGCAAAAAATCCTATCTTGTCTATGAGTTCCTCCATTAAGAAAGTTTTCAAAAAGATTAAAAGAATTCTTAATCCTAAGATGCTAGGACATAGAAAAAGCCTAGAAGAAAAAAAGCTAATTATCCAAGCATACTAGAAAAAAAGATTATATTGAATCTAATTGAAAAAGTAAAATGAAATTTTATGTCTTATGTAGACAAGGTATAAAGTCTATTCCTCCATCACTAAAAGGTAAGTGTAAAAGATCATATCACTCAAGATTTTTTTGTCGTAATTGTTGTCCTTTGACTTTTGAAGAAAGAGTTGAGCTTGATCAGATTGTTCCACCTCTTTCTCAAGAGCAAATTTGATAGGTTTAGGTGCTACGCCCCAAGTATTGTTAAAAGAAAAATAAATTATATTAAAATAAAGTATTATTCTAATTGCGTTTTAAATCTAATTTAGCTTATAAATTTGTTCAAGCTATATTAAGTTTCATCTTAGTGGGCTTTATTTTTACATTAAAATACAAGGCAATATCATATTATTTTGAATTTATAATATCTTTATTCAAATACTTTTCTACAAAAGTAAGTGTCCAAAGTTTAAAATACTTTTATCCTATTCTAAAATTTCATTACTAAAATTAACTTTTTTTAGGATTTTTTTTTTTCAAAAGCTCTCTACCTAAAACATCTTTTTTTCTTATATAAACAAAGTTGTAGAGGCAAACTTATGAAAAGAAAAAAATAATATAGAGTAAGAAAGTATAGGGTGAGGATGATGGTGACTATGGCATTACTATCTATACTGTTCAAAGTTCATATTCTCACTTAAAATAATAATAATAAAATAAAATAAAACTAGAAAGTAACTTAGGCTCCAAATGGTTACTTAAGGACATAACTACTGGTCATTTGTGGCTTTGTGGGAAAATAAATTGTTTTTATCTTATTATAATATTCTAATCTTTTTGTTCAAGTTAGATTTGATGAAAATTGTTCAAAAGCTTTTTTATAGGCTTTAATTTAAAAAAAAAAGTAACAGATAAAGACAAAGCATGAAAAAAGGAAAGCTAATACATTTTGCCTTAACAATTATTGCATTTTGCTTTAACTTTCATATCTTCAAAGTAGTAAAGAAGTTGAATAGAGATAAGCATTATGCAAACTTATGGAAAAGGTACAAAGAAAGGGTTGGGGTGTGTGTGTGCAAAAGTGTCAAAATAGTTTTTTTTTTTTTATCAACGTAACCAAATACTTTGTTCCGCAAAAGTGAAGAAAAAGTAGTTGTGCATATATCTTTTCTCATTATTGATCAAAGCCACAGAAATATAAAATATATTTTTGTTAGGTCAAAACTTGTAAAAAAAGAGATATAAGACAAAGCTATATCAAATGACTGAGAGAGTAGTAAATTGTACATAGGAAAAGTATTAAATGAAAAATAAAAGTTAGGCAGTAGAGAAAGACAAGGTCAACAAAAATGAGTTTTGATATGAGCAAATTTTATTAACCCAATAACTAATCAAGAAAAGTAGCAGATGAGAGAGAAGAAGCAAAGTAAGGCTAAGGGTTCAAAAATAAGAAAGAAGAAGAGAATAGCTTATGCAGCCAAAAGTGTAACTTCCTATCTTTTATAGTTGTTTTTGCATCCATACCTTATGTTGATAGAACTCTCTCTCTTGTGATAATTATATCTGTAAAGTTCAACTATCTACAGTAATATTTTTATGAGTCTCTATATAATAGCAAGATGAAAAATTGATACAAAAAATTGAAGTAAAGAAAAAAAAAACTAGGTTATATTGCATTTTCTTATTCTAAATTTTTGAGCTTAGTTTCTTGTTATATCTAGTTTGTGAGATTTTAAAAGTGAATTTATTGTAATTTTTTTATTGATAAGGGTTTTAAATATACTTTTATATTATCTTGTAAACCTTTATTAAGTGTGAGGAAATTGAGCTTAGGGTGAGTTCA
Organism: Erythrophleum ivorense; assembly: GCA_026724425.1. Lineage (NCBI taxonomy): Eukaryota > Viridiplantae > Streptophyta > Magnoliopsida > Fabales > Fabaceae > Erythrophleum > Erythrophleum ivorense. The sequence continues at coordinate 284,446 of JAIUCV010000625.1, read as the reverse complement.
GTGAAAAATTCTATATAAAAAAAGTTTTAATTAAGTTTATAAGAAACCCAAATGTTGTAAAATTTAAAGTGAACTTAAACTTTGTGGTGGTAGTAAACATGTGTAAAACCATCTTTATTGTAGTTTAAGTTTAGATTGATTGAAAAAAATCTCTTAAAGTTCAAGAGGACTAGATGTAGGATAAGGAAATCCAAACAAGAATAATATACGGTATACTTTTTCTTTCTTTTCTTTATTTCTATTATTACATTCTTGTAGACTATTTTGTTGACAAGGTTATTAAAAGTCTATTTGATTTTTAAAATATACACTATCTTTTATAATATCTTATCGACAACATTTTCTTAGGTCTATAAAGTTTATACACTGACATACTTTACTAAGTTTTTTTGCATTCATTGTTATATTAACATCTCACTTGTTTAATTATCTTTAATTTTACATATTTATGCAAAAGTACTTATTCATTCCCTCTAAGTGCATTCTTCAATATCTTAGACATCATATCTTACTACAAATTTTCTATTTTTATTTATTTTATCAATTACCCAATGCGTTTGAGCATTTTTTAATCTTAAATAGATTAGAGAATACATTCTTAATTCTTCCCTATTAGTTTTTTGATGGCAAAGCGAGGCATATTGGTAGGAGGAATAGGCTAAAATTTAAGTGGTAAAAGGCTAGAGAAGCCTATTAGACTTAGTGATCATTAGACCCAAACTGAGCTTTCCTTTTGCTCTCAGCCTTTATAAGGTGATGCAATATTATGATAATGGAAGCCTTTGTACCATATTAATAATAAAAGCCCTTCTTTGTGGGCTTTTTTTTTAGGTACATCCACGTCATATGTAACTACAAGTGAAGCAGCTAGAGAAAGGTTCATTTCTATCAAACCATAATTATGTTGAGTCTCATATTTTGTAACACTATCTGTCTCATATATATATGATGTGGCAGGGAATCAAATTAAATTTTGAGCTTGTTTGGTTTGATAATGTAAAGGAAATAGAAATGTGAAAAATAATAGGTAAAGGTAAGTGATATAAAAAATAATTTTTGTATCCCTATTTAAAAAAAAGTGATTTGATAGTTAAAATGATAATTTGATTGATAAAGTAATAATTATAAGAACATAATAGATATTATACAAACTATATAAAGTTAATACATTCAATACCCTAGACACCATATCCTTATACAAAATTTTTATTTTAATATATTTTATCAGTTATCTAATGCATTCAAGCTTTTTTAATCTTAAATAGGTTAGAGAATACATTCTGAGTTTTTCTCCATTGGTTTTTTAACCATGAAAGGAGGCATATTGATAAGAGGATTATGACGAGTTTTAAGTGATAAAGGGCTTGAGAAGCCTATTGGACTTAGCAATCATTGGGCTTAAATTGAGCTTCCCTTTTTCCTCCGTCTTTATAAGGCAATGCAATATTATGATGATAAAAGCCCTTTTACCATATTAATAATAAAAGCCCCACTTTGTGGGTATATTTTTGGGGTACATCCATGTCGTATGTAACTGCAAGTGAAGTAGTCAGAGAAAGGTTCATTTCTACTAACCCATAATTATGCTTGAGTCTCACATTTTATAACACTATTTGTCTCATATATATGATGTGGTGGGGAATCAAATTGAATTCTAGGCTCATCTAATTCAATAATGTAAAGGAAATAGAAATGTCAAAAATGAGTAAGTATAAGCAAGTAAAATAGAAAATAACTTTTATACTCTTACTTCTAAAAGTAACTTAATAATTAAAATAATAATTTAATAAATAAAATAATAATTTAAAAATAATAATAAATGTTGTACAAACTATATAAAATTAATATGTTCACATTTGAACGAACCAAATGACTCGTTAATTTCTTTAATTTAATTACTTGATTAAATTGTTAGATAAGTATATTTTGAAATGATTTTGTACCTTTTAGCAAAAACTTCTCTCTCTCTCTCTCTCTCTCTCTCTCTCTCTCTCTCTCTCTTCCTTTGAAATTCTCTATCAAATACCAAACATGTCATGAGTATATAGAAGATTGAATATTTTAGAAGTTGTAGATTTAATTTTTTCATGCTAGCGTAAAAAAAATGAAAAAGAAAAAAACATTGAAACCCATAAAAAAAAGAAATTAATGGGAAAAAAAGCCTCCTTTTTCCTAATCCGTCTTCCCGACAAAGATGGAATTGAAATTGGAGGGTGGAGTTGTCCAATTCTATAAGGCGTGATGAGTTGGCGCTACTGCATGCTTATGATAGCTGTATGCCTATAAATTCTCAACTTACCAAGGGGACCATTCCTTCCCGACACTGCTTCTGCCTTGCCTTCGTAAAATAGAACCTTGAGCCCCCAAAAGCAGGACACTAATGCTTTACTTTAGGATTGAACTATGTTTAACACTGGATTCGACATGATCCATTTAATTATATATATAAATATATAAATGCATATTCGCTTGTCCAGATGACTTAGAGTAGGAACATCATGGGGCCTCTTGTCACCTACCCAAACTTACATGCCTTTATGTGCGTTTGAAAATGCAATAGTTCTCTTCAAAATTATATTTTATGAGAAGCATCAATTTGATGCTTTTATACCACTGCATTTTTCTAGTGCAATTCCAAACATGCACTTTGAATGTCAGTGTACGAATTCTAGATCATTCATCCACAAAGGCTGTACTGAAATTTAGACCCCATGGTTAGGGTTTCCTAATACTTCAAAAATATTAGTCAAGGATAATAGTACTACTTAATCATTCATATAAGTTTAAGATCATACCGATTGTTTTGGCGTCTTGACCAGGGAAAAGACAAGTTAGATCAATGGACTCTGCACCTATAGCACTCAACTTCAAATCGTTGTGTAAAAATGCAATTAATTCCTCAAACTTAGGGCTTGTTAGTGTACATGTTTTGTGGGGTTAATATATATATATATATATATATATATAGAGCAAGTTAGGCTCTGGGTTTTATTAGTTGAACTGAGAAAAGAAGCCCAATGATGCAGGTTCGCATTTTATGAAAATTTTGATTGGGTTAGGTATGAGCAGCAACTATAAATAGCAAGAGCATAGTTCGGTGGAAACAGTGACTCCCAAGAAAACCCTCACTCCTCCTCCCTGCCAATAAACCAACAGTTGGTGGCTTGAAACTAAAGCCTGTAATTTAGGCTTTGATAAGATACAATTAAGATTTCACTATAAACTGATCAAAGAAATCATAGGCAATTATAAAATAAAATAAAATGAGTGCAGTTCTGTTTATTTATTTATTTATGTTGAGAGACTGAGAGTATATTATTACATCAGACGTGGGCCCATTTATATAATTGCATAATTTTAATGTATGTTCATGTATTATTACTAAAGCTCAGTGTTTGTGAAGTTCATCACTAACTTGCTTTTGCCTCCAAGGCTTGTCATTTAAAAAAAAAAAAGGCATATGGTTGTAAGGTATAAGCTAGTTACTTTATCAATTGCAAATTATGAAAAGCTGTTCTGCTCAAGATCGGATATATATTAGCCTAATTCGGAAATAGGGCTTCACCATGCATATGCTTACTCTGGAGAAAGGCATATACCATCTAATTATCTATAAGCGTGCTTTCGACCTCTCTTTTCTAGTTAATTTGCTGAACATATGGCCTCTTCAGACAAAAGCTGCAATTAATCACGTCTTTAATGTACTTCATGTGCTAGCTAGGTTGTTATCCTTGTACTGATTTAGTACTTGTGTTAGTGCAAGGCTAGTTACTTAGTAAGAGATCCAATGACATGGTATAAGTGATGAATACCATCTTCAAATTCAATAAAATTCCTTTCTCTTTTTTTTGGCCACTTGTTTTGGGGTACTGCACTGATTATAAATTAGAAGACATATAACATGGTTGGGCAACGATGGTAGATATATAAACTCATTTTGGCGTGCGAGATTGAAGATATATAAATCAAATTAAAGCAAATTTGGTGTGTGTGTGTGTGTGTGTGAGAGAGAGAGAGAGAGAGAGATATGAACTTATTTTTGCCGTGTCCCGAGTTCATCATGTGGTGGAGCACCCACCTATAGGTTAGGCTAAGGTAACATAACAATCTGTAAAGTATGGCGCTTTATCCCTCTGCGTTGGTCCAATTTCCTTTTATTTCTATTTTACTTTTGTTTAAGTGATCATTCAGATTTAATTTACCTTAATTTCATTTGGCACTGGCCTTTTAGCCTCTGATCACTTAGTTGTCTTGAAAATTTCATGTGTCCTTGTCTTAGTTGCGTGCTTTACTTTACAATGCATCAATCTTTGAGTGACAATGATCCGTAGCTAAGGTAGCAACCTATCATATATATTGGGCACTATACATATATATATATATATATATATATATATATAATCTCTTGATTCTTTGTCATTCTTATGATTAAATTATATACGATATTTTCCATTTTAGAAATACTATTCTCTTATTTGATAGATGTTTATTTTTCTTAAAAAAACTTTATTATGTAGAAAATTAATTTTATTGATAAAAAATAAATTAAAAATATTTGATAATATATATCAAATATTAAGAGATCACTAATGATATTTTTAAAACAAGATAAAACATATCAAAATGTAATTCAGTCTCTGATTTTTTAAAGACGGGAGGGCCATGGATTCAATACAGCTAGGGTTGAGGATTTTTAATTCCCATGTAATGGAACTGGTCCTGCTGCTACATGTGATTTAGTTTCATATCTACTTCTCACCGTTCTCTAACGCGCCCTCTTCTCTTCTTTATTGTATGGTTTTATTACTTACTGTAAAATTCCAAAATTATCAACCATCGTACATCAGAAAAATCAAATCATACATAAGGGACCGTGGGATAGAACTAAATTTATCTAATTCGCGACCAACTTTAATGATTTGTTTGGCTGAAAATGACCAAAGCATTAATAATTCTATCAATTATACCATGTTAGGGGAAAAATTGAGATGAGGGTCTGTGGATGATCCATAAACATAAAGATTTTCAAGTATTTTAAAGTTCTTTTAATCTGTGTAATGGTGCTAATCTTTCATGTGAAAATTTAGGTTTGTGTGCAATTAGTTCTCTAAAGTCTATCAATGATGATTACATGTTCAATCTTCGCATGTAAGAAAAAGGTACGCGCTCTGGTGTTTACACTAATGGGGGATCAATATACGGTATTATTATAACTTCAGTAACGGATGAACAAATCAATTGCTGAACTAGTACACATACACTAAGCTGAAGATCGCCTACTTCTACCTAGACGAAGGAGAAGGAAAGAGAGAGAAAGAGAGCGAGAGAGAGAGAATAGTTAATAATAGATGACTGGATTTCAGTACCAACTTGTGTCTGAAAAGGAAAATCATGAAAACGACTACGACTAAATATAGAACGCAGTTTCCCATATTTTGCTATTTAATATCTATACAAGATCTATTACTCAAGGGAATCCAGAAGCAGTTTTTCAAGTAGATATTTTGTTATTAACATACTCACTTGTCTTTCCTACATTCATAACAATTATCAAGTTGACTTTCAGATTCTGAAACAAATAAATTACTATTCAAAATAAAAATATATGTATACATCATATTATATTTTGTATTTTCATACATGTTGTTTATTCCAAAGAAATAGATAAAGTGGAAGCTTTTCCCACCCGTTTAATACAAACCGTTAAGCCAGACAGCGAGAGGCTCGGAATCAGCTTCGGTGTTGCTTTTCTAGTTTCTACGTCAATATTTAGGGAGAGGAAACTAGAGGGAGAAAGCCCAGAGACAGTGTTCTGAATTCTTGAGGCCCAGCAATGGCGACAGAAAAGGTGTTGCCATACTCTGCTGTATCTGTGGTGGAAAATGTTCTTCAACAGCATGGAACTCGACTGAACGACGTTAACTTAGCGTCGAGGAAGGCTGAAGAAGCTTGTATGCATTCCATCTAAAATTTGCTATAATTCATATCTTACACATAACTTGGTTTCTCTAGTATGTTCAATTTCAAAATGTTTGTTTCTTTTTGTGTGGCAGCATCAAGAAGGCATGAAGCAGCTGGGTGGCTGCGAAAGACAATTGGAGTAGTTGGAGGGAAAGACTTAGCAGATGAGCCTTCTGAAGATGAATTCAGGATTGGACTGCGTAGTGGGATCATCCTTTGTAATGTTCTTAACAAACTTCAACCCGGAGCCGTACCCAAGGTCTTTATTAAATACTATGCGTATCCTCTGGATTTCACTTTCTTTTCATTACAGTATTAGTGACATTCATTGTATCTATCTATATTGTTAGGTAGTTGAAGGTGCCTGTGATTCTGATGTAATTCCTGATGGGGCAGCACTGTCCGCGTATCAGTACTTTGAGAATGTAAGGAATTTTCTCGTGGCCGTGGAGGAAATGGGACTTCCCTCCTTTGAAGCTTCTGATTTGGAACAGGTGAATATTCACTTAACATCTAAATAAATGAGTTCTGTTGGTAATTTGATGGAATCATTGGATTGAAACAAGTGCATTATTACTATTGTTATATCAGGGAGGGAAATGTGGGAGGATAGTGAACTGTGTTTTAGCACTAAAGTCATACAATGAATGGATAGAGGGAGGCAGGCATGGATCATGGAAATACGGGGGAAATACAAAGCCACCTACCTCTGGGAAACCATTTCTGCGGAAAAACTCAGAACCATTTATGAACTCTTTATCACGGACCATTTCGTCGTCAAGCTTGAGTGACCATTCTTTACGTAGTGATCGAGGGGGTGATCGCAATGAAGGGGTTAGTGAACTTCGTCTATGATCTTTTACCTTTTCCTGTAAAGAAGCATGAGGATGCGTGTAAGTTTATTGGGTTGGTACCTGCAGGTTTCCCTTCATTCCTTGAATTCATTAGTTCGGGAGTATTTATCTGACAAGAAGCTAGAAGAAATTCCCATTGTAAGGGCTATTGTTTGTCTTTGCCTGCACTTCACTTCTCCATTTTAATGCCTTCTTCACTAAAAGGATTGTTTTTTTGCTATAACCGATGGTGGAGTCTCTGCTTAGCAAAGTCATGGAGGAGTTTGAACGACGCATGGCAACCCAACAGGAAGTGATCTCGGCAATCTGTATCTCTTTCTCCTTGATCATTTGAATCTATGAATTTTCTGACAAAACTTTGAAAATCTGGCAGTTGAAAATAGGTTCAGGAGATAAGGCAGCTTTTGAAACAGAGGACTCAACCCCAACAGCTGCTCCTGAAGACAAAGAGGTAAAAATTGGATTCCCATATAGAATATTAAAATCCACGTCATGCAAATCAGTGTATTGTAAATTACTTAGTATCTTGAGGTCAGCTGCGTGACCTTTTTCTTTGATAAATTGTTTAAGATGGAGGAAACGGAAGATGTAAGGCTCAAGCAAGAAGAATGTGACGTTAAAAAGTTAAATACCAATAATAAAGAAGCCAGCAGGCAGCTTCTGAAGCAGCAAAGGTTGGTGGAACAACAAAATAGAGAGATCCAGGTAACATGCTCCCCTGATATTACTAGAATTTGATGCAGGTACGACATTGTCCAGGAAATGATGAAGGAGATGACAAATTTGATGTTGACATTGTTTAGGAATTGAAAAAACTCATCCGTCATACGAAAACAGGAATACACTTTTTGCAGGAGCGTTACCGGCAGGATTTCACCTATTTAAGTGCGTATGCTGTTAAAATCCCTCAACAGAGGAATCAATCATTCATCTATCTAATTAGTAGCTACCCTTAATGATAGGCAACCACCTCCATGGCCTAGCTTCTGCTGCTTCAGGATATCATAGAGTTCTTGAAGAAAACCGCAAGTTTTACAATCAATTGCAGGATTTGAAAGGTAAAACTAAATCTGATCACATTATTGAATTCGGCCTAGTTTTTCAGTTTCTCAATGAGATTGAATGGGGAAGATTTTATGTATGATCAGGAAATATCAGGGTATATTGCCGAGTTCGACCCTTGTTGGGTGGGCAATCAAACCAATTTAGCACAATTAGTAACATAGAAGAAGGAAGTCTCTCAATTATTACTGCGCCTTCGAAAAACGGGAAGAAAATGTTTAGTTTCAACAGAGTGTTTGGTCCTTCTGCAACCCAAGGTTGGTCTTCGTTTGTTTTTTCATTAAGTTGTTGCCAATCAGTATTTTTGGTCATTAGTGGTGTTTCTTATTGCAGAGGAGGTTTTTTCTGACACCCAACCTCTTATTCGTTCGGTGCTTGATGGTTACAATGTCTGCATATTTGCGTATGGTCAGACAGGATCAGGAAAAACATATACTATGGTGAGAGTTTGAGACAAAATTCAGACAAACCTCTTAAGCTTTTCCTCTTTGTTTTTGGCCTCTCACTTATCTGTGTATTGTATTGATGCAGTCTGGACCAGACAACCTTAAGGAGGAAAGCGTGGGTGTTAATTACAGGGCACTCAGCGATCTTTTTCTTCTCTCGGGGCAGAGGAAAGACAACATTTGCTATGAGATCGCTGTTCAGATGCTTGAGATTTACAATGATCAAGCCAGAGATTTACTAGCCACTGATGTTGCTAACAGAAGATATCCTTCTCTAGCCTCCACTCCTTTTGTGGAAAAATAAATTTTTAAAGAAAGTTTTCTAAGAAATTTTTTTATTTTGGCCAAAATGTATCCCATGATGAATTTCAATGATGATGTTAACCCATGGTAAGACAATGCATTAGGAAGCTTATGACAATAGGCTCTTTAACAAAATTTTTTCTTGAGAAACTGATCTAAAATTTAGATTGAAATTGACTTATTTCTATGCGGATGTCATTTTTCCAAACGATTCTCCTATTACTGTTATGTATACTTAACAAATAGATACATTAGAAATTCGCAAAAGTTCTCCAAATGGCATTAACGTGCCAGATGCAAATCTTATTCCTGTTTCATCAACTTCGGATGTCATATATTTGATGAACCTGGGACAAAAGAATCGGGCTGCTGGTGCTACCGCCATGAATGATCGGAGCAGTCGTTCTCATAGGTACTACAAATTAAGCTTGTGTCTTAGTAGTATGTGTAATTTCTAATATGATAAGCGTATGAAAATTTTCAAATTTATTTGCAGCTGCGTGACAGTTCATGTTGAAGGAAGAGACCTAACATCGGGGAGTATTCTTCGTGGGTGTATGCATCTAGTAGACCTGGCAGGAAGTGAGAGGGTTGATAAGTCTGAGGTCACAGGGGATAGGCTTAAGGAGGCTCAGCATATCAACAAGTCACTTTCTGCCCTAGGAGATGTTATTTCTTCGCTGTCCCAAAAGAATTCACATGTTCCCTACAGGAACAGTAAACTTACTCAACTTCTTCAAGATTCTCTTGGTAGGATTTCCATATCAATTTTGTCCCATTTTTTTGCCTAGTTCTGGGTTGTCTCTTCTGTTATTAAGGATGTGGTTTCTGTATGCATCAGGAGGACAAGCAAAGACACTCATGTTTGTTCATATTAGTCCAGAGCCTGAAGCTCTTGGAGAAACTATTAGTACGCTGAAATTTGCTGAACGTGTCTCCACTATTGAACTTGGAGCTGCGCGAGTTAACAAAGACAGCACGGATGTGAAAGAGCTGAAAGAGCAGGTTCTTATAAAGTTCCTTCCACTTTAATAGATTAAACAGTTTAATGGGTGATTTTATCAGTGCTTTTGCTGCCTTGTTCGTTAGATTGCTGGTCTAAAGGCAGCCTTATCAAGAAAGGAGGGAGAAGCAGAACAATTTCAACATTCTGAAATACCAAGACCCAAGTCTTATGGATCTTCTCCTAAACAAGCTAGTTGGATGTCAGGAGGCCGTAGGAAACCAAGAGATGATTCTTGTAGCCTGGAGGTGATACATACATTGACCATAATTCCATGAACAATTTAATCAGACGATATCTCAAATTAAAGCATGGTGTCCAAATCAAAATATTCTGAAAATTTTCAAAACTGATGTTTGCTTATATGTGGAATTGTAGGGCCAGAAAAAGGCTGCATCTAAGCCGAAAAGGCGAAGCCTCGATCTCCAAGAAATGTATATGAATTCAGCTCCATGGCCACTTGTTAGTGACCATAGGGTCAATGGGAAGGAGGAAGATAAGGTGTCAGTTTGTGGGGATTGGGTCGATAAGATCATGTTGAAGAGGCAAGACAGCTTAAGTAGTGATGATAACCTAGTGGGAGAATGGGAAGCAGAAAGCAAACAATTTTCTCAAATGTTCAGACCTTCAAAAATATGGCTGGAGCATTCCATTAAAGTCACATTGCACAAAAAGGATAGGCAGGGCTATGATGATTTACAAAAAAATCTGAATGAAATGCCCACTACAGATGACTGTGATGAGTTTAAGGTTGCAACTAATGATTCTACAGAATTAGACTTGAATTGGCTAGTTGATGTACCTAAAGCAACCAGCATTCCCAATGGATCGGAGTCTAAAGCAAAGAAATTAACTCAACCCATACCAATAAAGAACCTCGAAATTAGGTAATCCCTCTCATAAATCGCAGTTGAAAATTGTTTGTATTCAATTACATAGTCATTGGTGCTTTAGATATTAACACTTTTCCCCCCTCTACTGCTGTATCTCTAAATGCGAATAGGAGTATGATCCCGTCATTGATTCCTTTGCCATCAAGGAAAGAAGACACTGTAAGTCAACACAGAAAGCAGTCTGGTCCTATCGATGCAAAGAGAATGTCTAGGAATGCAAAGTGAGAGAGTCTGATCAAGTGCAACAATACTATGTGTATAATTTAAGTTGTAGAGGAAAAGAGAGAAACAAGTTTTTTTCTTTTTTCTTCTTTTTTACATGGAAGGGGCAATAACACAAAAATTTGCCTGCAACAAATCGTTTATAGATGTTTCATTTTGTTCTTTTATGACAAAAATTCATTATCCCGCCACTCCTCTCCCCAGTGCTTTTTGTTGCATTTGGAAAAAAGAAATGGAAAACAAGAAAAAAGAAAAAGAAAGGTTGGTATATACTTCTGCTTTTGTGCATTTCGAGTATTTGATTCTCTAAACATTAACTAAGCCGAATATGAAGAATGAACAATCACCGAAATGCATGTTATATTGTTAATATAACAAGAAATATTAGAAAGTCTATCTTTATTCAAACAAGAACCAAAGCAAAACCAAGGGACATAAGACATCTAAGTAAGTACATACTTACTGACCAACGTTGATGATTTGCAAATTAAACTAAAGCATCCAAAAACAACAAACACCATTATTCATAAAACATCACACAAAAGGGAGCTAGGAAGGAGGTCAGTTAGGAGGCAGCCACTGGAGCTCAATGCCATAATTCCAAGAAGCAACAGGGTCATCAGGCTTAGAATCCACTAAAGAAGTGTAAGCAGTGCAGCCTCCAATCCTGACTCTAATCCTATGAGAAGTCATCGCTGAATCTTTCAAGTAATGGCAGCAAAGAGTGCCCATGCACCCACTTCCCTCCTCCACCTTCTCCTCAAACTCCCTACATATGCTGTTCAAAGAACAATTCAAAGGAGACTGAAGTATATTATCAGAGCAGTTAAGCAACATCACAACATTTTGAGTAGAAATATTAAATGGCAAGTTCTCATCAAGCAATAACCCCCCTTCGGGGAGATCAGAAGTATAACACGTGTCTTTCAGCATGAGGGGTGGCTTAATCACAAACTTATATGCACTTGGATCAATTCTCAGTATCTTATAATAAACCCCAGTGACTGATAAAAACTCTAAACTTCCATTGTTGCAGTAGACTCTGTACCTAGAGTCTCCACAGTCCTCGTTAGTGCTAAGTGGGTATGGAACTTGAAGGCCACCACAGTCAGGACAAGCACTAATGAGGGCTGAGGCATTGTTTAGCAGACTAAGTAGAATAAATAGAATGAGAACCATCTTTTGTTTATCACTTTGGTGGTGAGAAATGCATGGGAGTGTGCCCTTTTATACACCGGAAGGCTACTTACTTTAAGTTAGCCTGTACCTAAATAAAACATGTAGGACAAAAAATTCTTTATTAAAATTAGTGAGTTGCTTCTTCAAATAGAAAGAAATTTTGAAAGTAATTTAGCTAGACCTTGGTCTTTGTTTATCCTGTAAGTAGTCAACTTGTATTTTTACACCAGAAAGAAGTCTTGATAGTAATTTATCTAGACCTAGGTTTTTTGTTATCCCGTGTCTAGTTAACTTGTATTTTTACATCACTATATTAGCATTCTTATATTAATATTGATAATTAAAGAACATTTAAACCTCATTTGATACACAGAATAATGATAAATGTAAAGAGAAAGAGAATAAAAAAAATAATTTTGTGAATAGAAAATAATCGTTGTACTTGTAATTAAAAAATAATAAAAGCTATTGAGTAATTATTACAAAAATATAATAAATATTGTATAAAATAAAATGTAAAAAGATTACCTTTACATAGTATACCAATACAACGCTTTACAATTTAAAATAAGATACTTGAACAAATGAAAACCTTGAATACTCAAGTGTCTTATATTGTACCAATTGAAAAAATATGATATCAAATTACACTTGATTATTAAGTTACCTTAATTGGTAAGAGAAAATAATATCTTTCTTTACTAATTGGAGTTTGATTCTTTTTAAAAAAATTCTTTAAGAATAAAATAGAATGCATTAGGTCAATATAAAGTGATACACCTTTCAAATTGTTTAGAAAAAAAGAGATTACACTCAGCCAAAACCTAAAAATATCATAATCATAATGCTAAAAAAATATTAAAAAAACTTGTAATAAGGTTGCACCAAAAAGTAAGAAGCAGCTTTTCTCGAGTCCAAAGCCCCTCCAATCTTTTTAACCTCAAGCATTCAACCTCTTTTCACTTTTTTTTTAGAAAAGCAAAAACAAAACAACATAAAAAGTCAGAATAACTGATTGCACCGACTAGATAGAAAGAAATCACAGGCCAAAAAATACTAGCTACTTGTTTAGTTGGATTTTTGTCTAAGAGAGAGAGAGAGAAGAAATTCATTGATATTTAACTCAAAATTATATATACACACAAGTCAAGTCAAGTTTTTGTTTTACTTTTTTCAGGCTCAAAGTGTCATTTAGGTTGCCTAATATGTCACTGGGCCAAATCAATTAGGTAGAATTTGGTCAAGTTTTTTTTATATAAAAATTTTTTATAAAAGTTAAAAATAGCCTTTTAAAAAAATAAAATTTTTATATAAATCTTTATAAAATTATATTTTATTTTTAAAAAGATAAAATTTTGTATATAAATCACTATAAAATTATATTTTTACTTTCAAAAAAATAAAATTTTCACATAAATTTCTATAAAATATTTTTTTAAAATAAAAATGATCAAACCAACCTAAACAAAACTACCAAACATATGTGATCCAATGCTCCGCCCAATTTGGCTAAGGTTGGACTAGGCTCTCCAAGCTAGTTATGCACCCCTACCGAAAATATACTGATGGAATCTTTCATGGACAAATGTTGGCAAGTCCTAGGGGAGTTGTTGGATATACCTTAGATTTAGAATTAACTTATCCTTTAACTGTAAATACTTTCTAAGTCAAAACACGTAGCATTAAATATTGGAGATTATTTTGGAAGAAATAGCATAGCAGCACCACTATGGGGTGCCACTTTCCTCCTTTAGTTGCTCTCATTTCCTCAAGTGGTGTTCTGTTAATTGTTAAACTCTTTAGATATCCTGATGGGAATATTATATGAGTAAAGGACAAACGGCTAAAGTTTCTAAAATGGGTGATGGGGCCATTTCAAGCGTTAGTTAAACATTATTTTAGCATTCACATCTATTAGTGGCCATGCCAAGTTGCTCAAAGCTTTATTAGTGCATAATCAAGTCTAACAAGTATCATTACATTTATTTTGCCAATGAGATTACACAATAGGACATAGTTTATATTTCTTCCATACATCCCATTACACTTGCTTCTAAGAGAAACTAAACTGAAAAAGCTGTAAAATAAAATATTCAATTTTCAAGATATTTTTAAAATATTTTTACTGGTCAAGACGAAAAGATTATATAAAATTATGTTCCTGTCCAAAGATTTGAATTATTATTTGGTTAATTTTTAATTAAAGGAATTATGGTCGACCATTTGTCAGTCTGTAAACCACCGAAAAATCAATGCTCGACCGCCTATCAGTGAGTAATCCACTAAAAGATTTCCATAGTTGTGACAAATCCCAAATAAGATTTTTATATTATAGAATGATCTGTTAATTAAAACTTTTTGGGTGTCTCTTTGCGGAATTTTTTTTAAAAAGAAAAGTTTAATTTAATCTATCGGTCAAATGAAATTTGAAGGTACTAGAAAGAGAGGATATTACGGTACATAAATATTTGCCACGGATTTTTGATGAAACTGTATAAATATATGCTTATATTCAAAGTGAATTCTACAAATTCAGCACTACGTTTTTCTTCTTCACAATGCGCAGGTTTCTTCGACTCCACCCGATTAATTAAGCTCGTACCATTATGCCCCAAATCTAAATGTAATCGTAGATACGAGACTAGTACTGATACACTAACGGTAGAGTAAAAGATAGGGTATTCTGAAAAATGATAGGGTAAATTACAATATTTTTGTTATCAATTTATTCTACTGTGACAAAAGTTTAGTTTGCACAATTGGATAGAAATTAAACCCATCCAAATGATGTGCAACTATTGTTTGGGATACAATGACTCAACAGTTTGGAAGTTACCCACAATCAAAGGTCCCCATTCTTATTTATTTTCATCCAAGTCCCACGAGATTTTTACTTATTAACAATCACCCAGAATACATTGCACAAGGCAACGACACGTACTTTAGTAGACTCATCTGCCTTCTGCAAATATAATCCGAGACCAAGAAGGGTATAATACAATCTAGAATTAATGTACTTCTAAGTACTGGTCCATTAGTATCATATCCAAATTTCACAACTTGCAATCGACCCCAAAACCACATACTTTTACACCTCTGCCACACTTGAGAAAAAGAAACGGTAGAGATCGAAACTCCAGAATGCTAAAGGATACATAAGAGTTAACAATAAAATAAATAAAACATCTATCACGGTGTTCGTTATAGTTGCTGCTTCTGCTAGTCATTGTTCCGGATTTCTTTTAAAACAACCCTTCTCCTGTCAGCATGTATGCACAAAAACACATTGGTTAATGGTGACTAAAAGTTTGATCCCAAGGTAATCATGTGTCCCGCGGAACTAATAGAAAACTTCCATAAAGCGTAGAGCATGCGAAAAACACTATTAATTGAACCATGCCATCACTTACAACTATGGTTAAAGGGACTTGGCCAAATCATCCAAGGAAATTTTACTTAAGCTTTCTCCACTCCTTATAAGCCGAATTTTCCCTGAAAAAGTAAAATTGAGAGCAGCATAAGACAATCTTTCAGTTTCTTATGAGTTCAAATAAAAATTAGAACATTAATGCAGCTAGCTACATTGAAATTTTATGATTTTACCTATTTCAGGGAGTTCATGATCCTTTGACCCCTATTATTATCCACACTCTTGCAATGTGTCATGTTACCCCTGCTGAAAGTATTATGCACCACTAATCTAATATAATCCATACTCTTGTACCATGTCAAATTACCACTGAAGGTATATATGAAGAAAGATGCAATACAAGCTGCCCCAAGAAAAATTGCCCTTCCATGCGAAGAATACACATTTTGGCACTCTAAACTGAGGCTTTACTGTAAGCAAAATGTCAAGGTGTATTTTATCCACTACTTAAATAGTTGACAATTGACGTATTACTTCATCTATATATGAAGAAGCTGATTGCTGCAACATATAATTTATAACTACTGATACAACTAGAGTAAACTCTGTTTTCAGCAAAAGTTCAGCTCGAACTTCAGTACTGATCCCTTATTCCTCATTCCCCATTTACCAGAACCTCATAAAGCTCTCATCTCAATGCCTGAGATTTTCCATTTTGACATCTGATGTCCCTTTCTTGGGTTACTATAAAAGAGTAGATAAAAACAATTTTTCTTTTGGTTTCTTTCTTAAAACAGAAGTATTTTACATGCTTTGTTATTGCAGAATCAAACTGGTAACATCCCAGTGATCTGTTTCAGTTATATTTGTTCAGTGCAACAGTTAATAAGCGATATCACAATAATTTTTAATTCTTTTTTTTTTTTTTTATTGAACAGAAGTACTCTATATGCTTTGTTAGTGCAGATTCAAACTAGTGAGTTGTGACATCCCATTGATCTGTTTCAGCTTATACTAGTTCTGTGCGAATCTTGAATCTGCACTATCATTAAAAAGAATTGTGCGTGTATTAATGGAATCAATAATCCTAATTATCTGTTATACTAAAAAGGAAGAGAAATGTTAAGCAGAAAGGACACAAATCAAATAGAAAATACCAACAAAAAATCCTCATAGAAGTATTTTAAGGATATACAAGCGAAAATTAGAAGCATATAGGTTGCTGTACCATCATGGCGAACACATATCTCTGGAATGCTTTTAACTTCACCATTGATGCTATCATTGTAAACTCTCGTCTCGATTTCGCCCTCAACATAAACAGAAGAGCTGCACTAAAGCTTCAAGCATGAGGCAAAACAAAAACACTTACACCAGAGTTCAATTTTCTACTTCTCATTTTCTTTTTACCCTTTCCCCAAGATAATCTCAAAATGTGATACTCTAAATTCGTGTGCTTACTTCTTTACAAGTTGTTGTACTGCATAAGCCCCAAGTGCTTCATTATGCACAGCAATTCGATGCCACTGGGGAGGTTTTGGCAAATCCTTTGCTCCCACAGTTCTCTGGTCAAACATTCCCCCTGTTCCAACTGTAAAGATTGTTACATTCTTCCCATTCCTCAATATCTTTTGAACAGGAGCCTGGCCGACTTTGCCACAAATAATTGCCTGTGTCAAATCCCTACTTGTAGGTTAAATGATTTTTCAAGTGAAATATGTAATTACATGATTAGTCATTATTTTAAGCTCATGAAAGAGTGACAATTCATTTTTAAAGCTCTAATCACAGAGAATTTGTTTCATTGGCTCATGCACGATTATTTTCCAAAATTGATTTAGACTGTTTACTCAAATATTCACGCTTCATAGAGCATTTGATACTAACTAGTTTTATATTCAAGTCTTGTAATACACTGCAGAAGAATGTACTTGACTAGACCAGAGCAATGACAAAAATTACAATTGGTCTCACAGCACCAATAAATAGTTACCTATTCCAAATCCATCCTTAGAGAGGTCTAATTGTAACAGTGGATTACTTAATTTTGAGCATTCAATACCTTGTGCACACCTCGAAAGTTCCAACCCCTCTTTGGATCCACACCCTGGAGTTGCAAATCAGGCTGACTGCCAAGAAAATCATCAAATTCTTCATCAATAGAATCGTTCTTTGGTTTATCATTATCACCTAAACGTTCATCGTTATCGCTTTCAGATGGCGTTGTTGAGTACCATAACCTCCCGCTTCTCTGCATACCCACTGCTAAATCCATGAATTAAATCACCATTAGTATCTCATGCAGAATACTTGTCCTCATATATATTACAGCAATCTTATCCTGCCCAGGAAATGATCGACAAAGTTCTCCACACATACAGTAACAACAAACTTAAAGAAAGGAAAAAGTAATTTAGATCAGTATCAGCGAAACCCACAATAGAAAATAATATATATATATATATATATATATATATATATAAAGACAATAATAGCTGAGTCCCATTTTCCACCAGCCATTGGCCTAACCAGACCATATAGATCAAGTTCATAAAGGTAGCATTGGTGGGTGCGTCTCTCCACAAACTTCAGATAACCAACCAGACACACTATCACCCTAAACTCAGTAAATAAAGTATTATAGGAGTGCTTGACCAATCAACGATATCCATTGTCTATAAATGCAAATGTTCAAATGAGAATATACATGTAAGAAACTAAGACAAGTCTATATAAAAACCATAAAAGAATTCAAAGGAAAAAAGGAAAGGAGAGCGCCGGGTAAAGAGAGAAAACCATGAAAAGAGGACGTCGAAGCAGAGACTCTCAGATGCTTTGCAAGTCTCACCGCCACTGAATTCATTTTTAGAAAAAGGCTCGAATGCAGACGCATTGGCAAAATGAGGGGAAGAAGGAGGGTTTTAGGCTTCTCTTACGCAAGAAGAAGATAGAGTGAAACCTAGCGAAGCCCAACCAGGTTTTTTGGACATTTAATGGGGCCTTGATGGGCCTTTAAAGTTCATGTTGGATAACTTTTTTAATAAAAAAACCTTTAAGGGTTGACCCAAGAACTCAAATGGTTTTCAAACAGAGAATTTTTATTTTGGGCTAAATTTTCAAACGGAGAACTGAAAGTTGATAATTGCCGAAAATAGAAATAAGTTAGGCAAGTTACATAATTTTTTTTTTCACAAATTGTGCATAAAATACAGATATATTTTGTATTTTTTGTGAGATAATTTGCATTTTTTTTATAGTACAAGAGATTTGGGAAACAAATTGGTGCGCGCTAATTATGGCTGCATTATTCCAGCTTCTTACACGTGAGACTTTCAAGACTTTGGAACCTAAGGAAAGCAGAGTAAAAAAAAAAAAAAATCTGAAAATGAGATGCGGCTGCTGAATTCTTCAAGTGCCCTTAAGTACTGTAAAGATGGCATTTTGGTAAGATAGTTCCGTCACAATTGACATGGCTATAACGAAATTAGGAACAGGAATTTTTTCTATTTTGGCAAATATATTATTAAGAAGATTTCACATTTTATTAACGTCCAACATGTTTGGCAAAAAGATTTTGGTTGATGGATCAGGTTCTCTCTTTGTAGTAATTAGTCTTTTTTCTGATTTAGTTTGTAATTAGTGATTGTATTAGTTTCTTATACGAATTCCCTAAAAAGAAGAAAGTACATTATCCGTATGCCTGAAGTTATAATAGCAACAGTATTGCGTTGATCCTCTTTAAGTTTGTGACGGATAGAAACAAATATAATGCGTGACATACTTCCCTCTTTCCTTTTCATTTTTTTGGATGTACAATATACTTCAATTTTCTCAGGGGATGGGGAAGTAGGGTGCAACATAGTAATTCACATGTAAGTAGCATCATGCAAGGTGCAGGATCCTCTGCGTTCCTTACAACCACGTCAAATTTCTTGAGCCAAAAATTTGCCACTAAATAAAGATGTATATAAATTAAGTCAGGTTAAATTTTGCCTTAACTCAATGTTCAGCTTAATTTAATACCAAACAAATATGTTTAGACCTGATACCTTGCTCTGACCAAGTTTGGTTTAACATTAGATTGGATTAGGCTGATTTAGTTGAGTTTGATTAGGTCATTTTTCTTTTTGTATTTTTTTTATTTGGGTAAAAATTTTGGTGAAAATTATAAAATAACTCTTAAAAATATAAAATGTTCATTTACATTTTTATAAAATAATTATATAGATACGTATATACACATATATATATATATATATATATAGAGAGAGAGAGAGAGAGAGAGAGAGAGAGAGAGAGAGAGAGAGAGAGAAGACTGGATCAAGCCAGACATAATAGCCAATATAGACTGTTTGACACTCGGCCTAATCCATTTAGTTTTTGTTTGGTCCAAACCAATTTAGTTCGAAATAATCATGCAAGACCGCATTGGCCGGGCCACTTGCGCGTCCCTGCCACTAAAGGGTGATCACATCTAATCCCACCAGAAGCCTGCTGAAAAGGTTTTGGCTTTTGACGTTTCATTGGTCAAATTTAATAACCGGAGAAAACTCTGGATTTGGTAGGGTGTACCTCTCATCATAATGATTAAAAAAAAAAAATTCAACAACTCATCATAATGTATCAAAGCAATCAAACCCAGAGAAATCTGCCATCGTGATTCACTCTCTATGAAAGAAGAGGCCCGCAAGAAGTGTGAACATTAACAGAGCTCAAACTAGAGAGGAGCAACGCATCAAAGATATTCGTGACACACTCCTTTTAAATAGATAACTGTCACTTATAGGGTAGACAGGAAATGCAAGGTACGTCAGGTGTCACAAGGTAAATACAGCTCAAACTAGAGTAGCAGCAAGCTAATAAAATATTTGACAAACTTACCTTTTGAGTTGGTAACTGCTGCTTTGAGGGAAGTACAGGAAACACAAGCAGCATCTGGAGCGACATGGAATAGAATGCATGCTACAAGGTGAATTAGAAATCAAATACATCAATTCATTAATTCCCAAAGCCAACTTTCAACTACCCGCTCAAACCTTCAGCGGTGTCAAACCCAGAGCTCATCATTGTTTGTTCGCTTCCGCAATCTCTGGATCTGGGTGGTCAGTCCCATTATCCTTCTTCCTTGGCTCTTGTGGATTGCCACCATCCTCAAGTCCACCACCATGCCTTCTAGGAATCATGCTCCTGCAAGCATGTCTCTTTCTATAGTCCCCACCATCACGTCCCCCCCTCCTTGAGTGGCTCCTTCCCCTTCCACGGTCCCAATCTCTATTTATCTAGCATTTTGACCATCATAATCATCTTCCCCTGCATCTATACCTATCTCTATCTCAGCCATGTACGAGTTCTCTATCATACTCTCGATCCCTGCAAAAAGGACATGGAAAAACAAGTATAAATGTAAACAACAACCCAAAGTGAAAGGGTCCCTAGACAGGAGAATTCGCCAGCAATAGCAAAGGTGTCCGAATTACTACAGGTATGTTGTGACCATATCATCCTAAAATTATAAGAAGGGAACTGATACCCATCAGAATGTCACTTGCACTAATGATCTATTAATAGCTGCATGCACATGACAAGACACAGGAAATGAGATCAACAAATCAAAATGTCGACTGTCACTTCACTACGATGAATGCTTCAACAAGAAATTGGCAATTATATAACAGTTTCAAGTGTCTCATTCACATGTTGATGGGCTCACAAATAAACTACTATCTTGTAGATTGAGGCTGAAAAGAAAGAAAAAAAAGATTAAACTAGAAAGGCATTCTCATAATGTTGGAGGAATGTTAGACCAATGAAAAATTTTCATACTATAATATAGGTGTCTTCTGTCTGTACATTTAGCTGTGTACTTGTTTTTTCTTATTATATGTTCCAACAGGATCTCATTTCCTTCTACTCTTAGCCTCATGCAATCCCAGATTCTTCTCTGGTAAAATTTAATCTCTTATCGAAGAAAAAAAAAAATACACTATTTCTATTGGGTTTTGAAGCCTAAATTCGCAGAATGACAAAATAACATAGTTGGCAACAGTTTGACCTGATAGCCAATTTAATAAACAAGGGAAAAGAGAGAGAGAGAGAGAGAGAGAGAGATGAAATAAGCAAATAAATAACAAATTTAACTTTTCAATACATGAAATACCTATGTAACACAAATGTCTGACCAATAATATTCCTCAATGCACACTGCCGGTGCACTGAATCCTGGCAGAATCATTTAATTTTTCTATATGGAAGCAGTTGGGTACCACAGATGGCTCTGAATGCCACAGCGAAAATTTAAATATAACTTAAACAAGATATATACATTTGTATAACTTCAAAACAGCTTGCGATATACTTACTCACTTAACTAGTTACTTAGAAGCAAATTATCATTGAATTGGGCTTTTCTACCCAAGGAGGGCGAACATGTACAAGCAAAGAAGTTGATGGAAATCACAAAAGCCAGTAAAAAGAGAAATGGTAACAACATTATATTGGCGAGATTCGCATCTTGCGAGGAAAGAATGGTACCTGTATCTATGACTATCCCGCCTTCTATTTCTATCGCTTTCCCTGGTAGCTCTTGTTAATCATTAAATAATTCGAAATCATCATAATCTAAGGATATTTAAAATCGATTCAATTGGATTGAATCGAATTATATCGAATCAAATCGATAAAAATTAAACTAAATCAATTAAAAAAAATTTAAAATTAATTTTAGACATTATAAAATTAATTAGTTTAGTTCTATTTTTTATTTTATCAAGTTTAGTTCGGTTGATGTATATATATAATTTTTATTAACTAAATTCAAATTATACATAAGCCTTTTATTAATAAAAAATATAATTATATATTTTTTATTTTACTTACATTTAAATAAGTTTATTAAATAAGTTATCTTAAAAATATTATTATTTTGTTATTTTTACATATAAAATTTAATTATAATTGTACAATAATTGAATAGAGGGCTATTTTTTTTAAAATATATATATATAATAATTAATTATTTTAATATTATTATTGATTAGAATGTTAAGAGATACATCATATTAGAAATCAAGTTTTACTTATTACAAAAAACAAAATCTTAATAAAAAAATAAAATTACTTTTAGACTAAAAAAAAACATGAACCAAAACGAATCAAATTGAATTAAATCGAATAAAAATCAAACTAAACCGATTAAAAATCAAAATCAATAAAGTCATAAAAAATATTAAATCGATAACATCAATTCAATTTGATTTTAATATAAAACGAACCAAATTAAATCTGTAAACATCCTTATTGGACCCATACAGTTAACATAAAAAAATAAGATTAAAAAAAAAGATAGCTATTAATAAGGGAAAGGTAGACACCTTCCCATAGAATCCATCTTCTAGCCCATCAACAGGCGGGTCTTTATCCTCTCTCTTCTTCCTCCCCCAAAATCTTCTTCAAGTGCACTTCATGTTTTCGCCTAGGTTCTAGTGAAACAACAAATTCAAGAATCCACCCATCGAAAATGGAAGACAAGACCTGCTAATTACTAACCAACAACCACCACAACTAAATGTTTGAACATCTTCCACTAATCTACCATTCCACACCACAAAAATACACACATGTATTCTCATGTTTTTAAAGTACCCCTGTTCCCGTTAAACAAGATCTTCTTCAATCTCTAACCAGGTGTTTTAAAGGAATGCCTAAAGGTTTTTAATTAACCTATTAATTATGACAACTCAAAATCAAAAAAAATAATTCATAATTTATAAAAGAAAGCCTTTCTTGATACGTGGCAAAGCAATATCACAGTAGAAATCTTTGGTCAAAAGTTCTTCAATAGCCTCATCCACGTGTCAATATAAATTATGCATCATCAATAATAGTCAAATATCTCAAACAATGAGTGATTTATACAATAAAGAAAAAACAAGAGAAAAGCATGAAAGTATAATACAAAAGTTGATTTTAACTGTTGTGGATTTGACAGGTAGAAAGTTTTACCTCAAAAAAAAAAAAATTGATATCTTACTTCCATCGGCTAATTTTTGCTTCAATCTCCTATCATCATTGTACTCCAGATAAAGAGTGAATAGAGAGCACTAAGTACCTTCACATATTTGCACGCCATAATTTAACACTAAACAAATTAAGAAGGTAAACCCAAAAATAAACTTCATCTACAGACAATGTAAGGAAATATAAAATCTGACACTAACACGGTGAGAGAGAGAGAGAGAGAAATTGAAAATGAATAGTTCACTTGGATTTACAATGTGTCGATACAATACTTATATATAAAAAGTAAATGATGCAACAGAAGATCCTAACTAATTAAGTTATGTGACAATAGGTCCAATTTGCTTCTTAAATAAATTGTCCTAGTGATTAACTAAATATAACACCCCCCCAAGCTAGAGAATGAATATTAATCATTCCCAACTTGGATACAAGATCATGAAATGAACCAAAACCAAGAGGTTTGGTAAATAAATCAGCAAGTTGATCTTTGGACTGGATGGGTAAGAGACAAATGATGCCAAATTGAAGCTTCTTTCGGACAAGATGACAGTCAAGCTCAATGTGTTTGGTGCGTTCATGGAAGGTGGGATTGGAAGCAATATGAATAGCTAACTGATTGCCATAGTGAATTATGGCAGGTGGTAAATGAGGGACATGTAAGTCTTGTAAAAGGTAGAGAAGCCATTGCAGTTCACAAGTGACAGAACCAAATGCACGATATTCAACCTATGATGAAGATGAGGGACCGTGTTTTGTTTCTTAGATCGTTACGAGATAAAGGCATCACTAAGAAAGGCACAAAAGCCAATAATCGAGAGTCTGGAATCTGGACAACTTGCCTAATCTGAATCAGAAAAGGCCTTAAGCTTAGTGTTAGAGCCAGAGGGAAAGAAAAGGCCTTTGCCAGAACTAGTTTTCAAGTAGCGGAGGGCACGATGAGCAGCCTTGAGATGAACAATGGGAGGAGCAACTATAAACTAACTAAGCTATTGGACTGTATAGGATAAATCAGGATGAGTGGTAGTCAGATAAAGCAAACAGCCAACCAATCATCAATAGGGCAGAGGATTAGATAAGGGAGTGCCATCGTTGACATAAAGTTTGGTTGATCTGTCCATGGGGGTGGAGGCAGGTTTGCAGGCCAAATATTCAGCATCAAACAATATATCCAAGGCAAACTTGCGCTGATTGAGTGATATACCAGAAGCAGACCGAGCAATTTCAAGGCCTAATAAGAATTTCAAATTACCCAAGTCCTTGATCTTGAATGTCTGATCAAGAAAAGTTTCAGACTGGTCATTGCCTGCAATAATAACACGATGAGAAAGAAGCAAATTGGACTTGTTGTCATGTAACTATCACGTAACTTAATTAGTTAGGATCTTTTGTTGCATCATTTACTTTCTATATACAAGCATTGCATCGATACATTGTAAATATAAATGAACTATTTATTTTCAATTTCTCTTTCTCTCTCATCGTGTTAGACACCAAAACATGTCAATTGATGAGAAATTTTTATACAAAATCCTAAATTATTTGTTGTTCCTCTACCTGTATAAGCTTTTAGGCTCTGTTTGGTTCAATGGAGGGGAGGAAAAGGGGTTTAATGAATTCTTGTTTGGTTGGAAGTGAGGGGAGGGGAGGAGAGGGAAGGGAAGGGAAGATTATTGTTTGGTTCAGGAAGGGAGAGGAGGGGAAGGGAGGTAATTATATTTGGACAAATTTATCTTTATATTATTTTAATTTTTTTATAAAAAAGATATTTATATCAATATTTTCTAAAAAAATTATGAATTCCAATCTTTTTTATTTTTAATTCCTGATGAAAAAAAATGTATCTTAATTTTTATTGAATGTTAATATATTAAAAAATTAAAATATTAAAAACATTAAGGGGCAATAAAGTAAATTACAAATTAAAAAATTTCCATCCCCTCCCCTCTAAATTTTTTAACCAAACATCTTATTTCTCTCCTTTTCCTTCCAAAAACCTTCATCCAAATACACCTTAAGCATGGTTTGGTTGGAAGGTTTTAGAAGGAAGGGGTGGGTTTTGCCTCCCTTCTCCTTGTATCCTTACTTTTGCTTTTATTTAAAACATAATATAGATCTTATTTTTTTAATGGAGTTTAAGATAATTTTTTATAAAAATAAAAAAATATTTTTTGAATAAAAAAAATTTATAATAAAAAAAGTTTTTTTATATAAAAATATCTTAAAAACAAAAAAAAATTAATTCTAATATCATAAAGATATAATTATCCATTTAATTTTATCTCCCCTCCCCTCCTTAACCAAACAAGATTTTATTAAAATTCCTCTCATTCCCTTCCCTTCAAATCAACCAAACAAAATATCATTAAACCCCCTCCCTTCCCCTCTCCTCCCCTCCCCTTTATTAAAATTCCTCCCCCCCCCTCTTAATTGAACCAAATACTACTTTAATAAACTCCAAGTCACTCTCCATAATATGAGCTTGATTTTAGATATTCAGGAGATAAACCATATTCAGTTTTTCCAACGTTAAAAAAATAAGAGGAAAGAGAAATGCTAACCATAAAACAAAAATGAAAAAGAGGGAATACTTGTAATCCTCGTTTTTGATGAACTCAATGTCGATTTCTGGAGCATCTTCCATGGCAAGACACATGAAATGAAGGGCATGGCTCTGCGGTTGCCACCTTAGGTTCCACTGAGGTGGTCGAGCTCCATGGCTTTGTCCACCACGGTCTCTGCCGTCAAACCTAAACATTATTCTTTCCAATATGTATTCTGATAGATCTTTGATTGGGAAATCTTTTCCACCAGGTTCTAAGGATTGGTCCCTCTTATGCTCTTCGCTGCTGGATCCATACGACTCGCCATCGATAAGACTACCCTTCAGGACTCAGGAGAATAGAAAGCTCCATCGCGCTTTTTTTATCCCCTTCTGTGTTAATAGTGGGACTTATTTTGCAAGGGAAAACTCCGTCTAACATTTCAACCAGCTCGGATCTTCTACGGTGCTACGGGGGATTGGAAAGGGTGCAATGAACAAAAAAATTAGGTTACAAAATTAGAAAGATAAAATTTAGAATTATTAAATCAATAATTTTATTTGTAAAAAATAATATTTAAAAAAATATAACTATATTATACTATTAAATTTTTTTAAAATGTACTTTTTCATCATAATTATAATTTTTATTGTTATATTTAAAATTAGTAATCTAAAAAAAGGCTAAAAAATCTTGATTATACTCTCTCTAATTAGCCGACTAACTGGAGAGGATTTATTTTGTATTTCAACTATTAAATTATGAAATAATTTTAATTATCACTATAGTATTTAAATTTTAAAATATAATATTTTGTTTTTTAATTATTATAAAAATAAAATATTACATATTGATTAAACTTAAGTTTTAAAAATTATATAATTTTGAGAAATAATATAAATTAAAATCATACAAGGAAAAAGTTAATGAAAATAACATAAACATAAAATATTACATAACAAATTATGAAATTTTTATATATTAATTTTAATTAATATATATTTGTGATAATTTAAAAAATGAAGAATTAAATTTTAAAGTTGAGATATGAAAAAATTAAATTTAAATATAATTTCTTATATCTTTCATATCAAATTCTTTACTTAAAATATAGTAAGTATATAATTTTTTTAATTAAAATATAAAAAATGTATAGTTTAGTAAAAAAGCATTACATTTATTTGCAAAAATCATATACTTATTATATTATTATTAAAAAAGTATATATTTATTATATTTTAATGAAAAAACCTGATAATAAATATATAATTTTTGTCATATCAAAATTGTAATTTAGTTTTGAAAGCAGATCCCCCTTATATTAGCACAGACTACTACAAGGTTTCAGTAGGGCATTTTCATTGTTTTTTTAAGACTACAAAAATTTAATAGGAAGATAAAAATTATAACTATAAGAATAAAATTTTAACTAAGAAAAGATTATATTTTCAAAATTTTAATAGTGTAATTAAAATTTTGATCTTTATAATTATAATTTTTATCTTTCATATTAAGTTTTTTAATAAAAAAATTCCAAATCACCTTCCTGCATCCTTTATAATAATCCATACTATTATAGAATTTTTTTAACTTTTTTCTCACTTACAAATTTAGTAAGTTATCTTATTTATTTATTTATTTATTTATTATTGTTGTTGTTGTTAGTAATGTCTCATTTTAATCCCTCACAAATAGATATTTTTCAGTTTAATCATTCACAAATAAAATCATTATTAATAATTCTTGTTATCAAATTACTGTAAATGATAGTAAATTGAGAGAATGACATTATTAATAATCTATCAAAGAATATGTTATATATCATTACATCTATTAATTTCATTTATAATAAATTAATAAAAAGATATTATTGATAATCATTTTCTTTATGATAGAACAAATTAAAAAATATTCTGTGAGGGATCTAATTGAAAAATACCAGATTTATGAAAGACCAAATTGAGAAAATAATTATATAATGAACTAAATTGATAAATAGTCTATTTGTGAATAATCAGAATAAAAAATAATTTTAAAAAATTTATATCTTTTTTATGTTATGTGTATATAATAAGGTTGCTCAAACAACTACAATATTGCCGTAGTCCACTATTAACATTATACAATATTTATTTTTATGTCATAAAAATGCTAATAAAGAATATTAAATATTATAATTTACAATCTCAAACCCCACCAAAAAAAAAAAGAGGTCTACTTCCACCTTTGTGCACAAGTGAGCAAAATCGCAAGAACCAGTTTGCTTTTTTAAAAATATGAGATATCCCACAAATTGGATCCACTTAAGTGCTCTCTCTCAATTAGTCAACTGCAGAAATCTATACCATCTATGTTGATCGGTCCATATTTTATATTTTTTTAACAATTTTTTAAATAGAATAAAATGTAAAACGAAACTAGTTCAAAAAAAAAATAATGATTTAAATTAATAAAAAAATTTTAAAATCAAAGATGTCCAAATCAAGAACATCCAAATTAGATATCTCATAAGCATTCTTCTAGGGTCATCAATGATAAAGAAAAGAAAAGAAAAGTATATAAGGAATAACAGAAATCTTGGTCAAAGGGCACATGATCATCCATTAGTCGAACATTTATTGCCATTCCATATTTACTTATAGCCACCTCTTAAAACAGATTGATCTGGTCTGTAAACATGACATTTTGGGATTCAATTACAATACTTTGAATGTTTCAATTGTTTAGGTTTAATTACAAAAACAAGAAGAACGAAGTGTATGAAATTTTAGAAAATTAATTAAAGAAACCGCGGCATATTACTTTAATGGTTTTTGGTGAATCAGCATTTATTGTATCATTAATTCACGATTATTCAATTACTTTGTTGGTAACCGTACAATATGTCTTATTATTGAACCATTCTTATATATATCTGATTATTTATATATTTAATAATTAAAATTTATTTTATATATAAATTTTACTTATATAAATTTAATCATATCCATTGTTTTATGGTGCACTTGAAAAAATCTCCTTACTATGTACGAATATAAATTAATAATAATTAGTCATACAATAAATATTAAAACTTGCCTTATTCTCATTAAAAATCCCTAAGCAATAAGTGTTGCTACATATATATATATATATATATATATATATATATATATAAACCCCACAACCCCAACAGCAAAAGAAACCTCACAACCAACCCCTCCCACTTTGGTTTTGAATTTCACACAAAATTGACCATAATTTTCTCGAGATGAATTATCTTGTATTTTTTCTGGTGGTCCTGATCTCCCTTCTTGCTTCAATCTATGTCAATGGGGTTGCAACACACGAAGACGAAGACGTTCCTTTCCACCACAACTATGCGACTTTATGGGGAGGAGATCATATCAAGCTTCTCCACCAAAGCACAGAAATTCAGCTTACCTTGGACAATTATTCAGGTACATTTTCCTCCTCTTCAGAATCACGCAATTTCCCCGTCTACCATATATAATAATTATTTAACTGTTAATTTGTTTCACTGCATATATATTATTAGATTTGAATATTATCGTGTGACATGACCGTCGGCATTTTATTTTGTACACCACCATATGAAACTTTGAACTTATAGTAAGTGGCCCTCACCAAAATTTCGCAGGTCCCATAATGGAAAAAAGAAAAAATAGTTATATTTTATTATAGACTATAAACAGTAAATTAAAAGTTTATTTTTATATATATTGATTTATCCAAATTCGTATATACGACAACATTAATTTTATGTTTTTTTATTATATGATAAGAATATTTTCTAATTATTTTACGTGTTAATTGTTAAACAATTTTAAAGACGCACTATTCATTAACATGGTGCGTTTGAAAAAAGGAATAATAATTATAGGTTTCGAAATTTAAACCTTAGTAATTGAGGCTACTAGTCATTAGTTACGAAGTATCTGAAGTGGTTTTTATTTTAATTTCTTAATTTTTCTCTTGGTGGGCGGGAGCAGGTTCTGGGTTTCAATCCCTGCAGAAATATGGTTCTGGGTGGTTTAGCATGAGGATTAAGATGCCTCAGAAGGATTCCACAGCAGTGATCACCACCTTCTACGTACTGTAATTACATCCAGATTCTTTTATTGGTTTTCCTCATCATATACAGATCTCCTTCTTGATGACTCTTGAATATACATATTTATGTTGCAGTTGCAGTCAGATGCAGAACATCATCGCGATGAAATTGACTTTGAATTCTTGGGTGGTAATAGTGGTAACAAGGAACAAACTTATTTGCTGCACACAAACGTCTACACAAATGGACAAGGTGGTAGAGAGCAACGCATCTTCCTTTGGTTTGATCCTTCTGCAGATTTTCATAATTACACCCTTCTCTGGAACCATAAACAATTAGTGTAAGTAATAATTTAATACTCATTGTTCTTCCTCTCATTTTCAATTCCCTGATTTCTTTATTTCTGAGATTGAAATAAATTACTGTGTCAGGTTTTTTGTGGACGACATCCCTATAAGGGTGTTGAAGAACACCACAGAAAATGGAGGAGGTTACCCTGCACAAGCAATGAGGATAATTGGGACCATATGGACTCACACTTGGGCTTCTAATGGAAAACCTGTCAATTGGAATGACGCTCCCTTTGAAGCTCACTGCAGAGGATTTCAAATCAATGCGTGCCAAACCCATAACGCTAATGATCAACAATGTCACTCTTCTAAGTATTGGTGGAACCATGAGAAATACTGGGCCCTTGATTCTGTTCAACCACAAGCCTACAACAAAGTCAGAAATATGTATATGAATTATGACTACTGTTCTGTAACGAAAAGCCCTGAGTGTCCATAGCCATTCTAGCAAAAATCTAGATTGTTTGTTAATTTGGGATTTGCTTCCTTATGATAAATGGAAAATCTGTTGCTGTCTCTCTCGGTGCCTGCATAGAAGTGTTAATGAAGAAGTTGAGTAAATGAAGAGATTATCTTCACACTTTGTCTTGAAGAGATTCTTTTCAACCTAAAGAGGAGAAGAGGACTTGGTTTATCAGATGAAAATGTAGCTCGCGGCCTGACACGACTATGTATGTAGATGCTAATTTGTTGAAAATTGTTGCTTTTTCGGCAATTTAAACAAGCATATGTGAAAAGGTTTTCTTTTCTACTATATATAATAAAATTAAAGAAAGAGATAAAAGTATAAATATTATTTTAGTGGGACTCACTATTTATTCCCCTCTTTCTTTTTGCATATGATAAAAAATCCCAATTTTAACATCTATATACTATTGAGATTTGACTAATCAATTGATCAAAATTAATCTTATGTTATTATGTCAATCCATAAAAATAATATTATGCATCATTAACTAATGTAATTTTCTGCGTTTTGTCACTGTGGAAGAAAAATAGGATTTTTTGGTGAAACTGGGGTGGGTAAAACAGTACTTATTATAGCATTGATCAATAACATTGCCAAAGCTAACGGAGGTGTATCTGTATTTGGCGGAGTAAGTGAACGTACTCGTGAGGAAAACAATCGTTACATGGAAATGATAGAATCTGGAGTAACTGTGGTCTTGTGTTAGTCATACATCTGGTTGTGGGATAACAATGACTTTTTCTCTTCACTTTCACAGCGATTAACTTTGTTTCTTTGCTGGGAGGCAGTAGCATCTAGGAATTATTCGGGTCTAAAACTGATTGTTTGTTCAGTTATTAATTACTTATTTGTTTTCATATAGGATTCATGTAAAGTTGATTCTGCAGTCATGGCATTTTATCATATTAAGTTTCATGTAATCAAACAAAATTGCAGATATGAATTCTTGGATTAATGTGTGGTCTGTATACTATGTGTTCGAATCGTCTTACATCATACTTTCTTTGCTATATGCAAAACGAAAGAAGGAAGTGAGATTAGTAGAAAATGAATGGTATTATGAAAGTGAGATCAATGGTTAAGAAGCCATAGTCATTATCTCTAAACTGAAAATATTCCAGACACCAACCACCTCAGACCACCCCTTTTAGCCTTCGCAAATCTCAGACGAAGTGGGAAAGAGGACGGAGATGAAGACAGCTTGCAACGATGCGTATCAGTGATTTGGGGTGCTTCGAAACGGGGGCTTTTTGCGGGTTTGAATGGACAGCTTGGATCGCGGGATATTAATGGTCGAGACTAGCTCAGATTTGTGAAAATAAAACGGCCGAGATTAGGCACCAAAACACTACATTTTGCACAGCAGCACACGGTTAATCCAATTACGGTATTATATAACAATTACATGTCAATGTGCTTAATTGAGAAATTGTGAAGAAATGGTCCCCTCAATCTTGGAAAATTAAAAGGAAGAAATTGATTTCTAGTATATCAATCCTCGGCATTTCCCATTTATTATATAAACTAGAGCTAGAACAACAACCAAAAACTTGGAAAGAGCACCTAACAAAAGGAGAGAGAAAGGGAGAAAATAGAGACAGAAATTACTTTTTTTTTTTAACCCTCTCTCTCTCTCTCTCTTCAAATGTAATACAAATTTTAAAACATAATCATTTGAAAATTAAGCGTAAGAGAAAGTAAGGGGGAATAACACTTATTTCGAGCTGCATGTATTCATATTGTATAAGGGAAAATTAATTGAATTAAAATTTTTAATTCAATGTGGAGAAAAAATTAAAATTATGCAACACAAATCATGTCATATAATCTTCTTATTGAGCTGCAAGTATTTCAATATATTGGTTTAAATAGCAACCATAATAAAAGGTGATATAACTAATAATTTTCAACTCAAACATAAATATTTTAAATTTATGAGATGTGAGGTACTATTAATTGCTATAATAAAAAGGGTACCGTGATCATTATAGTTCTTTATACTATGGTGCTTTATATCATTGTATTTCATATTATATTTAACAATTATCATACCAAACAAAAGTATTAAGGAAGTTTTAGTTGAACAACTGAAATTAGGGGAAAAATTTTCAAAACGAAATTAAAAAAAAAAAGAACATTGGGGCACGTAAAAAAATTGGAGGATTTGGGTGGGGGAGGGAGGTAGGGTAAATAGTATAATAATATTGAAATAACGTTGAAAGGGCCAAATAAATTTTGTGGCAATGCATATTTTGATTTAATATTTATTATATTATATAAGTAAAAAGAAAAAAAGCATTTAGTTTAATTGGTTCCATCAAATTTTTTCTTTCGTATTAACTCACTATTTTAAATGATACTGAAATAATTTTGAACAACCAAATAAGTTTTCGCAGAAGATGTATTTAATTTAATTTGTTGACTCAAAATTTTGCTTTTATAATAGAAGATATGCCAAACTAAGAGAAGATGTATCATTTATAAAATTTAGTCGATGCAATAGAACAAGCAACTAAATGGTTGAATGGTGCAGTGTGGTGTTTATTACCACACGGACTAGGTTCAATTTCCACCATTACATGCAATTTTCTTGGGTTAACAATAGAATTGATGCTGAACTAATTCAACCATGTTCAGGGGTCAGACGACTCGAATAATTAGCTGATTTATTGATTTTTCAAAAAATTAAATTCTTATTTTTAAAACCATGATACTTACAAATACACATTTTTTGATGTTATCAAATGTTTTAATTATGACATAAAAGTTTTTTTGAAGTCGCTGATTAGTTAAAAAAATATCTACAAAAATTTGATAATAAATACTTTTAAAATTATATTTCTTTTTATTCTATGTCTTGTTAAGACAGGAAAAAAAAAAAAATATATATATATATATATATATATCTCTCTCTCTCTCTGTGGACTTTGAGTTGTTATATATTTAACATATTTTTTGAATATTTAACTTAAAATTATAGATTTTAATTCCATGAATTCTGATTTTTTCTTTCTTTTTAAGTTGGAGCCTGGAAAAAAGTTTGGATAGGAATTTTAATTTTAAACAATGAATGTCTTACATAATTTAATTCTACTAAGATTTTAAATTTAAAAATTTTTAATGCTAAAAAAGGGTACCTTATCTTCTTTTTATTCTAATAGTTTTTATACACCTTCTCGCCACTGTCTTGTTGCCGTAGAAGAGAAGTCGAAGTAGCCTGATGAAGTGACTACAACGTCAAAAAGCGAGCGCCTAGAAACTAGTACTAGTGTTTAAAAATGAATTAAATCAACTAAAATTCCAAAAAAGTAATTCTATAATCCACTTTATATATATATATATATATATATATATTAAATTATTATTTTTTAAATGAATTAGTCTGTAAACTTGTGCATCACACGGGGGCTAGAATAAAATAAAAATTAATATAAATTTTATGTATCAATTTGAATTAGTATTAATAATAACTAAATTAATTTTAATAATATTAAATAATTAATATGAACAACTACACAAAATAGGAGTCAATAAATTCATTGAAAATAAATTTACATAATTTGATAGAAAATATGGGTACTTAAGAGAAAAATTTCCCCGCTTATTTGCCTCTTGATTAAAATATTCTACCATTTGCAGCCAAATAACAACAAACCATGGAACTTAAATCCACTTGGCTTTTGTTGTTTATTTTTACAAACAAATTCTAGCCTTTAACGGAATAAATTTACTATTTTTTTATCTCCCCTATAAAAGCCAATAAATTTAACTATCATACATATTTAATGTGCAACCTTAATAATATGGGATTATATAATGAAACAAATCAAAATTAATTATTTAACTTTTAATACAAAATTTAGTTTAATATTTACAAATTGTTAGTTAATTGTGTAAATAATAAATGATTAAAAAAATATAACTTGTAAGTTGTAAAAAATTATTGTTTAAAGTAAAAGAGAAACAAATTGATGATCAACATTTGAATTATCTCACATTCGAATCTTTATTATTGCAGAAATACTTAGAAAAAAAATTAAATTACTTAAGAAAAATGAGGTGAACATAAACCAACCTCAACTATATCAAACCCATTATAACACAAAACCAAATAAACCTTTTATTTTGCAAAACCGACTATCTCAATTTGGTTTAAAGAACAGGAGGAGGAAAGGTTAAGCATTCTTCTTTCTTCAATCTTCATCTCGCGAGGAAAAGCAACAATCTGTAGCGGCTATGTAATAAATTAGAGAGTTCATATACCGAATGGGAGAAATAACAGATTTACATGATTTAAAAAAATTCCAAAGCATTAAGTTAACTATAATAAACTCAAGTATACAAGAACGTTTATCTAAACATTTACCATTTTGCGTTCAAGCTTTAAGGTGACCTCGACGAGGGGTAAATGGGGGAATGGAGATCTAAAAATCTAGGCTAGGCTGGTAATATTACAGAGGGAAAGAACAGAACTGTGCTACTATGATACAAATGAATACTCTATCGTTGTGGCTGATCTGGAGCGTGGTTGTTTGTTGTAGAAGTTGACGTCGTCCTACCGTTCAATATTCCATTATCCATTGGCGGACTAGATCCCCACTTACCCTCTGATTCTGTGGGCTGCATCACCTTCACCGACCCATCACTAAACCCAATAGCAAACTGGTTGGCCTCTGTTGGATGAGCCGCAACAACCAGAGGATACACTACTTGGCTTCTGCAATATACAACATAGATTTAGTATCTAGCTCCACCAGAACAATTTTGTAAAAGAAAAAAATTATATATAATTTTTTATATTTTTATTATCATTATTATCTGATTTTTTAATTAAAATACGACAAATATATAGTTTTTCAATAATAAATATAAAATTTATCATATTATTATTAAAAAAACGTACACTTATTATACTTTAATTAAAAAATCTGATAACAAAAATATTAAAAAAAACAGCACCTACGTATAACCCATTTCCAAATTAAGAGAAATTAACGGAACAAGCATATTATGTTTGATATTCAAGTTGCAATTACTAAAATCATATTCAGCCTATAAATTGAAACAGCAAGCAGTATCTTGCAATAAATTTACTGATCCAGATAGTTAAAACGCTGATTTGCACAAAGATGAAAGTGACAGTTCACATTTCATTGGAAATCCTTGAACACAAAAGTGACTCCAATCCATTATCCTGAAACTTACCCATTCAAAGCTGCCTGTGACAAGTATGCGGATGGAGCAATACGACACCGTAGTCGCAAACTGTCAGCATCGAAGACCCCAACGTTACCATCGGTAAAGGTAGCATATATTAACTGACCGTTGGAAGAATAAGCTGCATATGATATGGGAGCAGGCAGAACATCTTGAGGAACCCACTGCAGCAACACCCCCCCCCCCCCCCCCCAAAAAAAAAAAAGAAAGAAAGAAAGGAAAACCCATAAGCATGTAATCTTTTAAATTTGTCAGGAAGTAGCAGCTCTATCAACACCAGGAAATTTCCTACCTGCCGAATGCGATCCATCTTGGAGCCATCATATATTGCTAGCTGAGTCTCATGGACCACCAACAGGCGAAGTTGGTCATAATGGAACTGCACTCGTGTATCACTAACAGGTGCCTTTCCCGAAGGTAATTGTATTGTCATCGATTTTCTTTTCTCCCATGTATCAATGCTCCACACACACAGCTGGACAAACATGATTGGAATTCGTAAAAAGAAAAACAAAAACACTCTGCATGACAAGTGGTTGTGCCTCCAGTATATTTCTATAACGTTCAGATATAGAAGAGATAATGAAGTGATAACTGATAAGAGCAGTGGAGAGGCAAAAATATAATGAATGCACAGAAAATTCAACTCTTCAAGATGTAATCAAAATTCAGTTTTGTTTGAGTGAATTCAGTTTTGTTTGAGTGCACCAACAAGCTGGCACAAGGTGCATCCACTCGCCACGGACATATTCTTGGCCACCTTTTTTAAAGGAAATATTACAATTGAAAATCTTAAGTTGAAGATATTTATAATAAAAGACCTTAAAGTTTAAAATTATTCTAAAAGATTCAGGGACTAAAAATTTAACTTGAGATTTTAAACTGTAATTTTTCAAGACAATTTGCCTGTTTGAAATTGTTTTTGTTTTAATGTTTTTAAAACATATGTTTTTAATAACAAGTTTTTGAGAACAAAAAAATTAAAAAATCTGTTTGAATCATTATTTTGAAAAGTAATTGTTTTCTATTTTTTACCTGATTCGGTAGAACAAAAATTACAGAACACTGAAAAAGTGTTCTGAGTTTTTTGTTTTTGAAAACAAAATTTTGTTTTTTTGTTTTACAAAACATTTCACTCAAAATACATTATCAAATAGGTTTTTTTGTTTTTTTGTTCTTGAAAACAAAAAAATTATTTTACAGAATCAAATCAAACAGGGCCTAAATTTTTAGTCCTTAAATCCTTCAGAATAATTTTAAAATTTAATGTCATTGAGTATAAATATTTTCAATTTGAGGTCATCAACAGTAATTTTTCCTTTTTCTAAGCTGAAAAATAAAAAAGGAACTAATACAGACAAGATAGTAGAGGTATTTTAATTAGAAAAACCATCAGAACACAATGACATTGTATTAATTTCACAATAGTTCGGAATCAACGAACAATAATTCAAACAAGGCTGTTTTGTTATTCTTTATGCTGGGAGATAAATTTAATATAACACATG
The DNA here is from genome assembly GCA_026724425.1 of Erythrophleum ivorense. Lineage (NCBI taxonomy): Eukaryota > Viridiplantae > Streptophyta > Magnoliopsida > Fabales > Fabaceae > Erythrophleum > Erythrophleum ivorense. The sequence continues at coordinate 246,996 of JAIUCV010000625.1, read as the reverse complement.
AAATAGTAACAGAAAACAGAAAATAGGATAACTAACAAATATATCTTCAAAACAAATTATTAGGCACTAAATGAGTTACACAAGAGGTTTTCCATGTCATTAGGGATCACAAAAGAAAGAAAAGACTTACCTGAGCATCAGCACCAGATGAAACCAGTATGTTGAGAGTGGTCGAAAAGGCTAAACCAGTAATACGCTTCTGGTGACCCCTCAGTTTAGATTTCACCTAAAGGATATCCCAAGAGAAAAAGAAAAACCATGTGAGATAACAATGAAATAATAGTATATTCCTCAAAGTGAAGAAAATCAGCAGTGGAAGATAGTAATCACCTCATCCACTCTAACATTGTAAATGTGAATGGTTGAATCCTCCATCCCAATGGCTATGATATTGTTATCCTGGGGATGGAAAGCTAAGAAGGTAGAGGCAGGAGGTGGTGGCATGAATGTTGTCATGACCTATAAGAAAGTAAGCCATGATTAACCAGTAAATATTACAACTGAATGGAATACCACAGCTCTACACCTGGAAACATACCTTGAATGTCATCATGTTAAATAGTGAAACCTTTCCACCACAGGCAGACATAACATACGAGTCATTCTTTGAGAGTGCAATGCAAGGAACTGCTTCGTCAAGGTTAACGCCTGAGATATCATTAGTCATGAGAAGACCACTGTTGGGTTGCCAATGTTGTGGAACAACACTGGCAGTAGCCTGTAATCACAAAAGCTTCAGAATTCTGTTCTCGACTGTATTAGGAAAAAGTCATCAAATGCATGAAGAAAAGAAAGGACTGGAGAGAGAATTAATTGGACAAACTATTTGCTGGATAGTACCTTCCCAGTGGGATTCTGTTCATTGCGAGCCCACTTCCACAGTTTCTGGGTACCATTGGACCCAAGAGCTAAAACACCAACACCAGAATTTGTATATAGAAGTCGAACTACCTATACATATATATATATGAGTTAAAGCGGTGGACAGTACAGAAAGTTTATAATATAAAATGGAGATGTTATATAGTCAACAGACCTTGCTGGAGGAATCTGTGCTGTCAGGCATGTTAACCAACCGGCATTGGACAGAATCGACAATTTCAGATAGCTGCCATGGTTTAGCTCTCTCTATTACATCTTCAACAATTCTTGGTTTCTCTACACTTCGGCCCGCAGGATCAACTCCATTCTTAATTAGAAAAACCAAAACAAATCAATGCTTTGCAAGCAAGTATGAAGATGCAGTACCACTTTCATAAGAAATAAGTAACTTGCTCAGAAAAAATCTCTACTTCAACAGTTCCATCTGTGTATTTGTCACAAAAGTTCCCAAATAGTCAAAATACTTGTATATTGCCTCTTTTTATTGTCAAACTCAGACTATTGTATCATTGCCATTATGCTAATATCATAATCATGCATATAGGTTAACAAGGTCACTTTCGTACAAGAATCGGAGAAGGCCTGACAGGGGAGCTCCTTTCCACTTTCAAGTTGATAGGACTAACATTAACAGCAGAGGAGCCAGATACCTAGATAATGAAAATGCAGTGGACAGTACACATAAATATCTTGATCCAAATATCAAGAATCAAACAAAAATTAATGAAAATGTTTACAACCTTGATTGCAGCAGATTCAATGGGCGACCTCAGTGCTTCAAATGCTGGAGTCTCTATGGCTCTCAAGGATCTAAGACCAACAGCATTAGCAAGTATCTTGAATCCATTTTCGACCGTAGTAACAGCAAGAAGGTTTCCTTCTTTATTAAATCTCAAGCGTGGAAGGCTCTGAATATATTGACACAATCATATAGAGGATATTTTCAGAATGTTTAGTTATATTCCAGAAGACTCAAACAGTTGGTGGCTTAATGCCAAAAAACTGACCTGAAGTCCGCCCTCTGCATCTGTGCTTGCTAGAAGATTAACATTATCCATATCCCAAAACTTTATGTGGCCATCTTCACCTGCCGCCAAGAAGAGATTTTGGGTTGTATCAAACTGCACAACACCAGCAGATTTCTTTCTGAACCCATTGTATGTCCTCTTAATGGCTCCTTCACTTTCATTCCATTCAACTAGAAAAGATTCTCCATCTTTACTAGTCCCACAAGAAAACAATCTGGAGAAAGTAGGGCATGAAATTGAAGATATTTTAGTTTGTACATGTTCATAAAATACACATCCATTGCATTGAACATGAAAATTAAACAGTTATACCCATCCAAATCCATCTTACCTACTGCCATCAGCACTGTAAAGCATCGTGGTACACCAGTGACCAGGGGCATTGTAGTCAACTCTAGAACCCATGTTATCATACAACCAGGCCTTTATTTTCCCATCAATGGCAGTTGAAAATATGAACTGCAAAGTCACAATAACAACCTTTAATACCACTGAAGCCAATGTTAACAAGAAAGATATAAACATAAGCTAATACTATCTATTTCATATAATCTTGGGGCATAACCAAATAAAAAATGAGAGAAATACAAAATAATGCAGTAGAGGGGCACTTGAAGCATATTAGAATTGATGACTTGTATCATTGCTTATAAGAATTACCTGGTCATGCTAGTAAGAGGGAAATACTTGCAATTGAAAATACCATTGAATTCCTAGTTCTCACATTGAAAAACAGTCACCTTAGAGTGAATTAAACTTTTATGACCCTGTTTATTCTTATGTGTAAAGCAATGAAATACAACCAATGCAACCATGATATAATGCTGCAAACATACTGAATTGCCAAAACCATAGAACTAGACACCGGAGATAAGTGAAGCACCAAAAGATGCGCCTTTTGTGTGTTAGTTTTCTAACAGTTAATGGTACATTCAATGATATAACACTCTCATAGTGAGAGCAAGAGGTTCTAGATTGTCAGTATATGTGTTTCAAAATTCACTAGTGTGTGTTCAATTTATGGTAACAAAGCTATACATCCAAACTCTAGGCTACAACAAGCAGACAATTTATTGTGAACCAACAAGAGCAATCTGGTGGCACTGACGATCTTAAATTCTCTGCAGGTTGCTGCTTATGTAGTGTGACAGTAGTAAAATTTCTAGCACAAGATATAATCCTGCAATTAGGGCTATAGTTAAGGTATGTGAATCATAGCCTCCACACGTGGCATGACATAAGACAGACATGAAATCTGACACCTGCAAAAGTGAGTCAGCTAAGCTAGTTGACATCAATGTTCAGAATAACATGATCTGAACCAACTAAATCGCTGTATGTTATTTGAATGAAAGGTGCCATCGCATCACTCCATTTGAGGTTTGTATACCATCCAAGGAATAAACTAATTGCAAGTAAAAGTTGCCTCAATAATGATATCTTCTTTCTACCTGAATGTTCTCTTTGTGATGAGGACAGATAGAATATACAGGTGCTTCATGCCCCTCAAAGATAAACAGCCTTCGCCCATTCAACTCCCACACCTGTTAAGAGTTTTACTTCAGACAAAGTAGATTAATTTTTCCAATATTGAAAGTTGCAGTCAGTAATTTTTTGCACCTTTATCAGCTTATCATCTCCACAAGTCACAATACATAGTTGTTTATTGGGATGAGCAAATGCCAAGTCATTCACACCACCAATATGGGCTTCAATCTGCATTAACAAGAAATGAAAAACAAACTGCAATCGCAAACTTGCCCACTTTTGATGAGAAGATTCTCACCTCTAAACGCTGGGTTAGTTCATTTGGAGCAGTATGGTAATACAAGTGAATCAGATGTTTAGTAAATGCAACACCTACATCAAGAAACCAATCAGATAATCACTCTGGCAACTCAAAATGGTTTCAGAAACATAAAAGACACATACCCACAAAATTTCCATCTGGGCTCCAAATAACGCGGCTAACGGAAATAGGTGGATCTTTGACAATAGCTGCCTGCAAAATTCTCAACTGTGAGATTCCAGAGGTTTTGAATTCTCAGAATTAACATGAATGGAGACTTATATTCTTAGTTAATCTATTTGTGAAAATCAGACTGCCAACCAAGGGTACAGTAGAAACAAAACAAGAACTACTGCACAGTATGAAAAAATTATCACTGTAAATCAAATTAAAACCTGAAATGCCAATGAGCATGTTGACATATCCCATATCTTGAATGGCTTTGAGATCAACCTCTCACGCAACCCAAGTTCCCAAAGGGTAAGTTCAGCAGTAGTGGAGCCAACTGCTCAGTAAACGATTATATACAATGATAAATAAAACCTGTAAGGATTTTAGTAATGAAAGACCACACTGAAGGCAACCATAATAGACAATACCAAGAAGCAACGTGTGATGAGAAGGATGAAAATCCATGCTTGTCACAGAGAATCCTTGATGCAAAGTCATAGCCACTGTTCTTGGTAAATCATCCAGTGACCAAGAAGGTTGCCGAGCTATAGGATAGGAGACCTGAAATTACAGAAACAAATTACTGACATGAGTGGTCATCTATTACAAAGTTGGAAAGCACTATACAAGTTTCTAGCAGAAAAATGCTCAAAATCATGAAATATTAAGTTAAACAAAAAATTATATACCTCCTCTACAGGGTGAGCAGGCCGAAGTCTTTTCATTAGCTGTTCATGATCAGGATTCTGATAATCAACCATGCCAGGCGTGGCTGGAGGTGTTCTTGGATGTTTCAAGATAGACACTGTTTAAAAAAAATTAAATTAAAAAAAGGTAAGTCATGACACCCTCTTTCAGTGTAAAATACTTGAATAAGAAGTATTCTGATTAAGATATCAGGAACAGATTTTTCTGCTTATTAAGAAGCATATTCAATTGCAACTGCCAACACACTAGTAACAAAAATGTTTTAGTTCAAGTTGAATAGTGATATGGCGTATCATTTGCATTTTTCTTCAGCACATCACTAATGTAATCAAAATATAGAAAGTTACTGGACATTTACATCTGAACAATAAGTATATCACTTCTACTAAATTTGGTATAGTTAGTGCATTGACACAAGAGAGACAGATTACAAAACAGGATAGCCAGACTTTTCAACCTTGATTCTGTGGAACTGGTATGGATGATGCAGTGACAACAGCTGCTTGGACAGATGATGAAGCAGAGGCATTGGCCATCCAACCAGCTAAAGCATTAGCATTAGCAGTTGCTGCAGCTGCAGGTGGAAAGGGCTATAGAACACAAATAAACCAGAAATATTAATTAGTCAAAATGTTAATAATTAGATTCTTAATCAATTGAAAATGAAGAACCAAGCGTTTGGAGAAGATTGACATCATACACCATGAGCTCCAAGTGAGGGATAAGTAGCAGGCTTTGCAACTGCAGCAACTGGAAGATTGACAGGTGTGGGTGCCAGAGGACCATTAGGTGGTGTACATGTGTGATCAGTGAATAAAGTCTTGATATCTGGGTTTTGCCGAGGGTTTTTGCAAAGTTGGTGCTGCCAGTTCAAACTGTGTTGATAAGGGACGCACAAAAATTAAAGAAAGAAAAGTCATAGCATAGCAAGCTTAAAATTTAAACATATAAGAACTATAAACACCTGCGGTGGGTAAACTTTCAATTTTTTATCATTTACCAAATAACAGGACCTATGATAAAGGAGTTATATCCTAAAGTAAAATGTAAACATGCAAAATGCCAGGAGAAATTATAATTGTATGTGCCAAGAAAACAAAAGCTACACGATTTACTTTTTTAATTGCCATATAGTGACAATAACTCTCTGAGCCACGTGTTCAAAAGATGGAGAAAAGAATTCAACTCACGGTGCAAAATGAACCAAAAACACAGCAAATTGTTCTGAAGAGACAGAATCAATAAAAAGCTTTAATGTGTTTATCCATCAAAAACTATAACATCCATACCTTTGATTGATTAGCGTCCGCAATCTTGATGACTTAAGAGTAGGGAAGATAAGTTTATCACGGAAAAGAGGATTTGCTTCTATGAGTTTTTTAAGCTCTATCAACATAATGCTTCGAGCAGTTTTGGTGTCACCATACTTGGACAGCTGCTCATTCTCCCTGGCATTTGAAACCATAAGGAGGGATGTTCAGAATCGAGGTTATAGGTTTTAAATCATAATGACAGAATTAAAGAAGCTACAGAAGAAAACAATACAGACATGCATCAAAGAATCGTATTATTATAGGTACCTCATAAACAATATGTCATAGGTTCTTGCATATTTCAGAATAAAAAATAAGCTTTCAAGACAAGACTAAAACTGGAGAAATTTTAGAAATTAAAAAGACACCAAATTATCTTAGGCATAACACAAAAGTAAGCTGAGCTCCCTAGCCTAATTGCAATTTGTAATTGGAGAGGACAACCAAATTCCAGAAGTTGTAAATGCCAGTTGCTTCAGGTATGTTCCATTCCCCACCAGACCAAAGTCTGCTAATCAATAATAGTAGGTGGAGTAATGTCTACAAACTGAAGTTTTTGAATTGCAACTTCATCAATTTTTTCATTAATAGACATTGCAACTAACACATTGAACGCCTTTGGATTTGTGAATTGCAGCCCATATAATCTCATCAGTCATCAATCAAACAGATAACAGAAGGCAGAAACAAACAATGGTCCACAAAAAAAGCGCAATAATTGACTATTATTACCTGAAATTATTAAGGGTCAACAACTGGGTAATTTCTTTGTATAGATCCTCATTGAAAGTGGAGAACACTTTTAAATCAGTAACTAATAGCTCAACAGCCTTTGACCTGTCTTGCCTATAATTTTAAAACAAAGAAAAGATGTGAAGTTTCATAATAAGCATAAATGAGATGAATTTATAAAACTTCAAACTGATACCAAATAATATATACCGATCAAGAGCTTCCAGATATTTTTGTTTCCTGATTTCAAAGAATATTTTCATAGAGTATCTATTATCATCAACTTTGGTAAATCCTGCCAAGTACTTCTCAACTTCTTCCCATTCTCCAGCCTGAACTTTTTCCTCAAAGTACTTCATGTTGAAGAAAAACCCAGATTCTTTCTCCAGCCTACAACCATTTAAAAACATTTGAAAGAGAAAAATGACAACACATTTGATACCAAATGAAAATTCACTTACAAAAAAAAACTTCACTATAATAAAAACTTTCAGCAAGAGAAGAGAAATAATTTTTGTTATATATTATCATCATCTCAATTCCAAGTAATGAGGTCATTTAACTGAGTCTACAAGTGGATTAAGCTAACTGTTGCCAAGCACCAATTATCCCAATGGACATCCCTATCACTCCCTTTAGTACAAAAGCCTTTGGGCTTAAAGGTTGGACAGAGAATAAGACCACCCAAACCTTGTGCAAACTTTTACCTTATTTAGAGAGTCAGGCATTGACCACCTGGGGAATAGGCTCTAATACCATGTCAAGTAACAACAATCCCAATAGCATAAGGTTCAGGAAGGGTTTTTATTATCATCTCTGATCTGACAACAGTAAAATTACAAGTTAAACTGCCAAAGATGCCAAGGAGTCTTGGCTCGAGTGACACCTCCTTTAGACTCAAGTGCCAAGGGATCTGATGTACCTGTTTTGATCCCTATCCCGCTCCTTTCTCAATTCCCAATTCCCAATTCTTAAGGCTATATGCTCCCTTTGTTAAATAAAAAAAATTAAAAAAAAAAAAAAGAAAAGCAATTATTTTACAAGTTAAACTTCAATATTCTAGTTGTCCATTTTCATTCTGTATTCATGTGCCTTTCTTACTTCAGAGAAACAAATGGAGTCAAATCCAAAAAGGAAAGAATATATGTATATAAATATATATAGATAGATAGATTTTTCATTATATACACGTCAATTAGATATTGCACAGCTACCAGACTGCGCAATTTACTCATTCAGATTCAAATGATAAGTCTTCAGAATTCCAACAAGAACAACCTCAAGAGTCGACATAAATCTGCAAAGGTTCCTCCCCACATGTCTCTTTTGTTCTGCTAATCTCCAGTACTCTATGTCTATAGCCGAAAACCACCACAAAACCAAGATCGACAAAACAGATTAGCCCAATTATATTGGCCCTGTTAATTAGAAGCCCATAAAAAAATTTAACATAAAAAATTTCCCCTCCATTTCTTGTTTGAGGTCCCATCCCTTCATACGGTACCACTTCCGAGCACACACGCTTATAAACTTAAACTTTCACAAAAAGAATCAGGGAAAAAAGGTAAGGGGCTTACTTGTGCACTGACTCTTTAAACTTCTCCTCCTCCAGAAATTGGAGAATGAGAAACACCAATTCTCTGCTCAAAGAAGACATGGCCGGGGCTCAAATCTGAAAACGCACAATTATTTCGATCTTTAAACACCGATCTTCGGATACAAATGCAAGAGACCACAAACCAAAACAGCACCAAACTTCAATTTCACCCAACAGGGACAAATCAGGGATGAACAATACAAACTGCCCCGACCTCAACTCCCAATCTGAACTCCCACATAGTCCACAACCTTAAATTCCTCCAAAAATTTAGAGCCTCTTGAAGGATTATAGAAGCACGAAGTTCGAGAATTTCTAGGGTTTGAAAGGCTGCGGATAAGAAAAGGAGAGAGAGAGAGTTGAGAGACGCGGTCTCGCTATCTTCGATGCGTGGTGCAGGGGTCTATCTTTTTCTACTGACCTACCAGACATAAGTACACTTGCCTATCTAATAAGTAGAATTTCTTACAACAATAAGCTATCATTGCTTAGGTGATAAGGTAACTGGAGAGTGTTGCGGATCCGAAACCACTAATTCAAATCTAGTGAATATTCGCTACACGCGTCCAGTCGACCCCAGTCTTTTTTGTACTGTCATCTGTCGCTATCGCGGGTTCATTAACTCTTTATCTCTCTTATTTATCATCGTCAATATCGCATTTCTCACGATAATTTTGCAGTTTGATGTATCTTAAAAGGAATGTGAACCCACGCGCAGGCAGAATTTTTGTCTGGGACCCACATCTGGTAGTCGTACTGTTGTTATTGCCGTGTGTGCTTTTTTTGGTCCTTAGCTTTTAGGTTTTTGTTCTCCAACTTTGTCTCGTTGCCACCCCTTTTCTGGTCAATGTATTGACCAATAATAACGAAGATCCCATAAGCCAAGCTCATTTTTATTATCAAAAACAATTTTCTGAGCATCTTGACCTATTAATAATTATAATGCGAATGATTTCCAAATCGGGAACCTGTGAGTTGTGAAGAGTTTATTGATCTTTTTGCACCCCATCGAGCTATCCATGTTATGTTATTTCACTAACCAGAAAATGATTAATTGATTAAAATGATTATATAGTGCCTCTACCTACATTCCTTCCAAGATTAAATTTCTATGGAAGATTATTAAATTATGCTCTTATTAAACCTTTTATAGAAGGTTAATTAATTGAGTAAATTATATTAAATTTTTTAAAATATAATTAAACTATTCGTGATATCTCTATTATTTATAAATTACACTTTCTACCCTTTTAATTTATTTTATGTTGATAAAATTAACTTTTTATGTAGCATGTATTTTTTTCAAAAGTGTATATTCATTATCATATTAAAAATAAAAACAAATTTTCATTTTAAAATTTAGCATCAAATTATTTTTTTTTTTTTTACTATTGTATTACAAATAAAATCACAATTTTATATTATGCAGAAAGTTGATTTCTTTGATTGAAAAAAAAGATAATATTGATAAAAAATTAAATCTTTAATTATACAAATTAAACTCTCATTTTGCTTAAATAATGATACCATTTAAAAGCAAAATTTTAAAGGAGAAATTTTTCTTAATAAAAAAAATCATAATTAAAAAACTTTCATTTGTGATTCTGGCATATCAAATAATATTAAATCTCATATAAATGCATTAAACGGTAATACCAAAAAGAAAAAATCTAGTGAAGAACATTTATCTTAATTTATAATGAAAGCAAAACTTGGAATTATAAACTTTTAAATTTGAATACTTCATTTTAGAATTATGGGCCTATCTATCATAAAACTAAGATGTTAACGAGGTTCTACACATAAAATGCCCATACCTTAAACGATAATATTTTTTATAAATTTATTTAATCAAATATCTTATTAGAATACATAATTGGGATCTTTTAATAATTGACACATGTAGAATTAGATTAATATGTGAGACCTAATAGAAAATTACTAACAAGTATTTCTATAATACATATTAACATGTTAAAAGAATTGGTGTAGAAATAGTATCTTGTGTAATTTAATCTCATCTTGCAAAAAGTTAACATAATATATATATTCTAATAAATTTTAGCGTTAATATTAAATAAATTACATATGATATTCACGAATAGATCCGTATTAACAATTGATGAATCTTTAAAAAATCTTAAACGTTAAATGACAATAATTATATTATAGGGATTAAATTAATGCAACACTCAGAGATCCAAATGATAGTTTAGTATTAAAAGATTAGAAAGTAGAGGTGGTGGCGAAAAAGATAATTGGTGAGAGTGCTGGAGAAGAATAATTTATCTTCTTTTATTTTTATTGTTTTTTTTTTCTCTTTTTTGGGGCCACAAGGGTTGTTGTTCTTCAAAGTATTGTTCTTAAGTATCCATAAACACATGGAATCGGTTAAATTGGAGATTGGATTTATGTCGGAACAGTTGGCATGCGGTTTGCTGGATGGGGGAAATTTTTTTAATTTAAATTAGTTTTATTTTATTTATATATTCAATATTTAATCATATTTATATATTCAATACTAATGTATGAGTTGAGAGACCAAAAGGCGTAAAAAACTCGGAAATCAGATAATATATACCAAAAACGTATCACATTAAAATTTTTCATCAACGTAGTGTGATTTCCTAGGAATCAATTAGCACACGTCTTTGTAAATATGATACATCAAATTTCACATATTCTACGCGTTTGACATAATAGATGTCTATGGGAAAGTTTCCAGAAAGCATGAGTCAAGTAATGATTTTCATCAGTGGATTGATGGCAAATAAAAGAGTAATATAAGAATGACTAATTGACTAGTCAAAGACATTAATTAATTATAGAAACCAAAATATCAAAAAACAAATGAAAAATAACGGTTAAAAAGTCATGGATTGCCATTAATAGTAGCTAATCAAATAACTATTGAACTATTTAGAAACACCCTGAACATATCAGAAACCATTATGAGAATTCAAAATTTGAATTTCAAATCAGGTTTTTAAGGTATACCAATTCATATTTTGTTTATTAAAGAAATTTTTGAATACTTGAATAAAAAATTGAGAACATATTGATTACCAAAAAAAAAAAAGCTCTCCCACTCCTATTCTCCAATTATCTGAATCCTTTACAAGTGTTTTTTTAAAACAAGACTTCACAATTGTTTAATACAATATTTTAATGTATTTTGTATTACTTCTAAAAATGATTTGTCCGAACTCTGCAATAATTAATGAAGACAAATATAACTTTAAAAATAATATATTTAGTACATGTTTCAAAGCGTTATGTTATGATTTTCGTATTTCATATTTGCATAATTTCCTAAATTTTCTTTCATGATTTGATGACTTCATTGCAATTCCATATTTCATAATACTATATAAAAAAAATTATTTCTAATGTCCTTGTTATCAAATTTTTAATTAAAAAAATAAATTTATTTTTAAAATTTAGTACCATAAAATTAAGTGTTTTTAAAAAATTTTATTCACACGTCACACTTTTATTAAATATCTTGATGGCAATCATTTACCAAAAACTATACCTGATACATTGATCCATAATAAATAATGGTTCGTGTTTGATATAAAAAGTTAAATATCCAAAATAATTTTACACCAATTCAAAATTAACATTCTAACATGCATCCAGTATACGTACATTACATATTATAAATAAATAAATATATAGTTATGTATAAAAGCGGTATTATATATCACAAATTTTATTTTATTTTTGTTAGATTAATTTAGGTGCATGTAAGTTAAAATAACTAATGATTATAAAAGTTTAACGAATTTTCAGATATTTGGAACATTTTAGAAAAAAAAAGGATTAGCGAATTTATTTTTAAAAATTTAGTACAACATTCAAATTCAGATCAAATATTAAAAAAAATCATATCCCTACGGTCTCCACAGGAAATAGCGTTTAATTATTTGGAATATGAATAAGTGACTCTTGGGCAAAGTCAAGTTACTAGCTTTCTTTTTTTTTTTTATTCCGTTTCTTTTGGTCAACAATCAAATTAATAGTTTGACATGTGTCCATGTATTTTTTTAATAGAGCCAAAGATTTTAATTACAAAAATAAAAAATTTACCAGAGAGAAAACTTTAACTATAGGGACAATAAATTTTAACTATATGAATAAAAATTTTAATTGAAGAAAAAAAGTATATTTTAAACACTTTAATTATAAAGATAAAAATTTTTTATCTATTAGAAATAGACCTTTAAAATAATTTTAAATTTTAACAATAAATATTTTCAATTTATAGTATGAAGTATAATGTTAAAAAAATTTAAATTGTAGTTTCTTAAATAATAATAGATAACAGTGAGAGAAAAATTTAAGTATACAGTAAAAAGATTTATTAGTTTTATAATGTGAAATGTAATTTATTTTTACAACTAAAATTTTTATTTATACAATTAATTTTTTAAAAAACACAGAGAAAATACGTGTCAAAATATTAGCTAGACTACTCCTACAAGGCATCCATATTCACTTATTTGACAATGATTTCTTTTTTGGGGTGTAGGTGTTTTACACTTATGCTCTGTTTGGATGAGAGAGGAGAAAAGTAAAAGGGAGAGAAAAGTGGGAAGAAAACGGGGGAGGTGAAAAGTGAAGAAAAAAGTATTTCTTCCTTCTGTATTTGGATACGGCAAGAGAGAATATGGAGGGAGGGGGAGTAGTTAATTTTCTTTGGACAATTTTGCCCTTCCTGCAGTACGCCGATCCATGTTACATTGTATCTTGAAAACAATTGTTTTAACTTATTATAGGATATATATATATATATATATATATATATAATACACTTTATACATGTTTATTAATTTAAAAACAATTAACTTATAGGTAGAATTTATATGAATTTAAATTATCACAAAAATCTATTTATGACTCATTAAAGATATATGTTTGTTAATTTCATATCAATTAACTTGAGTAATTGATTTTATATTAGTTTAAATAATTTTATATTAATTGCACTTGTATCCAATGTAAAATAAATTAATGCATATGACTAATTATTATAATTAAGATTCTTTAAAATTACACAAGATTATATTTTTGTCATTTTACACAGGATTATATGTATGTGACATGCCAACATAAGGACACAAAAGGTTCCTTCATGTGAAGCTTCAATTCATGCCAAGACAAGGACGATAAATACAACTTTATGTGAAGCTTTAATCCATGCCAAGAAAAGGACGAAAAAGGTTGAATGGACAGGGGACAAGGCAAGAGGAAAAGATAGGCAAAAGAAAAGCATGTGAAGGGATTGGAAACATTTCATCTTTATCTAAGTGACTTAGCATGCAATGTATAAGATGCTTTAACATGTGTCTCACAAGATATAGAATGATGCAAGAAAGGGAGTACCTAGGCATGTAGTAGTTGCAATGAAGGGATTAAAGTCTAGCAATTCACGTGAAGTTGAAGACAAAATTATATAATGCATTCTATATTCAAATGATGCATTCTACCTAAAATGCGACTTGTTTTTTAAGGCGTGCTATTATTATTGCAAAGATAGGAGGTAATATATTTGTATGAGCGTTGAACATGAAGCATGTATGTTGGCATGATTTTTTTATATTTATCCATTGTTATTTACTGTGTAGATGGATAGAAAAACTTACGGAGATGTTTTGTATTCCCAAATTCGAGCAGGAGTTAATATAGCAAAATAACTTATTTTTTCAATCGGTGAAACGAGGTATGGAATTTTTTCTTTTCATTTGACCATTTTTTTTACCAAAATTTTGGTATATGCATTTGTCAAATTTGCCCCCGATGGAAATGATACCGTTGAGTATATAGTATCTGTGATGAAACATAATTACTTAGGAGCTTATAACTCATGGAAAGAAGTTCCTGAATCAGTTAGCCAATTATGGTTTGCAGAATTCTAGGTAAATTTGAATTGCGATGCCAATATCAGGTTTATTATATCCACCCTATTAAAATATATGGACTTACTAATATTTTTTGTCCTAATGGATAGAAACACTATATATAGACACGGAAGGATCATTTCCAAATTTATAAAAATTTTAAAGATCGAGCAAGAAATCAGTTAAAAGATTTGATTTGTTATATTCGAAATAAAGGACAACGTCTTATCTGGATTAATGAAGACATATGGAATGATTTATACCTTAGTTGGAACAAAAAAGAATTTAAAGAGAGAAGTGAACGTGTGAAGAAGAATAAGGTTTCAAATTCTGTCTACGGGTCATCTCTTCATATTGGTAGAAATATTTCATTCATAGATCACATTGCAACTTTAGCTGAGAAATTAGGTAGGCCTGTAACTCCGGTAGAGCTTCATATTCGAACTCATCAAAAACCATTATCCGGTGAATGAATTGATAAAAAATCTGAAAAAACTTTTGTATGTATCCCCTTTTTTTTTTTACTTCTTTTAAATGTTCGTACATAAAAAGCACAATTATGTAACATCCTCTATTATTTGTTTTGTCTCAGGATGAATAGGTTAGACTTAAAATTAGTATAGCAACTGCGGCGAGTGATTCATAAATTTTTACACTGTCAAATGAAGTTGCTTTGTGGATAGTAGCTGCTGGAGAAAAAAAAAAATGGAGGCTCTATATATGGCTTGGGAAGTGTTACACATGAAGTAGTAAATGACCTAATATATGACTATAATTATGGTAAAAGAAATAACATTTTCTCATATCCAAGTGCGGCAGAGGCTATATATCTAGGAGGCCACCTCCATCTTGATATTGATCAGAAGTTAAAGGATTTTCATATGCAAATGGACACCAATGAGAAATCAATATTTGAGATGCAACGTGAATTTTATGAATATCATGAGAATAATAGACCATCGTGTTCGAATAATTACAATAAAAGGAATTGATGGAAAAGTTGATGAGGAATTAACGCCATTATTTTAGATTATTTTGTGTAATGATGTAAACTTATTTTATATATATGAATTTGTATTATAATGCTAGTAACGTAAAACACACCTCTCATATTTTATTTATTACCTTATCTATTCCTCTTTCACGAGGTACTCTTGACCTATGCATAGTAATGTCATGGTATGGGACCTACATAGCCATGGATGATAAGTTCTATTATTGTACATTATAAAATAATACATAATAAGTTTTGTCAATGTGCGAGAATCTTTTTTTACCTATTTTGCCTTCTTTTGTAGACAACTAAATCTAAGAATATGTATAGTTTTTATTTTTATTTCTTATCCTTATCTAACTTGGATTCACATTCTTCATAAACAATCATGCACATGTACGTAGGCACCCACACACACACACACATATATATCAATATATATATTTCTATATGGTTAAACTTTGCCGACTACATCTTTCTTTTCCTTATAACATTATTTTCAGCTCTGCATTCACGAAGGTGCCAAGATAAGTAGAGAAGACTATCATTTTAGACTTATAAGCATGGGATATATTGTTACGCTATTATTAAAATATTTCATGAACATGAGTCACATTTAATTGTTGTGTAGGATGTCTTCAAGAATAGGAAGAAAGACACGGAGAAATTTTTCTTAAGGAGAATTATCTACTGCTCAAGAAGACACACGACCAAGCTCACCAACCCTATATAATGTTCAATCAAAATCAAATAATGTGCAACCAAAAGTGCATGCATTACCTCTTCCCACACTGATCACGCCTAAGGGGACTGGGTTTCTAACTTTGTTTCTTCTACGTTTATTATTATATGTTTGTTTATAGTGGGTCATAATTTCTTTCCTTCCACTTCTATTTTCTAAGTTCAAACAAATAAGAAAGATGTTTGTACTTCCATTATTACAATCTTCAAAGATAAATACGATGGTGCATAGAATTGTTGGAGTGAAGTTTCGCACGAATATTAGCAATTATGGTTTCATGAGTTTGAGGGTATGTTTGGCATACCATATAAGGCTTAATAGTATAAGTTAATGTAATACATTATGAACTTATCATTTGTTTGGTACATGTAATGTATTGTATAAGCTCATACATCATGACTCTCTTATACATCAAAATGATGTATAACCTAATTAGGCCTTGGGGGTGAGATTAGGCTTGATTAGGTTGTAATGTATAAAACTTAATTAATCCTTTTTGATTTTAACCCTTCACTTATGGGAATATTCATTAGCTAAACTGAATTGGGTTTAATTAATATTAGTTGGAATCGGGTTAGTTGGACTTTTTTTAAATTTTTGGTAAAAATTATAAAATAACCCTAAAAAAATAAAATTTTCATATAAGTCCTTATAAAAAAATTTTTAATAAAAATTATAAAATGACCCTAAAAATAAAATTTTTATATAAGTTCTTATAAAATTATATTTTATCATTAAATTTTTTTTATATAAATCCCTATAAAATAATTTTTAAAAAAATTAATATGATTAGGATAAATGACGTAAAAATAAATTTATTATCGAACTCAATCTAATTAGTTTAGTATAAGGTTGGGCTAGATTGATTTTTTAAATTAACTAAGCCACTTTTTTATATTTAATAAAAATTATAAATTGACTCTTAAAAAAGAAAAAAGTTCACATAAGTCCTTAAAAATTATATTTTTCTCTTAAAAAAAATTTTCACTAAGCTAGTTGAAATCGGCTAATATAGCCAACCTGACTTAGTATGCTAAAATTATTTTTTAGTTATTTAGCTCAATATAACCAAATGAGATCAAGTCACCCAAGTTACTAGATCAAGTTACCTAGAATTCTATTTACCTATACTTTTTTTTTAAAGTTAATATAATATAGTAAATTTAGATAAATATAGTATATTTTTTTAGGTAAAGGATATTTTTGTCAAAAGAGTTAATTTTTATCCTATCCAACATTATGTAATGTATTACCAAATAAATGATACTATTATCTTATACGATACATTATCTTATATAGTATTATACCAAATATCTTATACGAAACGAGCCCTGAGGTTTAACTGTCTCCTTTGGTTATTATACCTAAAACGTTGATTAATTGATTTTATCTTGAACATCTCCTAATTTGTTTGTATTGATGTTGTGGTTCACAAAGCAAGAAATGTTATTATTGGGACCCAGCGCACCATCATGAGATCTGGCATAATTGAAAAAATTGAGTACAAAAATGGTTGAAGGATATCATTGGACATGTCCGCGATACACAGAAAAGACCCCCATGGATAAAACAGCCAATTTGGGAAGAATTATGTGACCATTGGGATTCTAACGAATTTCGTGCCAATAGTGAGCAAAAAAAGAAAAATCGTGTAGTTCCTTCTTTGCACACAGGAGGCTCTACATCTATGGAGGAACATACACGAAGATTGGTATCAATTTGTATATTTATTTTCTCTTTTTGGGGTATTATTTCATCTAATCTTACTTTATTTCATTCTATAGGCCCAGGAGTTGGGAAGAGATCCTTCATTTTTCGAGTTTTACCAGAAAACGCACCAACGAAAATTAACTAACTCTTGGGTAGATGAAAAATCAAAGGCCGTTTAGGTACGTGCATATATAGATACATATTTATTTTGCTAACATGCACATGTATATTTATATTAAGTGCTTCCATTTATATTGCTAGGATGAATACTTGAGACAAAGAGAGAGTACAAAAAGTTCATGTTTAAGTGAGAATGTCGCAGATATAAATTTATTTATCAAAGTTGTCGGAGGCAAGAAAAAGGGTGTCGTTTACGGTCTTGGCAACATGTCCTCTAAAATTGTAGGGAATGCTAAGACTAGATATACATATGATCGAAAAGCATCCTTAAGTCAGGTGCCACCGTACCCCCATGCGAATTATATTCAAAACATGATACAGAATGAATTCATTAATATTTCAACAAAGTCGTATCAAAGTCATTTTGAAAATCAACAACGGCAGATTGAAGAGCTACGAACCTAATTACAAGAGATGACGCGTAGCACTAATGCACGATCCCAGGGGAGACGCAACCCATCTCAACCAACCTCAGGTGTGACACAGGTTGGAGATCCCGATGGCATGAAAGAGGACAGTGAAGAGGATGAATAGACTAAGTTATATTTTCTAAGTTCGTTATAAAAAATAGAGTTAAGTTTCCTATAGTGTTATGCTGTTGTCTGCTATTTGTATGTATTATGTGTGTGTGTGTGTGTGTGTTCAATGGTTCATCCATTTAGCCCATATGCAACTACATGTTTATATAGGTAAATAAAAGATATTTCTTGTAAGTTAGCATAAACCTGCGACATTTAAAAATAACGAAATCGAAAAAGGAACAAATTAATTAAGATTTTGAGGTGCTTAGAAGACACATAAGTAGTTATATTATTATTGTAAAAAAAAGAAAATAAAAAAGAATAAAAAAGAGCTAACTAAAATTTTTATCTGTTTAAAATATAAGAAAAAGTTACAATTTCATTTTACAAACCCAATAAGGTATAAAAATATTGTGCAAAGAAAAAGGAAAAAAAATAAATGTCACAGGAAAAAAATGTGTTGGGAAACAAAATTAAAACAAAAAAAAAACCTTCATAACAGAGTTAGGAACCAAGAAAGTTATAAAAATATTGTGCAACGAAGAGGGGAAAAAAACAAGTCATAGGAAAGAAAATTGTGTTGAAAACGAAAATGGAAAAAGAAAAAAAAATGCTAGAAACCGAAGAAAACAAGAAAAACGACAAAAAAAAGGGGAGGGGGGAGGGTCTGACCAAAAAGGCGTCGTCAGTAGTCGGACCGCAAGTTTGACTGAATGATAATCACTAGTCGGACCGAGGGTCCGACCCCTGTTTGGTTGGACCCTCGGTCCAACTGATATGCAGTCGGATCGGTTGATTGGACTGCCAACGGTCTGACCCCTTTTTGGTCGGACCACCCCCTCCCATTTTTTTTTTTAATTTTTGGGGTTTTTTTTTGCATTTTTCATTTTCTACTCAAAATTTTTTTTTCAGGACATTTATTTTTTTCTTCCACACATAGCTTTTATATTTCGAAACTTTTTAGGAAATATCATTTTTTCCTTTTCTTTACACAATAATCTTATAAGTTTTTTGTTAAATTATAAGTAAATTAAAATTTTGGTTAGTATCACTTTTTTACCATATTATAATTTTTCTTTTTCTCTTTAAACTCAATTCTCTTACATTACAAGGTTACAAAAATTATATATATATATATATATATAGATATATCTCTTTTTTCGATCTCTGCAAAAATATTATGACTTTTTTTAAATTTTAACCTAGTTAAAAGTGTAGTTAACATTTTCTTTTAATTTTTTTAATTTTTTAATGTGCACAATAATATTACAACTTTTTTTATTTCTTTCTTAATTTTGTTTATTTGCGCAATAATATTATAACTTTTTTTAATTTTTGTCTTAATTTTCTTTATTTGTGCAATAAAATTATAACTTGTGATTAGTTGCTGAACAATTCAATTTGTATCTCCCACGTAGCTCCATATGGAACTTCAAGATATAACCATTCTACATAGACGCGAAGCAAAATTTTAAGTACTAAACAATTAAATCTAAATACTATTTTAACGTGGTCCAATTCATTACAACTGTCTCACACAAACAAAACAGAGTAAAGCAACCCCTAGTTAAGCATAATCTCATGACCAACAACTGCACCACACAAAGATCATTCATACATTCAAAATATCACCAGAGCTAGTAAGTATCACTGGGAATTACCGGCCTCACTCATCATCTGGATCAATGTTTGTAGTTGCAGATGTCACGGAACTCCAAAAAACTTTCGCTTGCTTTTTTTCTCATTACATAAGAAAAAATAACATTTTAACTTGGTGTCATCAATTAATCCAATTTGCTCCAACTCTGCCCATACTTCTTCTTTGTTATAATGTCGAGGTCTGCTTTTCTCCAAAATTGAAAGGCCCTTTTCAGCAATTTCAGCTTGCTTTTCAACTACTGCAACTTCCCTTTCAAATAGTGATATAGATTTATCTTGCAACGAATTTCCATCTCGTATCACCTCAGCTAACTCTTTAATTCCCAGAAAAATTTTTCATGTCTGTCTTCAATATTATCAACCATCACTTTCTTGCGCTTTTGACCTTTTGAAGATGCAGTGCCAGTTGAATGATTTGAGTTCGCATATGTGGGACTAAATGAATCCATATTTACTCCAGAGTTCGTGGCCTCGTAACCCCAATTAAAATAACTCTCACTTGTTATTTCATTCATCATTCCTTCATCACAATAGTCATTTAGATCGATGCACTATTTTTGCCATCGTTTCACTTTGTTCTTGGCACTTTCAACATATTTTCTTGTTGCTCGGTCTACACCAAATAATTCATATAACTTATCATAATGTAAAATAGGTGTAGTCATCCACTTTTTAGCCTAGGGTTTTTTCTACAACGTGCAAATTTGTATGTCATTCCAATGTAAATGAAAGATATTCCAAAGAAAACTTCTTAAACAAAAAATTAATAAAAATATCAGACTAATTGATTATTTACGTACAATAATTATAATGAAATTACCTCAATTAACTCATGCTAGATTTGAGTTTCAATTTCAAATATTTTTGTAATTGGACTCTAAGAAAAGCCACTTAATCCATTGAATAAATTATAGAGTTCTCCAAATCGTTGTGATAAGTTTTTTTTTTCGATTTTTCAAATATTGCTTGGCAATATACGGCCTAAAAGAATTCTGCAAAGCTTGCAACACATTGTCATATGCAAAGGTTGTGAAGGTACTATCCGGTCGATTGCCTTTCAGCATCTCATCTAATAACGCATCAAGAAAAGCTTCATCCATCTCAGGTGTCCATCAAAGATTGTCCTTCTCTAAATCCTTCTGCTTTGGAGCCATTGTTGAATTTCTGCATGAAATAGAATAACATAAAATCTCAAACAATAGAAAGAATTTCATCTTATAATCCAAGGCATCTATATTACTAGCCACGCAATTATTTAAAAATAGTCTAAATAATTTTATTAATTACATGCTTAAGTATTTCAAATAATATTATTATACATTGTAGCATAATACTATATTGATCGCATGAAATGATTATATGCTAAATTATTGTCTATTTCGATAATAATTCTCCATTTGGCCGATAATACTATCTCTTAACATTTATCATTGTCTATATTTCTCCTCTTGACCATAACTAGAGTAAATCTCCATATTATCAGAGGGGTTCTGTTGTAATTCACGATCAATTTTAGCAATTAAATTCTCATCAGGATTGACCCCCATAAAAAAAAATCTATAATATGCAATAAGTTATAACAATATCAGTCATAGTTTGAAAGGAATAGTGTGGTTCAGTGTTGCTAGCTATGATTGGAAATCATTTTTTCAAAACTCCAAATGTTCTCTCAATGACATTCTGCAACGAGGCATGTTGATGATTAAAAGTTCCTTTTTTATTATCCGGTGATCGGGCCGAGTATTCCTTCAAGTGATAACGCACTCCTCTGTAAGGTGTCAATAGACCTTGCATGAGTGGAAACCTAGCATTCCCAAGATAAAATTTGCCTACATGTATGCAAACATCGGTTAGCAATCATAGATTTAAAAAAATTTACGCCTAACACTATAAACTATTAATGGGTAGTATAAAGATCTTGGGGTATTATAAGGTTGTCTTCCCGTGACAAGGCATTTTTAAAAACTCTAGAATCAGAAGTTGTGCCTTCCCAACCAGCCAAAACATAGGTGAATTTCATGTCAAATGAATATGCGGCAAACATATTTTGTGTAAGATACTCTTTTCATCCTCTAAAGCAAGCAGCCTCTTCTCTAAGTACTTTTTCTTGAGTATGAGTTCCATCTATAACTCCCAAACAATCCTATCATTTACAATTGGTTAACAGCAATATATTATGGAATAATTATTTTACTCATGAACTAGGTGGATATAAAGATAATACCATACCTTGAAATGTGGGTAGGATCTACTATTGTTGGAAATTTGGACAACAACGAGGCATGTCGATGATTAAAAATTTCTTTTTCATTTTGTGGTGATCGAGCTGAGTATTCCTTCAAGTGATAACTCACTTCTTTGTAAGCTGTCAATAGACCAATCATAGATTTAAAAAAAATTACGCCTAACACTATAAACTATTAATGTGTAGTATAAAGACCTTGGGGTATTATAAAGTTATCTTCCCGTGACAAAACATTTTTAAAAACTCTAAAATCCGAAATTGTGCCTTCCCAACCAGTCAAAACATAGGTGAATTTCATGTCAAATGAACATGCGGCAAAAATATCTTACGTAAGATACTCTTTTCATCCTTTAAAGCAAGCAGTCTCTTCTCTAAGCACTTTTGTTCGAACGTGAATTCCATCTATAACTCCCAAATAATCTTATCATTTACAATTGGTTAACAGCAGTATATTGTGAAATAATTATTTTACTTATGAACTAGGTAGATATAAAGATAATACCATACCTTGAAATATGGGTAAGATTTACTATTGTTAGAAATTTGGACAACAACTTCTGGTCCAAAGGCTGTGCAAGAAACTCAACTTCAAGTGAAACCACCGCGTGTAAGACATTATGAAAGTGGCAACTAATAGTCTTCCCTGATCGATGAAAGTAAAAGTATAGTATTTTATTTTTTACATTATGAGCCAATATATGGAGAAATTTGACAACTTGATCTTCAATTGTAATCTACCGTAAATCTTTCACTATTCCAATACATCGAATTTTCTCACATAACTCCCTAAAAGCTTGTGGGCCCATACGCAAAATATCACGATAATTTTTTTCATCTTCTAGCTGTATCATCAATTATCTTCTCATATTATATCGATCGATATTGCTAACGTTAATAGTTTATTATTTAAAGTTGACATTTCTTCTAATAAATGAATTACATGCAGAAGCAAACATATAAATCGAATCATACATATATGCTTACGCCTGTCCAACTTTTCTATTAAATGGTTCAAATTTGAACCAGCATTTGTTACTCCAAAATTAATTAATTGCTTGACTTCAAACTCAATATCATACATATCTTCTTCCACTTCCTTTGTCAATTCCATGTTATTATCGCTCTACTACATAATCATATAAAGTATGTAAAGGGAAACTGTATATCGACAAAAGAAAGAATTTATAAATAAACACTATATAAAGTTATAAGAAAGAGTAAATGCTACGATAAGTAGAAACAGGTTATATGGTACATTATGATACAAAAAGTAGCATGGCTTTTTGGCAAGTTGTCAACTACAAAAGGAACCCCCAAATTCTAGAAGGTTAATCATTAACAATTCACTTACTCAGATTAGTGTTCCTTCTTTTTTTTGACAAATTTCTTAACATATCTTTTAAGAGGCCTAAGAATATTGTTACCTCCGGTGCAACTCGCCTTATCTCAACGATACAATTGTATATATATCACATAACATTTTTTTTTCGTGGACTTGCCCACACAGTTGTAGGAAGCAAAATTCAAAATTAATAAATTTATCCTTCAAATCTTACACTACAAATTGAACCACCTTTGTCAAAGGTCCAATTTATGCTGTAACAAAAATTCATCATGGAAAAGAATTTCAAATCATCACCTATGGAATATAAACACCATAACAATAACGATAATAAATTTTGTTTTCACAGTGATAGATAATAGTGAAATATAAACTGAAAGGGTGAAAATATCCAACGACGACGTTGCGAAGCTTGGAGGAGAAAACCAAGGGATCGAGCAGCAATGTGAAATTTTTGAGAAATATGGAATGAAAAGGGTCAAAATACCCAACGCCACTATGAGTTTAGGAGGAAAGGAAGAGGTTGAGCTTATGTGAAGTTCGGGGCAAGAAAAAATTAGGGTTGTTTAGCCTATTTATTGGGGAGGAAGACATGGGAAAAAAAATTTATGTTTAGGGGTAATTTGGGAAATGAAAAGGACACATCACATTACCACTCATTTTTTTTCCAAAATCTCCCCACATTCGGAGAAAAAAAAAATCATGCGAGACCCACACTTGTTTTCTCTCCAGTTTTCTTCTCCCTCCCTCCTTTTCTCCCCATCCAAATGGGGGAAAACGCCACCCTTACCCCCTGATTTTCTCTCCCCCCTCATTTTCTCCCAATCCAAACATAGTGTTACAATTCTGTTTCATGGATTGGGTGGATATTATTTGTTGCTCAGCTTTTGTTAATGGGCCCTTGATGGACTCTTCACGGCAATCACTCGACATCAACTTTATAACCCACCGGGGCCCACCAACGTTTCGGCACTTGCCTAATTGCCTATGGCTTATAATTTGGGGAAGCTAGGTATAACCCTTTTTTTAAGTTATAGGTTAGTTTGGCCAAAATAAAAAAAGTTATGGGTTGGTTAAAACTTTTTACTATGAATTTTAAAATATAATATTTTATTTATTTAAATTATTATAAAACTTAAAATATGTTATATATTAATTAAAATTTCAAAAAAAAATGTGATACCTCATACATTCATTATCTTCTTCATTTCGCAAGATTCTTGACATGTACTTTTTTTAAAATTTTTGGTACATTAAATTTAATTGATATGCAATTTTTTATTTTAAATAAATTATATGGATCTATCATAAATTTTGTTAAAATTATAGAAATTTTTTTATATTTTAAAAATATACACAGATATTTCTTAAAATTAAAAATTATGTTATATTTTGATCTAATTTTAAATTTTTGATTAAAATATCCTTTTTTTAACCAATAAATACCAAATATATATTTAAGTTAATAGAAGGTATTTTAGTTAAAAATTTAAAATTAAACTAAACTGTATTATTTTTTAAATAAAAAAATTTATGTAATTTTAACAAAATTTAATGGAGATTTATGTAGTTTATTTTTTATTTCTTATAATAAGAGAATAAAATACTATATTTTAAAGTTGTATAGCAAAATTATTATTGAACTACAATTTCTGAGGTTCCGTATAGTTTTACCTAATACTTAAAAATGGTCAAAATGTCTAATTTATTCAAACGCACAAGGAGTCGGTTTTATTTCGGTGAAAAGAAAAGTTCAAATGTCTAATTTATTCAAACGCACAAAGAGTCTCTTTTATTTCGGTGAAAAGAAAAGTTCAATTGTATTCAAAGTGTAAGTAGGCTTTAGCCACTTTGTTTATTTCCCAAAATTAAGAAGTTCAATTTTATTAATTTTATATGTTCATAATTGCTCGCAGAAACGTGTAATGTATTATATTGTTTGATCTATTGTTTTGGTTTACGTAAAATGTGATGTTTAAAAATTTAAAAAAAAATTCATGGAAATTTCATAAGTTACCTTTTGGCAACAATTATAATTACACATCTTTTAGTACATAAAATTATTAAGCATAAAAATAATAAAATAATAAAATAAAATAACTATATTTGATATAATATAAAGAATAAAAATATTATTATTTATTTATATATTTAGTTGAATAAAAATATTTTAAATAAAGATGAATAATAAAAAATATCTTTTGTATCCTTATTTAAAAAATAATGAAAATAAAAATATAATAAATGTTACATAAATTAAATATAATAATTATTTTTTATTCACATATTTATTTTAAAAAATAAAATTTATCTCTCTGACATTTAAACAATATATAACAATTAAATGAGAAGATTTTTTTTTTTTTTACAATGCTCTTCTGCTACGTGGTATCAACCAACCGGGATGTTACTGTAAGTGGGAATATTTACGATCCCACAGAACTGAAGCTCAAATCAGTAAACAGATTGAGACATTGAGTTTAATGAATGCATCGGAGAAAATTTCATGAGTAGGCGGGAACATTTCTAAGCCAGCAAGGAGCAACTATGTAGTGGTGGGATATTGTTCATCCACCAGGGGGCCCACTAATCTTTTGATGCCACGTAGGCTGCATGTCGCTTTCAAAAGCTTTCCACGCTTTCACGCTTGTTGAACAGCGCGTCAGGTGTCATCTAGGCACGAGTGGCGATTCCCTGTTTTGTATCGCGAAATTTCGTTGTTCTTCGTGTCGTGTGGAGTGGGGTGTTGCGTTGAGATTTGACGTTGCGGGCCACTTTCCACTTTCCACCGAATATTTTTTTATTTTATTTTTTTTAAAGCTTTTAATGGGAAATCTAGCTGTCACAAACCCAATCAGACGTTGCATGTCAGACTCACAGACCGTTAATGAAGAGTACATTTTTATTTTCCTGTTCAGTGTTTCTCAATTAAATTTTTTATAAAGGTTCAAGTTTTATGTTGTGTGTAAGTATTTAAATAAAATATATATTATTTAAATAACACTTATATTAAATATTTTACTTCTTTTCGTTTTTAATATAAATCGTTTATTAAAAAATTATCTTGATATAAAATATAAGTTATTTCTCAAAATTATTTTGATTATTAAATAATTTTTTTAAAATACCCCTAATTAAAACTAATGTAATTTATTAAAGTGAAAGTAAGTTCTTTAATTAGAGATAAATATAAAAAAAATTATATTTTGATACAAATTCAATTACTTAAATTATCTTTAACTAATATTTTTTAATATTTGTGAAGTAAATATTGATGATTTATATTAGAGACCGAAAGAAGTATTTTTTTAATATTTAGTTTTAAAAACAAAAAATTTAATGCATATATAAGAAGAATATATGGTGATCTTTTGTCGTATTTGAAGCTCCACTCTTCAAGTATTACATTAAAGAAATTGAAAGAAATATCAATATGAATATTTAAATAGGATACATGTTATTTGGATAATACTTACGTTAGGTTTTTTATATTTAAGTATTTGATCCAAAAAAATTTATCTCTCATAATATTATTTTTTTAATTTGATTTCTCATAGATGAATAATTTTTAATTTCATCTCTCACAAATAAAAAATATTATTAACAATATCTATCTATCTATCAATTTATTGTGAATAAAATTAACAATAGATTGATAAAATAATATTATTTATAACTTATCAAAATGTATTACATGTTATATTTATTAACTTCATCTGTAATAGATCAATAAAAAAATATTATTGATACTTTTTTAATTATAAAAAATAATATTAAGAAGATAATTTTGTAAAATATTAAATTGAAAAACACCTCAGGACGAAAATGACAATTTTCTCCCCGTTGAATTTGGCTTCCTGTGGGAGCGTCTCTGATACTTTTACCGATATCCGTTAGTATTAACCACTACTTTGAATTTTGCGATGCATAGGGTTCAATTTTACATTCACACTGATCCACTTTTGTAAATATATGAGGTTGCTGCAATATGTGGCAATAATGAAAACAGTTTAAAAAAAAAAAAATGTTGTAAACAAAGAAGTCAAAACTATAAATAAAAACAATCATATAAGAAATAAACTAGCATATACTTTTGAATAAAATTAAGGAATCAGAATAATAATTTAGTATAACGTGCAATGGATGCCAATGCTCAATATAAGAAACTTTGTCCATCTTTATGACTTTTATATTTTGTATACCTTTTTACAATTATTCACTAATTAGTCATCACTTTGACAAATATGAACACTACAAACATCAAAATTACACACAACAAGGTGTCATGAAGATGCTAGAAGAATAATAAAGAATAGGATAAATTACCCTTTCCTTTATTTTTTCGGTAATATCTAAATTACAAGTTTCTCTTGTTTATTTTAAAACTTTATATTATTATTCTTCGAAATCAAAAAATGTACTATATTAATTTCTTCTATAACGAAAAAATGAACTATGATTATACCATTTTAACCAAAATATTATTATATCTATTATTTATGTAATATGACAAGTATCAATATATATTTAAATAATAATTAGTCAAAATTTAAATTTGAAATAAATAAAATTTATATTTTTTAACATGAAATAAAAAAAATTGAAATAAAAATAAGTCATATATTTTGAATACAAAATAAATATTATACTTGAAAGTATTTTAATTACATTTTAACTTAAAAAAAAGTTTGGCAAAAATGCATTTCTTATCTCTTAATTTTATTTGAGGTTTCTTTTTCATCCATTAATTTAATTTAGTTACAATTCAACCTCTTAATTTTATCTTAAATTTCACTTTATTCCTTTAATTTTATTTGGTTTTAATTTAGTTCTTCGACTTTACTTAAAATTTTACTTTTGTCTCTTAATTTTATGTTATTATAATTTGATCATTAAATTTCAAAAGCTTTTCAAATGGGTTTTTCTCTCTGATACTATTAAATTAAAATATTTAACAAAAAAGCTCTAGGTTGTTTATTAGTAAAATAAAATGAAAATATTAGTTAGATTAGATTAAATTGGACAAAAATTAAATTAATGAACAAATGTAAAACCTAGTATAAAATTAAGAGATCAAATCAAAATTAAATGAAATTAAGGAATAAAAATAAAATCTAAAAAAAAGATTAAAGGATTAAATTGGAATTAAATAAAGTTAAGAGATGAAAATGAAATTTAAGAAAAAGTTAACAGACAAAAAAGCATATTTTAGCCAAAATTTTTTGTATATTTTTATAATAAAAATAATCATATAATTTAAATATCTGTTTAAAGAAAAAGGAAAAAATAATTTAGTCAAAAGAATTTCTTTCTATAAATTAGCAGACCAGGCCGTCATTTGGGTTGGGCCTTGACCAAGCCCTATATTCAATCAACGTGCTTAGAAGTGAATAAGAAGCGAGCCGATAAGTGTATAATAATAATAGTTAAATGTATTTTTTTATTAAATCATATAATTATTATATTCTTCTTAAAAAATTATATATTTAGCATATTTTAATAAAATAATTTAATAACAAAGATATTAAAAATTACATTTAATTTTATTTCTTTTAAGAAATTAATAATACATCTGTAGCTCGTTTAATTTTTTATAGTATCATAACCTTTAAAATAATAATAAAAAAAGTTTTTTTCCAAATAAAAAACCTAATGCGAGTTTCATTTTCAAAGCTGAAGTTGAGGTATCAACCTATAATCAAATTCAGAGCTGGTTTTTGAATCACAAGGGACGGTTGTGAGTTGAAACACCGTAGCTTCTACAACGCTGGCTTCATCACAGCACCAAACTAAACCATTAAAATACGGCCACGTGTCACTTCGTGTTGAGATATGAGATTGCTGTGGACCAGAGCAGAGCTCCCGCTCCACCAGACACTAGCAAACGACATCCTTTATTGTACCGAAACAAACGACAGCCTTTTCCCCTCGTCAATTATGCAAAACATGCTTCGGTGTGATTGCGGTTTTGAAAAAACATATCTAAGTAAACACCTTCACAGCTCGCCGCGTGTCCAAGAATTGGAGTATCAGTCCCCACAATTAAAACTTTAATTTAATGTAACAAACGCCCATGTAGTCAAAATCTGGGTGAAAACTATGTCCAAAAATCATGCCTCGCGGGATCGAAAATTTCAAAGTGCAATTAAGACATTCACGCGCCAATATTTGACTAACAGCAAAATTGCCAGCAGGAGTCCTAATTGTATCTGCCAAACATTACGTGCGTTTTAATTTTTTAACTAATGTACGTACATGACATTATATATTAAATTTATTTTCCTTACATTCTTCACGTATAATTAGTGTATAAATTCGAGATAAAATGTCCACAATATCATGAGACCAAATTATAACGCCTGCCCTTCAAAATCAAACGTCATTTAAAAGACCTCGTTGACACGGCAAGACTTTGGCTTGTTCATGATTTGCTGTAGCTACAAATTGTGTTGACTTCCATCGTTGACCATCGTTTTGCTGATTTGAACCTGGGAACCAATTGCCGGGACTGGGTTGCTCTCACTGGAACAAGGTAGAAAATAGTAACTGATTGATTAGGTTAACCCCCAAAAAAAAAAAGTTAGAAACATCCTAATTAATTTGCCTTATTTGGACCCCAAATTACATGGAACAGCTGCAAGTAGCATTAGAATTACCCTTGTACACAAAATCTATTTATAGTGTGGCAAGTTGGCTAATTTGGTGAGACAAAGGGGAAGAGTGAAAGAAGAGACAGATAGCTGAAATGTCATCCATGGCAATGCCTCGCCTCTTGCGTTTCCATCCATGCACTGCACACTCCACCAAACGTTTGGCTGACTTCGCTTTGTCTGCTGTTGAATTCACAATCTCTACTGCTTCTTCATTGGATATTACATCCCACACCTATTCCACAAAACCAAACATTTCATGTATCAGTGTACTTTCACCACTAAAAATTCATTTATAATATTGGTGCCTGAGAATCAACTTGAATTTAAAATGCACGGATACTAACGTAGATATAAGACACACATACAAATAATAAAAAATTATAAAGTTTAAAGTTAATATCACATATATGTCATATTAGATGCAAGTATCAAATATGTATGAAACACAACATTATTTGTTCCTTTTTCTTTTTTTTTGGAAATATTAGTGCTTCATAGATATGAATAAAACATATGGATGGACAAGAATGTATACCCCATCGGTTGCTAACACCACAAATTGGTCTCTGGTGGTTATATTCCTGTGTGTGACCTCGGGCACAGAAATAAGACCATACTCCTTGACACAGTAGTCACCAAATGCTCTTGACATGGCTAGCCCCGGTGATTCTTCATCTGGCAGCCACACCCTCTGAACTCCTGGCTCGTCCTGTAAGCAGAACACTCGGCCCTGACACTGAGTTATTCGCTCTGCTTCCTCTGCATACAATATTTTCAAGAGGCATTTAGAATATGTAGTACAACGTTGGATAGGGCAGAGAGAGTGAGACTAACGAGGTAAATTGGGCTTGAAATCAACTGTGAGCTGAACTGGCACCAAGCTTCCATCTTCTGATGTTGTGGCTAACACAGCACGAGAGTCCCCAACATTTGCTATAACTATGAGTTCACCCTGCCCACATATCAGTGTAAGTATAGGATAAGTTTCAGAAATCACCGAAATCTGCATATTGGGTTGCAGAAGTGGAATCCGTTTGAATTAATTAATAGAAAAAATCGAATGTCCTCCATCAACTTTCGAAGCCAGAACTATCCCTCAAAATATTAGCCTCATGATATAGATCTTTCTGTGTAGGTTCCGTTACCATTGTTATCTGACATGCCACTTCTAACTATTTAATTTGTGATGTAGTACATTTCTACTGGTTTGCAATGAAATTCCACTTGCACCCAGAATTATTCTACGTACGTCGAGAAACTCTTCAATCCAACATTTTCTGGTAAAGGAATTATCGAGATGTGAAGCTCTAGTTACAAATCAGTAGGGGCGTATTAGACGACAACCAAAAAAGTTTAAAATCACATTTCAGTCAATAGTGTTAACAAAGAGGGGTATTCTCTGGTTTCTAAAGTTGAGAAGGGTGTCTACATTTTTCCCTCATTAATTACCTGTCTAACAATGGACAAGGCAGTGGTTCCGCTGTAGAAGGAATCAATCTTGCGACACTGCTGGAGTTCGCGATCAATGGCAGCACAAGTCTTCAAGTAGGAATGCTTCCATATGTTAAATCTGTGTTGCTTTTCCTCAGCCTCTATATCTATATGAGAATCAAGTGAAGAAGTTTGGGTAAGTGCCTCCTGCCAAGTACATAGCAAAGATGGTGGCATTGACTCCCTTACTCTCTTGGCCACAAAGTGACCCCACGGTCCATGCCCATCAAATATCCCACAAAACATCATGTCCTCTTGGCATCCAAATTCCTATCATTAGCATCACTCATCAATATCTGAGTTCTAATCTTATGAAAGATAAATAGAAGGGAATTTTCAACATGTTTTATCAGCATACCTCCCACACTAGGCAGCAATCCTGGTTGACTCCTTTCTGGCCTCTTTTGGAGAAAACAGAGGCAAAGTTGTTTGAACCATCAACGTTAACAGTGCCAGAGGAACACAGTATTAAGTCCTTTCTTTTAGCTTCTTTTGCCATGGCTTCCGCAGCTTCTCTGCCACCACATCTCCCAGAACTTGTTCCTTTCTTTGTTGCAAATGACCTTGCCAGTCCATTGAACATAGAGGATAGATGGCCCATTAATTTTGCAGTTAGATTCCCAAAACGGAACGCTTCGCGTGCTTCTTCCGTTTATATATGTATATTCTCTATAGCACAGAACCTGAGCAATCAAAATTTATAACGGTTACATTACATATGAAGCGTATGGGAGATGAAAAGAATGAGGGGTATCTGGTAAAGAAATTCTTGAACCGTCCGTACGATGAAACCATGGTATATATTTATTTTTAATTGTATCTGATCCTTTCTTGAACACTTTCTTAAGAACCAAAATCAAGGATAAAGCGAGTTTGGTCGGGGATAATATGACTCAACAAAGGACAATACCTGACTCAGAATGCTCGGAATCTCAGAAATATAAAAGTTAAATTTTGACTGGGTTTTTAAGGGACTTGGATCCCCTCACGTTGCTCTCCCTCATGTTCTCTCATGTCTCTCACAAATTTCATTTTTTTTTTTTTTTCTTATTTTTTTGGAGAGAGAATACCTTCTCCTATTAGAGGACATGAGCAAACATAACATGAGCAGATCCATTTCCGTTTAGGGGGTATTCATTCTTACACTGAATTCCAACATTGCATTTAGAACTTTCTATTAAGAGGAAAGTAAAATGCACCGTTTATATATAACAAAAGGGTAATAAAAACAGAGAAAAATCAGCTTTCGATGTCAGATCACAAATCTACAGGAGTCTAAGCATGGCCATTCCGTATATCTTTCTCGACAATATTCAGATTTCAGAATCAAAGTCCATAAAAACAGCAAATTTTGGAACATTATTTTGGTGATTACAGAATAGAATGGAATTCAACAGAAATATGATGCCAAAATAACCACAGAAAAATAATCTTAAAAGAGAAGAAAACAGACCTTTTTCTTTTTTTCTTTTTTCCTGCACCAGAATTGAGGCAAACCAACGAAAATGGATGCAAGAGCTTGAGGCTTTTGGTGATGTGGTTGGAGAAGAAAGGAGCTAGACAGAGAGTGGGGGGAAGAGGAGGAGATTCTGAAAAGGGGAGGAAAGCGAAGCTGTAGATGTAGAAGGATCGCAATCCATCATTCAAGCTTTGTTTAGTTCCGGTCTCTTCTTCAGCTCCTTTTTTATCCACGGACACCAAAACAAATAATGTTTTCTTTCCATAAACAATACCCCCCCTTTCTGCATGTAATACAAATTCCTATATGCCTCAACTCACCCTGACGCTGTATATGACTAGCAACGTTATATTATAATCTAATCCAAAAGATCTCAACTTTCACACGCCCAAGCTTGCTCAAAAAGTTACCCAAAAAATAAAAAATAAATTTTAGACGCACTTTTAGCCTTTAGTTTCATAATTTTAGTTTTATCTTAAAATCAGATAATGTTGTCTTTTATTTTTAAAAATAATTCCGTTTTAAATTTAGTTTTAGCCTTGAGCCTTATAATTTATTTCAAATTTAATGTCAAATTTGAATATAAATTAATAATATTAAGTAAATAAATAATATCTGACTGAGCAAATTATTAAATTTGATATTAAATAATGAGATAAAGAGATAAAATTAAATCATTTTAAACAAATAAGAGGACAATATTACTTCTTTTAAACTAAAGGACTACAAGAACATTTGAGAAAAATGTTAGATTAAAAAAAAAAGAAAAAAAAGTTACTTGAGTTTTGTGTATATCATTAATTAAGCTGGCCATTTTATGGGCCATGACTTCTCTCTCGTCGTCTCTCTTTATCCAGTCAGTGCAATTCGTATAATTAGCTTTTTATATTGTTTTGTTTTTACTTTTTAAAAAAAATAGAAAGAGGTTGAATGCTTAAGATTGGACGGACTGGAGAGACTCTGAACTAGAGAGAAGTTGCTTCCCATTTTATGTAGCTATAATTAACTTGTCAACTTATAAATTAGTTTTATTCTCCTATATTTTTCATGAGCACATGGGGTATGAAATCAATAAAAGGTTTATTTTCTCCCCCAAAAAAAAAATAATATGGTATGAGAAAGAAAAAGCTATGATGTATAAAATAAAGTCCTTATTATGTAGTATATTTTTTGGTGTCAACATGTATGTATTTGTTTACTTATTCTGCTTTACTATTTGTCATGTGTATTTTTCCCTGCACAGAGGGGGGCATTTTGTGTGCATTACTATTGTTTTAGGGTCAATATGGGCAGCCAAACAATGGGAATCTCTCTGATTATTGAGCATAAATTTGACCATTTTTATAATGTTTGTATTATTGATCACTGCTTATATCATACTTGTCACTGATTTGTATTCCATAAAATAATAGATTAGGAGGAAGATGAGGATGGAAATCAAGGGTGGTTTCTTGAGTGATTTTATTTAGTTAAATATATATGGTTCTTCCAAACCGTATTAGCAATTAACAAAAAACTAATTTGGGATTTTAATATAAATATTAGTTTTATTATTTCTGTGCTCCATCCTATTGCTTAATATTTATGTCCTTTGGTTTAATAATTGTAAGAAATCAATCGATGAAGTAATAATTATACCTGATTATAATGTGTAAACTTTGCGATCACCTTAAAGTAATAATTGTGGTGCTCTTTCTGGAAGGCATACGTGGGGCAGGAAGCCAGCCTTTGCGTTCAAAAGTAGTCAAATCTCTGTATGATTTCCCTTTCCAGTAAGTTCACCAGACCTATCTTCATTTTAAACCCCTTTCACCCAACCTACTTCCCTCCACTTGGCTACTGTGATTCCCACCTCCCATTAAAATATCTGCATGTCGGCAGTTCTGACTCTAAATATCTCGCAACTATGCATTTTCGTACGTCCGAGTTTTTTGTTTTTTTGGTTAAACAACGTTATTTTGAGAATCATTTCACTTTATGATATTCTCCCAATCAACGTTGTTTGAAAAAAAAAAGAAAATCAGTTAGACAAGTTTAAGTTAAAAGGCATGTAAGCTTTTTTTTTTAATTAGTTGAAAAATTAAGATAACGCTATGAAGTATGGAGGGTGTTGTTTATGTAAAATAATTAATTATTATCATATACAAATAAATTTAAAAATAATTTAATGATAAAGATGTAAACAGTAAGGTGTCGTTTTTGATATTACCCCTGGAACAGGGTAAAGGAGGAATGAGTGGTGAAGAATCAAGATGTGAAGTGAAGGTCCCACACTCACCTTCTTTCTCATGACCTTTCTTAAATGAGTGTAAATACTATGGTGTCAGATAGCCCCACTTGACCCAAGACCCATGTATATAGGGTGGTGACCACCCAAGTCAAAGTCGGTAGCAACGTTTATGAGCAACGTTCTGGAACTGGATTTTTGGTTTATCGACTTGACCAGCATAGATTAATCTAGATCTTTCATATATATATATATATATAATAATAATATTTTAATTTTTGCTAAAGTATCTGATGAAAATTAATAGGATATTTTCATTTTATATTTTATTTATTAAATAATAAAGATAAATAAATAAATGAAATTAAAAATAAAAATCCTGATGAAATCCCATTTCAATTTGGTGATGATGGGGAATCCAATTTTATCACATGCGTTATAAGAGTGAGCATAAAGCACGCCAAGGCTGCTTTTCTTCCTTCGTAGTCGTACGCGTGCCATACCTGTACGACTAATGATGGAGTCGGTGGCAGCAAAGGGGCGAGAGATTCTTCGATCCCATGCCATCAAGCCACGTAACAACAAACGACCAGCGTGGATTATAAGGGGTGGACCCTAACTTTTTCGCTATCTCAAACTTCTACCCATCGCGTCGAAAAGAAAATCTAGGACAAAATTATTTGGGATGGGATAGCCCTACCAAGTCCAATCCCGTGCCATTCTCCCTTGCTCGTGCTTCTCGTGCATTGAATTTAATACGAAAAGCGACGGATCTGGTTGACCGTAATTAGTGTCTTCATTATCTTGCCTCCAGTTGATTGTGGATTAAATCAACTTAACTTTTTATCTTTTCTTTTTTTTAAAAAATCATATCATACAAACTAAGGCATTTTTCTTTTATATAAAACGATATGGGAATTTTATGTACAGTACTTTTTTTTGGGTAAATAAGCTGGGCCAGAACCCCCAAAAATTCTTTAATAGCATTTTGATAATGTACAAATTGTTTAAGACATGCTTTTTATAAAAATTAAAACGGAATAAACAGAAGGCATTAGGATAACCTATTTTTAGTATTATTTTTATCAGGCAAAAAAATGGAATAAATAAAAGGAATGATTTGTTAGACACAGAGACACAAATATAAAATAAAAATTTCGATATAGTAAACTTTTAGGGTTCAAGATTTAGCATGTATCACTAATGAATAACAGAGAGTGAGAAATTTGTATGTCGTTTATTACATGAAAAATGCATTTTTAAGTCATTAAAAATATTTATTAAATATTTAAATATAAATATAAAAATTTTAAATTTATGTTGTATATATTTTAAATAATATAGTAATGATAATATATATACATTTATATATTTAAATATTATATAAAAAAATTTCAATAATTTAAGAAATTAGAATTTACATATATTGAACATTGTATTGGCGATTTACATGAAAGCAAAGCATCAGTTAAATGGAAGACTGTCACCGGTCTCACACTGATGGATAAATTAATATATACAATCATAATATACTATAGTAATTATATACATCTATATAGTACCTATAATACATTAATGTTATGTGTTATTAGCATTATTATTGCTCATCCGACGATGATCTATGAAGTTATTTAAAAGTTGAGAATAATGTTATTATATGTTTTACGAAATAAACAATTAGCCACTACATTGATGTAGCATTCAAATCCTACAAATATGTTAAAAATTCAACGCAGCATACCGTTGAAATGTCCAGAATTGACGGCATCATGCCCAAATGT
The DNA here is from genome assembly GCA_026724425.1 of Erythrophleum ivorense. Lineage (NCBI taxonomy): Eukaryota > Viridiplantae > Streptophyta > Magnoliopsida > Fabales > Fabaceae > Erythrophleum > Erythrophleum ivorense. Next base: position 209,869 of record JAIUCV010000625.1, on the reverse strand, counting down.
CTTAGTTTGCAAAATTAGTGTGGTCTAATAAGGTTTGTCACATAGCTTCTGTGTGTGTGTGTGTGTTTTTTTTTTCATTGGGATAAGGTTTGTCACATAGCTTCTGGTTGTATGTCTTTTTTTTTTTTTTTCATTGGGATTGGTTGAAAAGTTGATATAATCTTGTTGTGAAATTGAATTCAGAAAATTAATTTTCAGTTTTTATTTTTAAGTTGATATAGGAGATAAGACACAATTTTTTTTTGAAAAAAAGAAATCTCTCTAAATTCTAAATGTAATTAAGCTTAAGTTGAACATATCAATAATTAAGCTTAGATTGGAATTGATTTGAAAATTATAAATAAAACATATAAAAAAAGTGGTAAACAAATGTCTGAATTTAAAAGTAATACAGCAAGTTATTTTTTTGGGAGGGGGGGGGGGTTGCTTGTTTTTCATGATAATACTAACTCCCAATTTATAGCATTCTTTGTTACATACCTTCTTCCACTAAATTATACTTCCATCTGTAACAACGTGTGTAATAACTCATAATTTATGATAAGGATATAATGAGGTTCGATTGATTAAACAATTTTAGGTTAAAATTATTTCAAAACTTGAAGTTTAGTGTGGAATATGAGAAAAAAGAAAGAAGTAATTTTATAATTACTTAGCTAAATTGAAATAAATAAATGAGAACTTAAATAAATAAGATTTAAAGTAATAACAATTTAATTAAAAAATGCTATAAGTAATAAATTTGAAAGTCCAAAATAATTAAAAATTTATTAGACATGAAATAAATGTTAAAAAGAGTAATTTTAATACAAGTGGCTATAACTCTGCACTTCTCCATCCCTTGACCCAGGTTCAAATCGGCCACTTTTGCTAAAATTGTTTTTCCTTTTCTCCTTTCCTTTCCAAATGTGAGCTGTGGAGATTGCAGGGAACAAAGAACAATTTTTAGATTTTGCTTTTTAAGGCTTGTATTTTCTCATAATTTCCAATTGGCCCCTTAGAATTTTTTCCCCCTAAAAAGAAAACACGTCTTCAGTTAAATGCATATCCTGAAGCTTCTGTTTCTCTGTCACACAAACTCTCATTTTTCTCTCCCCCGCATCAAGTTAGCCATAGCTCACCTCTGCTAAGCTCCTGAAGCTTTCTTCGATTCCTATATTCTGCTCCTTCCCAGCTTGGTACCTACCATTTCTCTTCATTAATCTCGAGAAGCCCAGCTCTTCCTCTTGCCATTGTCGTCACTCCCGAAGCTCGAACAGGACGGGTAGCACTTGCTGCATCAGAGCCATTCTCCCTTTTCTAGTTCATCATTCAGCAGCAAATTTGTAGCCATTAAGCTTGTGATCGAGTCATGCTTGAAGATCGGCCAACATTGCAGTAGTAACATCACCCAAGGCCATTTGCTTCTCTCAAATTTTTGGTCAGATCCTCATTCACACAACTTGTTTCCTTCTGCTTATTTTTCTCGTATGACATTGCTTTTAATCTTGCAATTAGTTGCTCACCAGCCTTAGAGCACTTTTGCGCAACTGTTTCAAGTTTGATCTAATTCCTTTGTCTCCTAAGTTTTTCTTTTTCCATCGTTCGAGTCTGATTTAAGTTATGCTTGAAATGTTTTCGCACTTATAGGCTAGCGTATGATAACCTTGTGGGAATCCATCTTCAGTATTTTTAACTCCCAAATCAGTAAGCATCTCTTTCATTTTCTAGCATTCAAATTGTTCAATTTCTCATGATTTTTGGTTTGAAATTTCCATGATTTTTTTCCTTTCAAAATCCTGTTGCTCTCCTTATGGTTTCAACATCAACTCTTCCCCCGTGAAAGCTCTATCTTCTCTTCATTGTTGATCTTTTTCCCAATGGAATCAAGCTAGGTAGGAACCTTCCTTTTTATTTTCTCTCGTAAATAAAATTCCATCCAAGTTGGCAAACTCTCAATGGAAATCTCAGCCCCTTCGTGATGTTTGTTTATTCTTGGTTGTGGAAAATTCGTGTAGCTCATTTCTTCCAACTGCTGTTCTTCTCGGTTACAGCACTTTCATCAGGTTTGGGTGAATGAACGTGGGAGGCATTGGGTCTTTTATGGATGGTGCTGACTTGGAGAATTTCAAGATAGGACCTTTAACAATTTAGAACTTCATTTGAAGACCTTGAGGATGTTAAGGATAGGATACGTTGGGTGTTGGTTGCGAAGTAAAATTGTATCACCCCACTAATTAACTAACACTTTAATGTAACCTTCAAGACCCTTCTAATCAGGAATCATGCTATATATGTTGCAACTAAACATAGTAATGAATCTAATTAAGAGTAACATAATAGTAAAAATTAAAAGTAGGCAATAATTAACTAAAATAAACTAGATATGAAAATAGGGCATATACTAATGTAGGGAATTATTTTGTAGAATTTAATTAAATAAACTAGGGAATTAATTAAATTTGACTAAAACAAATAAACACTAGAATGAGAAATCATAATAGGTAGCAGTGTAATTCAAGTAAGCTTAGTAATAAAATAAAGCAAATATTAGAACAGAAATCTTTTCGAAATTTAATTAAATTATTCTATTTATTAAGATGAATTTAGTTAGAAAAACTTATGAACTAATTGAAGAAAAGGTAGGATTGGAACATGGCATAAGATAGGTAGTGTTAACTAAGTTTAAATTGAAATGTTTGAAATTTAAGATATTATTATGGCTATTTTAAAAAATCTTTTAAGAAATTCCACGTCAAGGTGTGGTGGTGGTTCCTTGTTGAAAAAATTGATAACTATTTTAGCAAGCACTATAATTAGCTAGATTACAAAACATGATATAATTTTAATTTTTTTATTTTTACTTTCTCTATTTCTTATATGCATTTTGCATATCCATTAGAATGGACCTATTAGATAGTGCCTTAATGTATATATATTATTATGATATTAAATCTTTTAAATTATGATATTCAATGTGTATTATGTTGTCAAGATGATTATGAAATAGTATGTGGACTTTAAGTGTTATTTTTGAGAATTCAAATAATAAGAAGTTTGCTCCAATATATTTTTATGATATTATTTAAGTGTTGATTTTGAAATACCATATTATCAATTATGAAATTTACTTTTTGGACCACCTACTTTAAAAGATTTTTTGGTATGAAATATATGTATATATATATATACACACACACACACACATAAACACATATTTATACATACACAAACATATAAGTTAGCATTACATAAAACGCTAATTGCTAACAACAATTTTATTAGTCTTCAGTATACTTTGGATATTATCACATGATTTTTGTGACTAAATATATGTAAGGTATTGAGTTGGATGCTTTCTAATTGTTTAGCAGTTGTAGAAATGGTGGTAATAGCCCTACCTATGGTTCCTCCTTACACTATTATGAGATTAAATCCAAAGTTATTTATCCTCATGAACTACCTATCTATGTTAGAATATATGTTAGAATTTAAAGTTTTGTACAAACTTTTTTAATAAAATGTTTTTATTAAATTACTTTTAATATAACAATTATTTTTCATTTAATACTAAACTTCTAAATGTTTGAATTTAATTTTTATTTTTTTAATCTATTGTAATTGTTTTTCATAATTATCTTTTATTAATTTTTCATTTTGATTAAAATATTATACGTCTATACACTCTTTGTATTTTATTTCATTAATAACATAATGAATCAATTTTCTATTAACTCAAGTTTTTTAACTTTTTATTTATACCAATTGTTATCTCTTGTATTTAAAGATTTATAAATTTTGAAATTTTTTTATAAAAATTATTTTATGCTTTTTCATATTTAAATTTTCTGATAATTAGCATTATGTTAAAACATATTTTTATTTAAAAAAACTCTATGCTTACTCATATATTTAGTTATAATGTTTTATTCTCTACTAATTAAGTATTGTAGCTTATTTTATTATTTTTTTTAAAACAATGGAATTGTGTCTAAATGTTCTTCCAACTTAGTTCAAAAATGTCGTTAATAAAGAGCTAGCGATGGAATTGTTGAATATTGATGGTCAATTGTCTTTTGTGCGTGTGTGTGTATATATATATATGTTTGTACTTTAAAGTTATTGGATTTTTTTTAAGGAAACGTTGTTGGATTTTCTCCAACATATCAAGTGTAATCTTAATTTGAACTATGACAAAAAAGGTGAAATATGAATTTGATATGAATAAAGAGAATTAATAGAATTATGCTTCAAATTAAAGTTATTAATTCCACTTAATCATGTATTCGGAACTTAATAAGTATGTGTGTAACTAGGCTTGTTGATATGGGGTCTTCTCATATTTCAATGTTGGTTATGTCTTTGCATTGGGTGTGACATTGTGATTGTTCATTGGCTTGGGAGTGGGAATTGTGGTATTTAACTACTTTTAGAAGTTGCTATTATGTTAGATCTATATCTTATTTTATTGGTATTTTGTTACGTGAAACGTGAGTCTTTATATAATGATAAAGATTTGGTTGGTTTTAATAATTTCGCCAACACTTGAGTATTTACTAACATTTTATGCTAGCTATTTACTTAAGTTTTGGACTAAATTTCATCAATTATCTTTAACTATTAATTATTAGTAGTAACTTTATAATTTTTAATACTAAAAACTTCACATGAAATATGAATCAAGTAGTTAGACCCTCAACTCATTCATAACAGCTAAATGCTTTGATGTCATCAAATTATGATGAAAGTGACAAGAATTTTATATACATGACAAGCCTAATATATAATATCATTTCCTTGTCAGACAAGTACTCAAACATGCTTATATATATTATGCTATAGGAAGTAAGAGCCCATTGATATTTATGAGAAAATGTATAGTTAATCTACTATGATGACTTCTTAGTGCAGAGTCTTCATGTGAAGTTGGATTATTTAGGTGATCAGCTTGAAATTGTCTCCCGAGCAGCAAGGATTGATTATAAAGTTTGGATCAATCTCATCAACGTTTCTACCAAAACGTGTCTAGAGAACTCCCTAACAAGGAACAAACGACACTGTGGGCACGTGCTTGCAAGTTGCAAGAGCGAGATGGGGCAAGGGTTAAATCAGCTCACATACCTCGTTCTCAGGTTGGACGAGGAGTTCACCAATAAATTGTTAGACGGAGCCGACACTAGAGGTGAGGTCTCTCTGGAGCTCATTATTAACTTTTAGAATGGCATTCCTTTCAGCAACTGTTGCTAGGTCTGTCTCCGCAGAGTAGTTACGTAGTCTGGGAGAAGAGAGAGAATAAATTATTAAATGATGCTCCAATATCGTCGGCAGCAGTAACATCAAAATAAAAAATAATACAGCCATATAGCCTCTGATGCCATCAGACATCAATTTGTACTGGGGGAACCAATATAGATAAGGCATTTCGATATCACTAGATTCTGAATTGTTTAGTACGCATTTAATATGTTGATATTAGACCTTTATGACACTACCACAGAGATGAAACATAAAAGAACAGTTTGCCTGTGCAGAACCAGAAACCAGATAAAGAATTCATACCCTATGATCTAAAAGGATAATTCAAAATTGACAAAGAACACGTATGTAATATTCCGATTACCAAACTGAATATAATTTCAGTAGGACTAGATTCATTAATATAGAACTTGCGGATATTCTGATATTCAAACATATGTCTCTTAAAAATTTCTATCTGACTGACTTCTACACGGCGTGCTTTTGGGGAACAAATCAATATCTTCCCATTCATTAGTAACTTCAATAAAATAGTTGAAGTCAGGAATGTATAAGGCTAAGCCATTAACAGCATGCCCACTACTACTCCCAGCAGGTGATTACTAAATAATCCGATGTTTAGCATCGTCATGTCTGGATGCCCAACGCTAACGTTTTTTTCAGGCCATCATGCCAACAATACCCCGGTGCTGTTCTGTACACTCACGGCAATGCCAAGGACCCAATAGCTGCCTTGTTCATCCTGATGGCTTTCAGTTGATAACTGCTCCAAGCACAATATAATCACTATTAAATATTGATGTCCTCATGAAATCTCCTATTATAACTACAAGTACGATAGATCCATAATTAATGCGGTAATGAAGTAGTAATAAAACCCTACTAGTGTTTCCATTTCCAATCCCATATGCATATGTAATTTCCAACTGGTCGACCATTGAAATGAAAAAGAAGACGGTGAGGCGTAGTGAATATTCCCTTTGCGTTATTGACAATGGACCCCAAAGAAGGTATGTTAGCAGGATTTAATATCAGTCATTGCCACTATATTGGCGAAACTAGAACCAGAGAAAAGTCAGAAGTCATGATCGCATAAACATTAGAATATCAGTATCTTACTTTCCAACAATTCTGAATGAAGCTACTTGCTTGAAAAATGGAGATCAGGAGTGTAGGTCTTGTAAAGAACCTATTGCCCCGAAATTTATTGCAGATGGTTACATCGAGCTAATCCTGTTAATTAAATCTTCCTGGTTCTGCCTGCAATTTGAGAAATCATATGCAAATACAGTGACATTCCACCAAGCATGAATCCATGTTAATACTTAATCCATAGTACTATAATTTTCTAGTGCACATATATAACTCTAATGTAGTGTCATGTGACATCACCATTTAGCCATCTTTGGGTCCTCTACCCTTTTCGCCTAATTCCTGGCAAACTACCGTCCCTTTCTCCCCTTGTTTCTTCCTCTGGCTAGATTGCGAACGACATATCTTTTTTCCCTTTTTCCACGAATATTCTCAGTTCTGATTTCTTGCAATAAGACAATTCAAACTGTTACAAAATCAACAATTTCAATGTCATCCTCATTGAAAGACCTCAAGCATTTGACCGGTCCTTAATTCTTTAAAATCTTATCCCTTCATAGGCACCTCTTTCAGTTTTTTCACTCAAATCAAATAGTAGTGTAATACCCACGATACACTATACATATATAGAGGAATGAAAGAAAGAAAGAAAGTGAGGAATCATAGTATAATAATCATAGAAGCAGAGACAAAAATGAAACTTGAAGATAGCTGGAACTCCAGGAACACAGGTTTTAATTAGAGAGGAGGATGGGTGGTTGCTGTTGGCAAACTCAATAAGCGATGGTGCAAATAAGTGGATTTGGGAGTTGAAGTGGAGAATGCGGTGGCAAATGAACCTTGGAAAGAGAAGCCATATAATCATCAGACATGCAGTGAAGAATAACTACTTCATGTTTCCAAGTTACATTTTTGTCCAGTTAGGATATATGCACTTTCTCAAAACCAACCTTTGCGCATAAGCAGATGGACATGCTGCAAGTATATGAAGTTTGGCGGCATCTGTTTCATTCTACACAAGGAGATATCATTCATACGCATTCAGATATCCGCAAGTCATTTTCAAGCCAAACACATGGGAAAAGGAGGCATACTAATACATGCGATTACAGTTTGCTCCATTTTCTTCAACTTTCCAGCTATGTTTTTTAAACAGGAACTGAAATTGATAAATATGGCAACCCTGTTTACATGTTTATGGTAAGTCATCAAAATGAAAACGGGAAAGTTTTAAATATGATATTTTTACTCATAAATGGTACAAATTTTCACGTAAGTAGAAATTAATGCAAGACAAGGATTATAAAGAGCCTATGAAATCATTACCAGAAAAAGAGAAAATTAAACAAGCTAAACAATTTAGGGAAACAAAATTCTGTGAGAATTTTTAGCTTTCATTATATGGACTCCTCGGTATCATTCGGGTTTTGTGCAACATCTAACAGAAACTGCTCTGCTTCTTCTTCATAACTATGGTAAGAGGAACCCCTCAACCCCCTATTGATCTGTTCAGATGCAATATATTGTGTGTGCAACACCTAATTCCATTTGTCTTTATTACCAAAAATTTCAATAATAATTCTATTGTTAGACCAAGTAGATCAGTAATTTTTTACTTCAAAAGATAACTCTAAAAAGAATTTCAAGGACCAGTAAAAAAAAGAAAAAGATTGTAGCGTTAGTTCCTATCGAGATGGTAAAGTGACAGCTCCCTTTGCCGAAGATCTGATAACAATTAACCATAATGTCCATAACCAACTCCATGAAACTGGGCTCAAATTTTCAAAAATTCATAAACCTACATACCTTTTGATGAAGGTCCAACTGAAATACCTCGCCAAACTACGGTAAAGACCCAGAAACATCAGTCTTCACAATTAGGAGCGCCACAAGAGTAAGAAAAACCCGAATTGCCAAAATTTTGGCGGCTGAAGAATGCGAAAGAAGCTGCTATGTTAGCGCAAGAAGGTAAAGCGTACCTGCGTGAAGAGAAGCATTCCACGTCGAATAGCAAGTAGGGTTTAGCGCGCATTGTCCTTGCCGCCTGTTAGAGCGTCGGAGATACCGGAGAGCGAAGGAAGGAACAGTGTTCGGGTTAGTTCAACGGACGGGTACGGTTCAGGACATTAGGCGCCAAAATGAATTACGATTTTATGTTTTAACTCATATAATTCATGACGCTTTTATTGATATTTTTCTTTGGTCAATCTTAGTAAATTACAGTAATCTCATTTAGTTAAATTATATTAGATATTTTTATGATTTTAAAAATTATTCTCAATTTTTTAATCATATAATACATATTATAAAAACTTATCTAATTTATTTTCTTATCGAAGAAATTAAATTTCTACAAAACATAAAAGTATAATTTTATTCTTAATATAGTATCAAAAATAACTAAATTGATGTTAAAATTTAACACGAGACTATGAGACTTTATTTTTAATATGATAATAAAAATAATTAAATAATTTATTTTTTAAAAATTTATATTATATAAAAGAAATTAACATTCGTTGACAAATAAACAATTAATTAAAATTTTTCAAGTATAAAAGAAGTGTAATTTACTTTTATTAAGTCTAAACCTTTAGAATCCCAATAAATCTAAGCCATCATACATCCCCTAAATAAAAAATTAAAATATGCCGGTTATCAATCTTTAACTAGTTGATTCTAATTCGCAATTCATAACATGTTTCAACCCTTGAAATTGATTAAGTCTGGGTCATCACACATCTCCTAAACGAATCTTAGCTTTCTTAGGTTGTGTTTTGAACTATTTTTATGATTTTTTATTTTTTAGTAGTTAGCTAAAAGTTTGTCCCGGCTAAATTGTTTCTCTTGTGATGGTCTCTCTTTCAATTAACCCATTGTTCAACTATCTGAATCTGTACCAAAATATTAAACTATCGAAATACAAAACATTTTTTTTTCTTAGGACGTAGTGAACCATTTTCTGTAGGTACCACCATAAGCCAAGCTAGATTGTTATCTAAACACCTCAAAATCTAACGTACGACGACAACACGATGATTCTTAACATTTTTTTTTTTGGGAAACATGATGTGTTTATTCAGGACAAAATCAATTTCCGCAAATTTTATAATAATAGAACGGGAAATTTTGAAGACAATGACATATATAACAACTGAGTTACATGTTTTCTATAAGCAAACGTATCCTTATTGTATTTACCCCACCGATTCCGGTCTCAATCAATAATGCTCTCGGTTGGGCTACATCAGAAATCATAATTGCGGCAGTTAATGAAAAAGATAAAAAGTTGTAGTAAGTCAATACAAAAATAAATAAATAAATTTAAATGATAATAAACAAAAATTTTAGACATAAATATTATTAAAACGCTTGTTGAAATTTTGACTAAATATTAAAATACTTTTTATTACAATACTTAAAAGAAATTAAACAAAGTTATAACATTACCAAACTGATGCCTAATTATTGCTTTATGATATTCTCTCAATCAATATTGTTTGGGAAAAAAAATGTGGTTCAGACAAGTTATAAGCTAAAAGGCATGTAAGCTTTTTTTTTTTATTAATTGAAAATTTTGCCTTTTGAAGAAATTATTTTGATTGAAAAAAAGAATTGAAATTCAATTGAAGGATTTTACTTTAAAAAAATTTAATTAAGAAGAAAATGATTTTTTTTAGGTACTAGATTATTAATTAATTTATTATTTAGTAACAGTTGCAATAATAAGACGGTGACGTAAACACTCAATGCCACGGAGGGTGCTGTTTATATATATAAAATAAAATGTATTATCATATAAATAAAATTTAAAATAATTGAATGATAAAGATGGAAACAGTTACGCGTCGCATTTCATATTGGGGAATGAGTGGTGAAGAATCAAGATGCGAAGGGAAGGTCCCACAATCACTTCATTCTCGTGACCCTTCTGGAATGAGTGTAAATACTGTTGTGTCAAGTCAGAAAGCCCCATTTGGGGAACGGATCCTCTGCGTATTGCAGTCATACGCAGCGCATGCGAAGCGTCGGTGACGTTTTGGATGGTTTTTTCTGTCAAAAATGAGCAAATCTTAGCCGTTCATATCACGCCATCTGAAGCGTCCATGGAAGTCCCCAGAATGCATTGCATCAGAGATTGAAATTAGCCCCAAAACGCATCATTTTCCCTCCCTAAAACGCGATACTCGTCTTCCTCCTCTGCACCAGTCATGGCAGCAATAGTGAAACTATCTTCCTTGCTTGGATATGTTTCACAAAGCCTCCGTCCTCCACATACGCAGTCTTGGGTCATTCTCATCTGATATGCAATTCTCGACCTCCTCTGTCCTCCTCATGTTTCACGAAGCCTCCGTCCTCCTCGTCTTCCAAACCTAGAGATCATATTTGCGATTCTCAACCGATATTTTAGTGATATTTTAATCAAAGTGTGATTTAGTTATGATAATTATTCTTGAATATGGGGTGGCAGTCTTAGGTCATTCTTAACTGATATCTGTCGACCATTGCAAACTGTAATGTGTACTTCATTTTATTCATTTTAAGTATGTATATAGATGCTTTAGCAATGGATTCTAATGCAAACTGTAAAATGGGTATCAGAAGTACATGTGTTAAAGCAAAGACACACAACTGTTTCTTCCTGCAAGAGTTAAAGCAGATAATCAAAAGCAGATAATCAAAGACAATAATAAATGATCTTGCAAGAGTCATCGACATATAATAATATATCTTCTTCGCATTTGTTAAAGTAGAGAGACACAACTGTTTCTTCCACCTTGTGGTGCACATGTGTTTCTCTGCATTCCAATCATGCACACTTAGTGATCCCATTCTTTAATGTAAATACATAACGTGACTGCTCAGTTTCATAAGAGTAAAAGAGTACCACCAACGGCCTCACCACCCTGAACGTGCCTTACTTTCACTGAATTTTTTTATCAATTGACTGATAAAAATTCTCACCATCTCTGATCCTATCCAATACAATATTAACACAATCACAAAAGAAAATATTCATCACCTCTTCCCCTTCTCCTCCCTTCCTTCTAATGAATGAGAAATTCTCAAGAGTCATATATTACACAATCAGCTATTACAAGGAAATAATAGAAACTCATTAAAATGAATGTCCCAGTAGATCCCACCAGTTGAAACACTTATAATTTTCTATTAGTTTATTGTATTGCCAGGTGGTAGACTCATAATATGTAACTAAGAATTTCTCCCTTCTTATTTTTCTTCTTCTTTCCCTGATTCCTTTCTCTCTTCTGTTCCATAAAAATCTTACCTTGTATCTGACGAAACCTTACAGAAAAAAGGCAAAAATTCCCTTGCTATCTGATCTAGTTTCATAGGTTGAAGAAGCTTGCACAAACGCTATGTTCTGTAACTCGCAAAATACCATAAATGAAACACACCATTTTATTAATGACATGGCGCGGGTTGGAACCTTCAATTAGATGGACAGTCGAGATTAAAGGAAGCGAAACGACTCCGTTTTGTCGATTCGCATGGCATGCGCAGCTCTGCGATACAGCTCTGACCCACATATTTCGGGGAGGCTCCTCTCCTCTCCTCTCCTCCTTCGTATGCGTGTCATACTAATGATGGAGTCGATGGCGCCAAGGAGCGTGGGGAAGGGGATATATCCTTCAATCCAATGCCACGTAATAACAATCAACCAGGGATGGACTGTGCGCTTCATGTGATGGCCCTGCCCCTTTTTTAATCTCAAACTTCCTTCCCATTGCTACCGCATGATTAGATTACTTGCATATACGAAACTTCAGTTATATTCGGAAAGAAGATCTGCTTACCATACGACAAAATTATATGGGATGGGATAGCCCTGCCAAGTCCAATCCCACGCTACAATTCTCCCTTGCTCATGCTTCTCGTGCGTTGAACGGATCTTGTTGACCGTAATTAATGTCTTCGTTATCTTGACTCGACTTTTATCTCTTGATATGTGAATTTTACGTACAATACTTTTTTTGGACAAATAAGGGGGGGTCAAAATGGCCAAAATTGTCGAAGACTACGTTGACCGTAATTAATGTCTTCGTTATCTCCCCTATTTTCCTCTTCGCTTCTCTCCCCCTCCACTTTTCTCCCCCCCATCCAAACGAAGTATTAATAGCACTTTGATTACGTACAAATTGTCAAAGACATGCTTTTTAATAAAAATTAAAATGGAATAAACAAAGGGCATTAGAATAACCTATTTTTAGCATTATTTTTATCAAAGAGAAAAATGGAATGAATCAAAAGAACGATTTATTTGACACGAAGACATAAATATAACATAAAAATTTTGATATAGTAAACTTTCAAGGTCTAAGATCTAACATGTATCACTAATGAATAACAGTGAGCGAGAAACTTGTATGTTGTTTGATACATGAAAAATATGCTTTTAAGTCATTAAAGATATCTATTAATTATTAAGAATTTTAAATTTATGTTTTTTATATTTTAAATAATATAGTAACAATATATATATAATTTAAATATTTTATAAAAATTTTCAATTATCTAAGAGATTAGAATAAAAACCTAATTAATCTATTATGATGACTTCTTAGTGCACAATCTTCATGTCAAGTTGTTGGATTATTTAGGTGATCAACTTGATATATAATTAACTGTCATTGATTAAAAAAATAGTTAATTAGAGAAAATTTGAGTAAAAAAAAAGATATATAAATTACTTTAATTAAATCTAAAGCTTAAAGACCCAACTAAATTCAAGCTATCACATATCACTTAGATGAATCTTAACTTTCTTATTCTTAAGTTGTTTTACTAACTTTTGTTGACAATAAATAATTAGAGAATATTTGACTGGAGGTTTTAAAACTATAATAATATTAGATGTAAGTTAACTAAATTTAAAAAAGTATAATTTATTCTAATTGACAATTTAGTCTAGGTCATCACTTATCACCTAAATGAATCTTAGCTTTCATACTCTTAAGTTGTATTTTGAGTTATTTTCGTGATTATTATTTTTAGTAATTTGCTAAAGGTTTGTCTTAGCTAAATTGTTTCTCCATGTGTCTCACCCTCGAACCTGTCCTATAGCCTCATAATATAAACTTATAAAATTAGGCATGGTAAATTTTGAACATGAAATATACTGTACAAATACTTTAGCTTGACTATTACTTTAAAAATGATTTTTTGTTAAATTAAAACAAACTATTATATATAAAGACATATAAACAATAACATGTAATATAAATATATTTTGAACATTTATTATTTTATCTTTTATTAAGAAAATATTTAATATATTTACAACATATATTTTTGTATAAATTTATAAATACTCACCTTAATTCAATTAAGGTAAAATTAATAATAATTTTATTTGTTTACCTTTCACAAAAAAAAAAAATCATGTAATATAAATAAATAAATGTATAACAATTAACTTTAAAATTTTGAAAGATTATATGGACTCCATCAAAATGAGATAATTAAATTTTAATAATAATAAAATTTTAAAATATGTTCCACATATACTATTAAATCATATGTCAATGTTGCTAACAATTCTCTTAATCTCACCAGTACATTTATGAATTTATTTGAACCAATAAATAACTTAGTAATAGAATTATATTCTATTGATAACATTTTATTAACTACTAATACATTGATATTTTACATTCTAATATATATATAATTATTTATTTATATATAAAAATAACAGTTTAGACCTATTTAGTTTAATTCAAAATGAGTTTGTTTTTTATAATTTAAAATGTAGTCTTCACCTTTCATATAATATTTTTTATCCTAAATTTAATATAAATAATTTTGTTATATATTTATAATAAACGTTGTATTTCTTAAAAAGTATGTTTCATTTATACCTTCAACCATTTCTTAGTCTTTTAAAATCATTTTTGGGATTGAACTCACGTTTAAAAATTCAAAACTGTCAATTTAAATTAAAGGGTGATGATTATATATATATATATATATATATATATATAGAGTTGAGAAATTTAAGAAACAATGTGTAACTCAAATTATCCTTTATTACTATATATTTTTTGTTACCCAGTATTGTATTTTAAAAAATAGCTTTTTTGGTCATCATATTTTTCACTCAAATTTTAATTTAGTCCTTATAATTTAAAGATTTATAATTATATTCTTATGATTTTAAAAAATTTAATTAATTTAGTCTTTACTATTAAGCTTTTCTTAGTATTCTATTAAATTTTACTGACATGGTCAATCATGTAATACCCTAAATATATATTATTTGAATTAATTCATTAAAATGACTTAATATATGTTGTACTATATGACATATAAGTCAAGTAGTTAATTTATTATATATTTTTATTTATTTTTTAAATCATGTATATTCAAAATACCAAAATAATATATGACATTCGTGTAATCAAAATTTAACATAATATTGTCAAAAGTTTGATAATAAAAAATAAATTAAAATATATTTAATATTGTCACCTCATTTATACAAATATTAAAATTTGAATTTTTAGCATTAATTAATTTTTATTCTAAAAATAATTATTGTAAAAAATTATTATATTATGACTTTTGTAAGAGTAATCCACATTCCAATCTTAAATATAAAGTGCTAAAAACAAAATTAATTATATATAATATATATAAAAAGTGTTATATAAATATATTGAAAATAAACTTATAGCTTAATGTTAGGCAAATACTTTTAAATTCCTTGTGCATGAGATGATGGTTATTATTTGCTCATAATAAAATCAATTTCCGCACATTTTATAATAATAGAACGGAAAATTTTGAAGATAATGACATATATACCGAGTTACATGTTTTCTATGAGTAAACGGATCCTTCTTTGTATTTGCCACCACATTTTATCACCGATTCCGATCTCAATCAATAATGCTCTCGGTTGGGCTACATATAGGGTAGGCACTTGCATCAGAAATCACGATTGCGGGAGTCAACGAAAAAGATACAAAGTTGTAGCAAGTCAACACAAAAATAAATAAATAAATTTAAATAATACTAATAATTAATATTTTTAGACATAAATATTATTAAAACCCTTGTTGAAAATTTGACTAAATAATAAAATGTTTTTTAGTGCAATACTTAAAAGAAATTTAAGAAAGTTATAACATTACCAAACTGATGCCTAATTATGGTTTTATTGATCATCAAATAGACAAATACCTTTTTTCTTCCCCAGTTGAGATCTGGAAAAATGGCGTTCACTAACAGGCATGTGGCCTAATGCCCAATTGTCTATGCATAGGCATGTCAGTGTGCAACCATTTTCCGAAGGCTGAGATTCAAACATCCGATCTTTATCTTTCTATATATATATATATATATATATATATTTCTACAAAGGGACATTGCAACTTGTTCCACCATGGATACATTACCGGAAGAGTGTGTTTCTGCTATTCTGTCATACACATCTCCTGCAGAAGCTTCTAGATTTTCTATCGTCTCTTCCACCTTCCAATCTGCTTCTGATTCTGATATGGTTTGGCAACGCTTCTTACCCTCTGATCATGAAGACATTGTGTCCAGAGCCCTCATTCCCCTCAAGTTCTCTTCCAAGAAGGACCTCTTCCATGCTCTTTGCCGTTCACTTCTCATTGATGGGGGTAATAAGGTACGCTTTATTTCTTTTTCCACTTCATATCAAGCTCTGTTTTCAGCTCATAGAAATTTTCAATTTTGTGTAATTATGTTGTGTCCCGCCATACAGAGCTTCAGATTGGACAAATCTTCTGGTAGAAAATCTTACATTCTGTCTGCAAGGGAGTTATCGATAAGGTGGAGCAACGACCCTTCGTTATGGAGCTGGATACCAGTGCCTGAATCAAGGTAACTTCGAAGTTTGTACGTAAAGAGTTATACATAATTTCTGATGAATGGAAAATTTTGCAGATTTCCAGCGGTGGCAGTGCTTAGAACAGTGAGCTGGTTGGAAATAGAAGGGAAAATCAGAACTGCAAGTGTAACACCAAACACATGGTATGGAGTATATATGATAATGAAGGTGTCGGAGCGTGCATATGGGCTTGATTCCGCAGCATCAAAAGTATCTGTGGAAGTGGGAAACAAGTTGAAGTGTGGAAGGGCATATCTGTGGCAGAAAGATAAGATGAAGCAGAAGATGGAGAGGTTGTTTTATGGGGACAGAAGAGTAATGGCAGAAGAAGAAGAAAAGGTTGGGGTTCCATACAAAAGAGAGGATGGGTGGATGGAGATAGAGATGGGGGAATTTTTCAGTGGGAAAAGTGATGAGGAGGTGAAGATGAGTGTAATGGAGGTGGGTTATCAATTAAAAGGAGGGCTTATCCTTGAAGGCATCGAAGTCAGACCTAAACAATATTAAGGAGTGTATTTCTTAGGTGTCAATTGTAGACTTCTTTTAAAGCTCAATTATTATGATTGAAGAGAATTTCAGTTCCACCACTCTCATTGGTGTCCTTTGTACGCTCTTCCTTGAAAACACAGGGAAAGAACAGAGCAAAACCGGAGCACCACGGAAAAAAGGCTTGCTCTCTCTCTCGCGTATTTCAACTTTGTGTAGTTTCCAATATATTTTTATTAATTATTCTTTTGTTTTTATGTCAAACCGAGATTGAGGATAAGAATATTTTCTTTACCGATAATACAAGACGTGCGTGTAATTCTGAATTTCAATTTCTTATCAATGTTTGTGCTAGAGAATCGTTTTAGCCCCACTTGCTTTGCAGTTTTATAGCACTAGGGAAAAAAAGGGGGCACGCTAATGTCCTATTATTGTGCCATTGGGACCCAAAAATTTCAAGACGAATTTAGTAACATAAAATTAGCATTACAACAATTTGATTGAATAATCTGTCCCTGATTTTGAATGAAACTAAGTCATACCCATTGTGAGAAAGGAATCCCCGTGTAGATAGATGTGGTCATGTGGAGGCCTCATGTTGACATATTATTCATACTCAAAAGAACATATGTCGTCATGGTAGCAATATGAAAGGACCATATCTCACACAGTATATATAGAATTACTCCCCTGAGGATGAGGATGAGGATGGAGCAGTGCACTTGAATTGTTTCTTACACGCTAATGGCAGATTGGGACAATGGCTGAGAGTAATTTTTGTCACACAGATTATTAAGGAATTCCAACCACAGTGTCACCAGTCCTCCAATATATTGTCAGCTCATGCATACAAATCAATGACGGTCCCCAGGTATGTTCCTATCGTTGCACCTACTCATATTAATATTATTATCGCAGTTTTTCACTGTCCAGATATATATATATATATATATATATATAAGTACAGCTCTTATATCTTTGTAACTAAACTTTTTTAATAAAAATATCATAAGTGTATGATTTTTTTAAATAAATATAATTTTTTTATAGTTTAATATTGCATGATTGATTTTTTTATCTTAACTTTATTAAAAAAAACTTAATGATAAAAATATGAAAAAATTGTATATACATCTAATTCATCTATATATATTGGTAGTTTAGTACCTTGTTTAATTAACATTGTTATCAATTAACGATATTAACGAAATATTAAGAGTATTATAAAAATATTATATGATTTTTTAGAAAATGTATATGATTAAAAAAGCTAAACAGTTTAATTTTCGAATCATTCTCTTGTGATTGGGATTTGGCAGAAATAAGGCGGATTCTGCCAACGAAATTTTTTAAAATTGCACGATTGCAGATACATATTGAAGGCTCATAGCATGGTCGCAATAGGTGGAGTATAATAAATTCTTTATGGAAGAGTTTATATATCCCAATCCACCCAAAGCTTGTGCCATTCTTATTTGCCTTCAAATGCTGTATACATGCAAGGCGCGTGTAGAAGAATAAGTAGAGAGATTTTAAGGTTTTCGAAATCTGAGCCTTTTGTCTTCGAAGTTGATCAATTCTCAAAGTTTTATATAAGAATAAAATATTATTTATTATGAATCCCAAGTTGATCGGCAAAGTCTAAAATTAATTAAAAAATTATATTTAAATATTTGAATTTTATAAAATTTATAATAAAAAATTTTTAAATTTAATATTATCTTTTGTGACCAAAATTATCAATTTCTCCTATCCAAAATGTAAGTCACTTAAAAAAAAGAATTTTATTTTAAAATATAAGTCACTTAACAATAATAATAATTATTATTTTTATAATATCCTTCATTTAATCACAATAGTTGTGTTAAAAACCTCTCATTTAATGACAACAACTATATTGACTATAGGGGTAAGGCTGAAAAGACATGATAATATTTGAAAAGTTTAAAAATATAACTATTTTTTTTTATAAAGTATGAATCTATTAAAAGTGATTTATATTTTAGATTAAAGGGAGTACCACTTATTATTAGGGTCAAGGACAGTTATTATCATATTTTAAGAAAGTTATTTTAAAATTATTTAAATTTAAATTTTAATAAAATATAATAATAATTTTTCTAAATTTAATAGTAAATTTTTTAAAATCTAATAATAATTTTTGTTTATAAGAATAATTTTAATTTTTAAAAATTTTTATTATAAATTTTACAAAATTAAATTCTTAAATGTAAGTTTTCCAATTAAATAGCCCCTCCAATTTAAAACCACTAGTACCGAGAAGGAGTACATAAGAGGTTTCAAGTAAAGACAGTATTAAAAACACACCAAAACGGCTAGAGATATATAAAAACAAAAATTTGGATGGGTCTCATGAAAATTCAATAGACTAAAAATTTATTTTGCTCTTGAATTTATTCTCAACTCTTTACATATATATATATATATATATATATATTTTATTTTGGTCTACCATGTTTCAAAATTTATTCAATTTCAATAATTATTTTGTTAGTAAATTGCTGAATTTGTTAACAAAATTAATGGCATAACACGTTTTTTATGACGTGGTGTCATTAAATGTCAATTTATTAGCGGAAAAATTAGATTAGATATATTTGCAACACGAGGGACCAAAATAAAAATAAAATTTTGTTATAGTCTAACTTGAGAATTGATTCATCTCTAAGAGATTAAAATAAAATTTGTCTAAAATAAAGTATAATAAATCCAAAACAAAGCAGTTAGGTGAAGGTTGCTTGCGCATGCTCAGGCAAGGGAGCAAATATGAATTTTCTTTTTACCAGAATAATTCATATTTGGTCCACTGCCTGTGAATGCTCATTTGGCCTTTTCATATAGACCATATGTTTATAATAGTTCTAATTTACATAACTATGATCTCAACGGAAGGTTATAAGTTTATTTTCAATTAGATTCATGCTTCTTCTAACATCGTTTCAGTCTCCTAAACAACAAGACAGAAAGAATATTATTTATTTATTCTTTGGACATTCTTAAACCTATTGAATATATATGAGCTACAGTACAGTATATATAAGTGGGAAGCAGATCCTCTGAAGTATTGTTCTCTGAAGTTTTTTAAAGTGTCTCGCTAATCAAAACTTCTGTTTATTTAAAAAAGAAATGAGAAAATATGTTGAAAATAAAAAAGACAAATTTATAAGATAATTCAGAGAACTTCAGGAAGTACCACTTTAGAGGATCCATTCTCATATAAGTGGCGTTTGTGCCAGCTTATGGGGAAATTGAAACGCCTGCAACCGGTGCATCTTGCTGAAGTCACTGTAAAAGTGTTCTCAGAATCTTGCTATGTATTCATATATATATATATATATATATATATGTAATGTATTTGTAAATGTCATATATTTTTCCAATGCAAAAGCTGCCTAATTTTTTTTTTTCAAATACATTGGATTGGACCGCCTGTGACTCCGAAAAAGTTTGATATTCTTGACTTTAGCTCATGCATGAAACACGCTTGGCAAGCATATTTGGCCTCTCATAAAGTGTTGGGTCTGCTTTACAAAATAACATGCCAGATGCCCCAAAAAATCTATTATGAAGTTACCAATAGTGTAGTTTAATTACGAAGAGATCCAGTTATTGGAAAATTGATTATTGTTGGGGAATTTCTGGACCTGGATTGGGTTTCGAACTCTCATCATAACCTTTTGTGGATAGCTTTCTCTCGAGGCTATCAACAAATTAAAGCACAGAACTTGTTTGCGTTAGATATTGATTTTTCAATTGTTGAGACGAGGAAGAGACACGTCCTGCCAACAAACTGAAAATAGCAGAGATTCGAGAGTATGTAAGAATCAGACCATGCTCTCAACAAAAGAAAGCATTAGAATAACTTGAGACTTTCATAAAGGAACGGGAATATTAAACCTAGAAGAAAAGCCCTTTGCTTTGACGGCAAACAATCCTATATTCTTCTCTCGTGTATAAATAAAAGTTGCATTGAAAGGCCTTCGCTTAAACATCGATCTCACTGCCTTTCTGCTACACCAAACATGGCCCTGCAGGTCCATTTCCTTTTCATTCTCATCCTTTTACCTTCCTTGGAAATTGAAGCTTTCTTAGATGAAATTCCCTCAGACACTAGGAACCAATTAGACATGCACGCCTTGATTGCCCAAGTCTGCATGGACGTTGAAAACCAAAACACATGCCTCGCCAATATTCAAAACGAGATTGTCAAAAATGGGCCTCCAAGCCCAGCTTCAGTTGTAACTGCCGCACTGAGAGCCACGCTCAACGAAGCGATGGGTGCCATAGATAAAATCACAAAGTTCAGCACTTTCTCCATTAGCTACCGCGAGCAAATAGCCATAGAAGACTGCAAGGAACTCCTTGATTTCTCAGTGTCTGAACTGGCCTGGTCGTTAGGCGAGATGAGGAGAATTCGTGCAGGTGATAAAAGCGTGGAATATGACGGAAACCTCGAAGCTTGGCTAAGCGCAGCACTCAGCAACCAAGACACGTGTCTCGAGGGCTTCGAGGGCACAGACAGGCGTCTTCAGGGTTACATCAGCGGAAGCTTGACACAAGTCACACAGCTCATAAGTAACGTTTTGGCTTTGTATACTCAATTGCATACCCTACCCTTTAGAACTCCAAGAAATAAAACTAGTCAAACAAATGATCAGAGTTTGCAGTTTCCGGAATGGATGACGGGGGCTGATCAAGAGCTGCTTAAATCTCGGCCGCGAGGAGTGCATGCGGATGCAGTTGTGGCTTTGGATGGAAGCGGCCATTACCGCTCCATCACGGAAGCTGTAAATGCAGCTCCAAGCCAGAGCAACAGGAGGTATGTTATTTACGTGAAAAAGGGGACTTATAAGGAGAATGTAGATATGAAGAGGAGGAAGACCAACATCATGTTCGTAGGAGATGGTATTGGCAAGACCATCGTCACAGGCAATCGCAATTTCATGCAAGGATGGACTACTTTTCGAACCGCCACTGTTGGTAAGCACGATCTTCATATAACCTTTTCATTGATTAAAATGGGTTATGATTGGTGGGTAATGTTGGAATTTGCAGCTGTGTCGGGGAAGGGATTCATAGCAAGGGACATGACATTCCGAAACACAGCAGGACCAGAAAACCATCAAGCGGTGGCGCTGCGGGTGGATTCAGACCAATCAGCGTTCTACCGGTGTAGCATAGAAGGCCACCAAGACACCCTATACGCCCACTCACTCCGACAATTCTACAGGGAATGCGAAATCTACGGCACCATAGATTTCATATTTGGGAACGGAGCCGCGGTGCTGCAAAATTGCAAGTTATACACTAGAGTGCCACTTCCCTTGCAGAAGGTTACCATCACGGCGCAAGGCAGAAAAAGCCCACACCAGAGCACTGGGTTTACCATCCAGGATAGCTTTGTTTTGGCCACCCAACCCACCTATTTGGGTAGGCCATGGAAGCAGTACTCTAGGACGGTTTATATGAACACGTACATGAGTGGGCTTGTCCAGCCTAGAGGGTGGCTCGAGTGGTTTGGGAACTTTGCCTTGAACACATTGTGGTACGGAGAGTATCACAATTATGGGCCTGGTTCGTCGCTCGCCGGAAGGGTCACTTGGCCTGGTTTTCACATTATTAAAAATGCTGCTACCGCCAACTTCTTCACGGTTGACCGCTTCATTGACGGCTGTTCCTGGTTGCCCGCCACAGGTATTAGGTTCACCGCAGGTTTGACCAATTAAGCTATTATGGATGGCACCTATTATTATTAGTATATAGCAAGTCCAATAATTGCATCATTTGTTACTGATGGAGGATGAAGACATATGTATTTTTTGGTGGGTTGATCTTTAGAATTTGGTCAACAATTTTGTTTAATCCACCCTTCTTGTCGTTTTGGTCAGACCCCAATATGTTACTTGCAAAAAGCAAATAAAAAAAAGCTAGGTTCAATTTTTATATTTTTGTTATTAATTTTTAATAAAAATACAATAAATGTATAATTTTTAGAATTTAATATTACATGATTAAATTTTTAAAATTTTTTTATACATATTATATTTTATTAAAAATTTTGATAAAAAAAAACAAAAAAAAAGTGCCTAAATCAAATCCAAATAAATGTCCGGATTTGAACTAGGGTTTACTGCGCTTTGGTTAATTCATGTCAAATTGCATTCTTAATTTAAACAACCTGTCTCCTGTGGTTCAACACATAATTATCACCTTGCGCATAATAATTATTGTATATGTGGTTCGACCTGTCTTCGACTAAAATTTAATTAGTTTTTAGTCGAAGACAAGCCGAATTTTATTTAAACCAGGTAAAAATTAGCTTGCATCTTTTTGGACCTCAATATAATTTTAAAATTCTACTAACTAACAATTTAATTCGAAAGCTGGTCAACAGCAGTTGGCCTATCTTAAAAATCCCTGTTGATATATTACATCATGGGAAATTCTGAGTCACTACCATCCTCAAAGAATGAAGATCCTCTACTAAGTTGTGCAGAGTAGCATAGATTTCAGCTTTATTTTTTTCAATTTTAAATTTTTTTAGTTAAAAAAGTAAAGGTACGATGAATACAATCTTTTAATTTTTATCATATAAATGAAAAATATTTTTAAATTAAAACAATAAAAATATAATTTTAATAAAAGTTGAAAAATTGTTGAGATTGCAATTGAAAAACGATTTTTATCTTTTTTAAAACATTTAAAAAAAACAGTTGATATTTAAATGAAAAACAGATCTAACGATTTCGCGCGGGTTTGAACTTTTAAATTACGCTATTGTATGCTCCTCTTTAAAGGCACACAGCTCACAACCCATCAAGTATTTATGGATCTTCGAAAGAATATTTAAGCGAAGAAGAAACCATGTTAGGGTCTCTGTCTTCCATATTGTATTAAAAATTATATCCGACCATGCTTATCTGATAATCAACTCTACACATTTCTTCCCAACAAGTTCCAGATATAGAGGCTGTGAACATCGAATTTTGTTCGAATATCTAATCCAAAAATACCAGTATAAACAACAAAAAAAAAGAAAAAATCAAAAGAAAAATCAAAGAAAAAATCAAAAATAGAATAAATAAACAAATAAATAAGAAAAGAAAACCAAAAAAAAAAAAAAACAACAACAACCAAAAGGGGAGAGAACATAATAATAATAATAATAATAATAATAATAGTAAAATCCAAAAAAAAAGGAAGATAACACAAAAACGGATACGGATCTAAATTCTGAAGCCCAAAGTCTCTTCGGGCTATTAGGCCATTACCCAGCATGCTAAACCCTACCCATCTCCCATATGCTCTTCTCCTCACCCACGTTCGGCAGAGGCAGAAAAGAACTACACAGACAGATGGGAAGGAGCTCTCTCTCTGGCGCGATTCTAGGGAGAAGAAAAAAAAACAAAGGTGGGTTTCAAGAAAAAGAAAACGCATAGACCTGAACATAAAAAGGGAAGCACAGGAGCAGCACCTATAGACATGAGAAGCACTGAGAATGAACAGAAAAGCGAGGGGAGTAGGTCGAAGATACAGAACCGACAACAAAAAGAAAAGTGGCAGGCCAATATCTCAGCACGCTAGGGGGATAGGAGGTAGCAAAGTTGACCCCCTGGGGGTCCCTGTCACGAGCAGAGACAAGAGAGAACGAGAGAAAGAGTTGGGATTGGGAAAAGGAGGGTTTTGGTTCGAATAAAAGGGATCGAAATTCAGACTGGAGGGGAGGAGGACGGAGACCGAAAGATTGGGCAGGGTAGAGAATAGAGACCGAAAAATCGAGCGCAAGAGGGAGATGATTTTCTGATTCGGGTCCAGGGAGAAAAGGGAAGGAATCCAAAAAAGGAGATTCGATAGAGAGGGGAGACCAAAAAAAATTGAGAAACAGAGGCAGAGAAGGCGAGACTGGAAAGGGGGACTTTTTTTTTCGGAGATGAAAAACAAAAGGGATTTTTCTAGTTAGAGAAAACTGGAATTTAGAGGGTGAGAAACTGGGAGAGAGCTTAGGGAGAAGTAAGAGCGAAGGCAGAGGTTGAAGCTGAGGAGGAAGTGCGAAGGAAGACCTTGAAGTCTCTACAGGTAAGCCACGATCTTAGTTTACCTTTTTACCAACGAAATTCCTCTGCGATTGTTGGTTGTCTGAGATAGGAATAGGTGATTGAATAGCATTTTGTATTGGGTAGCCATGGATAAAATCTAGGAAGCCATGCTTCAGACGTATTCTTAGGAATGCGTAACAGGCATTCGATGAAATGCCTCATAGAAGGCTAAGTTGGGTTTTGGTGTCTGATCAAGGTTTCCTTATGTATGTTCTGAATTAATGGAAGCCGTAGCATTACTGGGAATGTTTTGGTCTTGAATAAGATCCAAATAGCCTTGTTTTAGTGGGTTTGGCCTATGCTTCGTTAATAAATTTCTTTTGATTTTCTGTTCATTTGGATGACCCATGGGGAATTTTGATTTACTAGAGGTATTATTGTCGGTTGAGTCTGGGTGAGTTCCATTATTAGAACAACTAATATGGTTCCCTGTTAATATGGTTTCTTATAATTGTTGTTACCTTTACTTTGGAACTGATTTTGACCTTGATTTTTTTTAATATGAGGTTATGCAAAAGTTTGATACAAAACACTGCCTGCCATCTCGCTTTTCTTAATTTCAGCATGTATAATGTTGTTTTTAGCTTCTGCCAGATCTTAAATTTGTTTTAAACTTACTATTGGCCATTGCAACTGCGTTCGAGCGAAAACGCCAGAGATCATCATTCATATTAGAGTCTTAGCTTTCAATGAGGTGATGCGCAAGTCTGGACAAAAACTTAGTTCTCATTTTGTATATAAATAAAATTGAATAGTGAAAAGATGCTACAAATTTGTAGAGATTCGGTTTTAATTTTATTTCATTTTGCTGTCATTATTTTGTTTTTCTTTCTCTTTTAATTTTCACTCTTTTTATTTTAAGGTTGCCATGTGAGATCTGGTATTTCCTTGAGCGTATAGAGTCATCTGGTATTGTATATGACCATAAGTCTCCTTAGTCATATGGTCGTCTTAAAAGAGGGATCCTTTTAAATAAGATATCTTAATCATAAAAAAAAAACAAACAAAAAGCAAAAAACAAAAAAAGATAGAAAAAAAAATGAGATGAAAACACAAATGAAGATGGGAAAAGTTATTTGAAATATGAAAGTTTTATATTATATAAAAAAAAACAATGATGAAAAGTAAGAAAAAATATAATAAAATAAAAATAAAGACAATAGCCAGATAAAAATCTTTTTATTTGGGAAGAATCTTGTCCCAAAACTGAAAATCAGAGACGTGGATAGGTCCTTCTGAATCTCCTCGGTGAATAATTTATAAATAACATTTAAAACAATATAGATGTGTTATTTGAACATAAAGAACATACTAGCACAGAGGTTTTTAGGGTTTACGCTTATAGCATTTTTATTATTATTTTGATCTTTATCCTTTTTCATTTTTCGTTTTTTGAAATGGTCGTGTGGGGCGTTCTGACTTTTCTCAGGCATGTAGAAGTTAACCAAAGGATTGTATGTGACAATAAGTCTCTTCAGCCACTTTGTTGGGTTGTGAAAAGTTTTGTCGATAGATTTTCTGTTTCCATGGCCCGTATCAAAAATTGGAGAATCTGGTTCTCACAAACAAAAATCTTTAAACCACTTTCAAAGTTATGTGTTTGCAAAAGTCTAAACAATTTTTAGTTCTTTCCAAAATAATAAAATTGATAAATAACAAAAACAAAGATAAATAAAAAGACAAAAAATAAACAAGCAAACAAAAACAAATCAAAACAATAAAAAATAATAATAATCGTTAAAGCATAAAAAAAAATCAAATGCTAAACAAAAACAAAACAAAACAACAAGAAGTAAAAAGGGGTCAAGACGAAACAAAAAAAACAAACAAAAACAACAAAAAGGGTATATAAAAAAATAATAAATAACAAAACCAAGAAAAAAACACACACACACAAAAAAAGAATCATTAATAAAAATTAAAAAAAAAGAAAAATTAAAAATAAGAGAAGAGTAAAGAAATAAAATTAACTTTATTTATGCAAATTAAAACATATCGTCAAATTCTCAATTCGTTTTATTTGCTAAAGTAAAAATAATTTTTATTTTCTTTCTCTTTTTCACGTAAAAATGACAAATAAAAAAATTCAAAAAAAATGAAACAAAAACATAAAAATAAACAAAAACAAAAACAAAAAATTTTAAAGCTAAAACAAAACAAAAACAAAAAAAAATAAAGACAAAAAAAAACAAAGGAAAGAGATAAAAACAAAAACAAAATTAAACAAAACAAGAAAAAAGACAAAAAAAAAAAAGACAAAACAAAGAAAAAGGGAAAGAAAAAGAAGAGAGGAGAGTAAAATTGGTCCCGTCTTTTGCAAATAAAAATCCATCAACCAACTTTAAATTTGTTTTGTTTGCAAAAGTCTAAATGATTTATACTCTTTTTCTCTTGTAAAGAAGAAAATAAATTTTTTTTTTGAATTACGTGGACTTTGATCCTTCTCGAAGGCTACGTAGGCTTTAGGCTTTCATTATAGGTCAAGTCCGTCCTTATAAATAAAATTTCCATTTCCTTTTTCTAATTTTATTTCTTTAATTTCTTTTCATTTTATTTTACTTTTAGTTTTATTCCCTTCATACTTATTTTACTCTTTAAATTTCTTTCTATTTTATTCTTAATTTTCTTTCTTTTAACTTTATTCTCTTAAGTTTTTCCTTCCACTTTATATGTGATTTATTAGAGAGAATTAGAATAGAATAGAGGCTATATTAATTTTGCACAACTGACTTAAGATAATCGTTCTTAGTAACAGGTGTAATAGGATGTCTAACACCTTCCCCGCTCACAATCGACCATCGAATCCGAATCTAGTTCGTAAATCACATTTTTTTGATATTCCAAATTAATTTTTTTTTTATTTTTAACTTTCAAAAATAAAAATTTAATAACGACTTTACTTATTTATAATTTTAATTTTGATTTGGCGACTCACCATCACATTTTCGGGTGTGACCTAGGCTTAACCAGTTCTGAACCCTATCTCCAACCTTGAACCGTTCTCCATGGCCATTTCCAAGTTCTCGATAAGCTTATCATGCATACTCTTTCTTTTCTTCATTTTCTCGTACTCTGCTTCGTGTCTTGAAACCTCCTCTTCCTCCTTTTGCAAATCTAATTTACCTTCTGATGACCAAGGTGATTTACGTAACTATGCAAGATTTTTCATAAAGATCTCATTATCATCATCGACCAGTTTTGTTTCGTCAGTCCTCCAACACCTTCAATCTGGGTTTGAACTTTCCGAGTCCATCAGGCGTGCCCTTCAAGATATTGCTACCTCTTATCTGAACTGAATCTAGATTTCTGGTCCAAGCCTCTACAAAGCATAAACTCCACCAACAGGCTAAGCAGCTCGAAGGAAGCTGAAGATTTGCAAACCTTGATTAGCGCTAATCTAACAAATTACGAAACCTGCTCAGACAGCCTTCAACAAGCAACATCTATCACTGACGATAACGACCTACTCTCCGTTCTTTCCAACGGGACCAAGTTTTCTAGCGTATCTCTTTCGCTATTTAATCTTGGATGGACTGTGAACACAAGCACAGAGAGAAAGCTGAGTAAAAGAAGGCAATACCTGTGGGAACAAAGGGTGTGCGTGCTTATTTGTGCAAGTGGACGGAAGCTTCTGCAATCCTCTCCTGACAATATTGTTTCATAGCGCCAAATGATGGTGGTGAATCCAGATGGTTCTGGAAACTTCACCACCATCAACGATGCCGTAAATGCAGCCCCAAATAACACGGCGGCTAGCGATGGCTTCTTCGTGATTTACGTGCGGGCGGGAGAGTACCAAGAGTACGTGTCCCCAAATATAAAACATACTTGATGATGATGGGAGATGGCATCAACCAAACTATCATCGCGGGTAATCGCAGCGTCGTCCATGGCTGGACTACCTTCAATTCCGCCACATTTGGTAATTAATTAATCACTTCAGCTTCTTTCATCTTAATTTTTTTCAAAAGATATTATATATATATATATATATATATTTTTTTTAAGTACAGAGTAAAGATTTAAACATGCGTCCTAACCCAAATCCTTTAATATTGTATAACAACTATTGGTTTTGCTTCTCTGATTTTCTTAATTATAAGCAATCACAGGAGCTTTCTTTTTCTGTCAACTGCATAGAAATTTTATGATTATTTTTCGTATATATTACAGCGGTGGTTGCGCAAGGATTTGTGGCAGTGAACATAACATTTCGTAACACAGCGGGAGCAATCAAACATCAAGCAGTAGCCCTCCGAAATGGCGCAGATCTATCGGCGTTTTATAGTTGTAGTTTTGAAGGGTACCATGACACCTTGTACACATATTCTCTTAGGCAATTCTACAGAAACTGTGACATTTACGGAACAGCGGACTTCATATTTGGTAACGCAGCAGTAGTTCTCCAAGACTGTAACATCTACCCGAGACTTCCCTTGGATGGTCAATTCAATGCCATAACGGCGCAGGGCCGAACCCACATGAACCAAAACACAGGCACTTCCATACACAATTGTACTATCACTGCGACGAGTGACTTGGCTGCTAGTAATGGCACCATACAGACATACCTAGGGAGGCCATGGAAGCAGTATTCGCGAACTGTTTACATGCAGTCTTTCATGGATACCTTGATTAATCCTTCGGGTTGGATAGAGTGGTCAGGGGATTTTGCATTGTCAACCCTTTATTATGCTGAGTTTGATAATTGGGGCCCAGAATCCAACACTAGTTCTAGGGTTACTAGGCCAGGGTACCATGTGATATCTAATGAGACGGATGCTATTCCTTTCACTATGTCCCAGTTCATACAAGGTGACGTTTGGCTACCTACAACTGGAGTGCCTTACTTTGGTGGTTTATTTTGAGTTTGAATTAATCCACCTTCCATACTGTACTTGTCCTTCTTTTTCTACCTTTGTGCGTGTTTATATATATTTCTCCATGTTAAGCCTCTCTTGTATAATTAATGTCAATAAATTTTTTTTTTTTTGGAAACATATATTTTGATAATATATTCAAGCCTTGTGGCCAGATTTTTCATCTTCTTCGAAAGTTAAACACCAAAGCTAGCCACAAAACTTGATTCAGAACGAACTCTCTTGACAAAGCTCAATAAAGCAAGATGAAAATGCAATTGATGCTATTTGCTTACTCAATCAATTGAAAGATTTAGTTTGAAGGACTACGTACCTAACAGACAAATCGAATCCTCGTAACTTGTGTGAGCGTAGCTAGCACTAGATTCTTTCGTTGCATAAATGCCTCGTTAAATTTTGAGGCTCAATATGTATCATTATTAAAAATGCAGAAGCTGGCTATATATCACCTGGAGTGGCGCATAAGCTAGATATGGACAAGTGTTGGCAATAGAGATAATGAATAGCCGTCAAATAAGGTCTCCCCTTCCCTTCCCTGTCTTCTCACTTCATTGTGTGGTTTCCGCGCGTGTTTCATCTTATTTAGAATTCATTACCTTTTCTTCCGTTCTCCAACATTTTCGCAACTCCCATATCCAACTTAATTTTCAACCCTTCTTTCGTCCATAAATATGTTCATGATTTGCAGGGGAAACCTCATAAACGTGCGCTTCAGAGGGTTTTCACAGACGATTACCACCGCCTTCACAGGCCCTTTTCCCTTTCACTCCTTGGGCGGCTCCTTTTCTCATTTGCCTGGCTAGATAGTACGACTACTTAAAAATTACGTAAATTCATTGAAAAAAAAGTTAATTTTCAAATTAATAATATTTCCTTGATGAATATAAGTTGCTCTGTTGCTTAACGTGTTGATTTCGCATGATTATATTATAGGAAGGTGTTCAAACCTGGAAGGAGCTGCTTAATCGAAGATGTCCGGGGATGGACAGAACAGGAAGAGAATGGCCATTATTGGCGTCTCTGCGTTCTTACTGGTGGGCATGGTGGTGGCCGTGACTGTTGGAGTGACGTGGAAACAGAAAGAATCCTCCGAGGATGACAAGGGTTCCAACAAGTCCGTGTCTAACAAAGTAAAAGCAGTGCAAAGCCTTTGCGCGCCCACCGACTACAGAAAAGAATGCGAGGAGAGCCTCGAAGCCGAGGCTGGCAACACTACCGATCCCAAAGAACTCATCATGAAGGCCTTCAACATCACCATCAAGAAAATCCAGTCAGGGCTTGAGAAATCCAATACCTTGCACGAGGTGGAGAAGGAGCCCCGAGCCAAGCTCGCCCTCCAAACCTGCAACCACCTCATGGAACTTTCCATTGGGGAGTTCAGGAAATCACTGGAAACCATCGGGTCCTTTGATTTCAACAATCTGGACAGGATTCTCATGAACCTTAAAGTTTGGCTGAGCGGAGCCATCACTTACCAAGAAACGTGCATAGAAGGGTTCCAGGACACCAAAAGCGATGCTGGTCAGAAGATGAAGGAGGTATTGCAAGCCGCCATGCACATGAGTAGCAACGGCCTCGCCATCGTCAACGACATGGCTGACGCTTTAACCAGTTTGAATATCGTAAAACAAGGAAGGCGTCTGCTTCAAGAGGATGGCAATGGCGATGGCGAGGTAGCTGCGAGCGAAGATGTTCAGGGACACGGTGGCGACTTCGAGCTTCCCAGCTGGATCGATGAAAATGCTAGCGCTCGGAGACTGCTGACGAGTGATCATAAAGGCAAACTCAAGCCTGATCTGGTGGTTGCAAAAGACGGAGTGGGAAATTCAAGAGAATCAACCATGCATTACAGCATGTGCCCAAAATGAACAAAAAGCCGTTCGTGATCTACATCAAGGAAGGGGTGTACAAAGAGTATGTTCACGTTGCCAAGGACATGACGTACGTGGTGTTTGTGGGTGATGGTGGGAACAAGACACGAATCACAGGAAGCAAGAACTATGCGGATGGGATTGGCACCTATAACACCTGCACGGTGTCAATAGAAGGGGAGCACTTCATCGCCATCAACATGGGGTTCGAAAACACGGCTGGTCCTGACGGCCATCAAGCCGTGGCATTGAGGGTGCAAGCCGACTTCTCCATATTCTACAAATGCCAATTGGATGGGTACCAGGACACGTTGTACGCACACACCATGCGTCAGTTCTACAGGGACTGCGTCATTTCTGGGACCATAGACTTCGTGTTCGGGGACGCCGCCGTCGTGATGCAAAACTGCACGTTTGTGGTGAGAAAGCCAAACGAGAACCAGCAATGCATAGTGACGGCGCAAGGGAGGAAGGAGAGGCACCAACCGTCGGCACTGGTGATACAAGGCGGATCCATAGTGTCGGACCCAAAGTTCTATCCAGTGAGGTTCAAGAACAAGGCGTACCTAGCGCGTCCCTGGAAGGACTTCTCAAGGACAATCATAATGGAAACCTTCATAGATGATTTGATACAGCCGGAAGGGTTTCTCAAGTGGGACGGTAACTCCACATCCTACAAGACATGCTTCTACGCGGAGTTCAACAACACAGGACCAGGTTCCAAAATGTCCCATCGCGTCAAATGGAATGGGATCAAGAATATTACGGCACAACATGCTTCGGATTTCTCACCCTTGAGGTACTACAAGACAGATAACTGGATTAGAGATACTAGAATTCCTTACAATCGTGGCATGATGATCTCCGCTCAATGAATTGGTGTTTAATTAGGAGGGTGCATGCAACGCAACTGCAGTAACGAAATTTCTAGGAGCTTGACTAGTTTGAAATTTTGTTTGATGTGTACGTACCGACAACACAATGCTATCCATACTTGTTCTTTCTCTCGCCCCAAGGCCCATATATGTCGTGCACTCAAATCTCCCTTTTTGGGCCATTTTCTCATGTTATATTATCAAAATATACTACCGGCCTCGTCCGTGTAGTTTTCTGTTTTTTTCAGAACTTATCGAGTTGATTGATTTGATACGTAAACAAGTTAAAAATTAAAAAATTTATAAATAAAAAACATTCTCATATTTCTATTTTAAAAAATTATTATCAAATAATTATTACAAATAAATAATAAACAATTTAAATTTTTTATTTTTCCTTTCTAACCGTACATGCCCTCCTCATATAATTCCACCATACATTTGTATGTACATCTTTATTTCCACATGGATTTGTGGTTTTAACAATTATAACGATAATTTTAACATTAAATATTTCAATAACAATGATATAATCACTTTTCCCCCGCCGCCCGCCGCCCTTTGGGGGGGGTAGAACTTGTACATTATACAAATTATTATTATCAATTAAAATTTCATTATTTAATGAGCGTGCGTCATAACGGCCGAATATAATATTTGCAGAATAATTATAACAGAAATTGCGTATACGTTCTGACCTTAGTTGATTCCTCAAATTCCCAGACAGCAGCGTTATCAACTATAGATTGAGTTCTAGTATAGCCGTGATGATTTGAGTTCTGCACATCCTAATTAGGGCAAATATTGTTCAATAGCTCCAGTTTGGGGTCATGTATGCACCTTTAACCAGAACAATGCCAACCTAAGCACTTGTTTACTTGGTGCATCTTACATTTTACCGAAGAGCACTTGTCATCACCTAAAAACAGAGAAGTGCAGTTCTAAATAGATACCACATTATCATATCATAAAAATATGACCATCAATATAGCATCAAAGGCGAGTTTTTTTATTAAAAAAAAACTTATAGAAATGGCAAAAAAGGGGGTAAAAAGTCAGCAAGGCATAAAAATATATCCGAACAGGAATAAAATGAACTGTCTTCGGCGTCTAAGATCTAGCAAAAAATTTTAATTATGAAGGTAATAGAACAACAGTTGGATAAAAAGGGCTAGTGTAACGAACTTAGACCCTAAATCCTTTGCTGTTCCTCCTTCCTCTTGCCCTCTCGAACTTCCTTCCCTTAGATCGCACATAAGGCTTAGTGTGGCTGTGTGGCACACCAGGAGCAGGACCAAAATGCTTCACAGCCTCACGAGAATTCTTGGGGCCTCTAAGAAGGACCTGTTCCCAAGAGGTTATAAACAAATGTTACACTTCAAAAGCTGATCTTCTCAGCAATTCCAAATATACAACCCACTATCTACACATACCGTGTTCTGTCCCAGAGGGGCCCTCAAAGCCAGCTGATCAAATGTCAAGCACTCACCGCCAGCCTTCTCTATTCTTGCACGTGCTGTCTCTGTAAACCGGAGTGCTGTAACTTTCATAGGTGGAACTTCATACACTCGTATATCATCAGTCACAGTCCCCACCAGCACAGCAATTTTATCTTCCTATACAAATAGAATTCAGAAGCACGTTAATGGACACTAAAATAATCAAACTACAATGTCAAAGATTACCAAGACTGACATATAGAAGAACAAACCTTCCCCTTCATAAACTTTATCAACCTTGATAAAGAAAGTGGAGCCTTGTTAACTTTGCTCATGAAAAGGCGCTTGAGTATTACAGCATTGAAATTGCTTCCAGTTCTCCGGACTAGAAAGCGATAAAGCTGATCGTGTAACATCTAATCAGACTATTTTAATGTATATAATGCTATGTAATTGTACATTCACATACAAATAAATACAGAGAAGAAAAATAAATTTACTCAAAGGAATTGTTTCTGACACTAAAGTGGGTTAATTCCACCAAAATCTTGTGCAAACTTAAAAATTGAGAATTGAGACATAATAATGAAATGAAGTACTAGCTCCCTCAGTTGTACAAATTGGAATTATCAATCATCTGTGTTCAGCATTAGCAAGGTCTTAAAAACAGCACCATCGGGAACCTTTTCTCCTTGACAAGCATAAAATTGTCATCATCAAAAGAATAACTCCACATAAATCAGAAGTGAATCTTAGAATCAACACTGGAGGAGCAAAGCTTACAAGACGGGCAAGTAGCTGCCCGGTATTTAACATTGATGTTATTGACGTATAAATCTAGCAATACAAAAGGCAAATTTGTGAAAAAAGATTTTCGATTTCCCAACAATAGTACTACAAATTATTTCACCAGATTGTCTAGATTCGAGTACAAATTGTTTCATCCCCACAGTTTATTGAAAGCATTTGCTACACCGCATGAAAAGCTGAACGTCTCATTTCAACAAATTGCAGTTCGCTACTAACATGGTTGGTAGAAATATTGCTACTTTTTAACCAAATAAGTAACGAAAACGAAAGAAGTCGGGAGAGAAACGTGCTTCGGGCTCAGATAAATGTGGATAAACTTATTCCCAGACCTTCATATGGTGAAGGCCTCATAATGAGCTGGGATCACATATATCATCATCGTGAGAATACAGTAATACACCCATCAAGTCGTAAACGTGGTTCTACACAGCCACATAGTTCATTTACACCAACAGATTTATAAAAGACAAGAATTTATTAATTGGTTTCCCTGGGCAAATGAAAATAAACAAATGAGAAGGAATATGAAATGGACCTTGACAAGCAGCTTGAGGTAGATATCATTGGACTTGGGTGCTGTTCTTTTGGTCTTCTTGCTCTTACCGCCAGCTTTAAGATCGATCCCCTGTGCATGAGATAGGAACAAAAAAATTGTCACAAGGGGCACAGACACGGAGAAAGATGAATGCTCATAGAGACATAGAGAGAGAGAGAGAGAGAGAGAGAGAGAGAGAGAGAGAGAGAACCATTGCAGCGTCGAGTATTGAAGAACAATGTCCCCCTGCCTTCACGCTCCCACTCCTGAAATTGAAGAGGCAATCTTGAAGCTAGGGTTTTTGTGCTGCTTAAGAAAGGTTCTGGGCCGGTCTGAACCAATCTTGTTGGGCACGGCCCTAGTCCTGCGGGTGTCAGTTCGGCCCAGTTACCAAAAAAGGCAAGCCACTCAGGTTTGATTCCAATAGTTGAATCTCTGAGTTTTTTTTTAATCATGGGGCGATTCATTTTGGACTTTGAAAAGGAATAAATTTAAGTATTCCATTTAGTTCTCATATAAAATTATAATATATGTAAAAAATGATTTTAAAAAACTAATGATACTTGCAAAAATTATATATTTATCATGTTTTAATTAGATAATATAATAAATATATTTTTTTAACACTTGTCTATAAAAATAATATATTTATTATATTATTATTAAAAAATTATATACTTGTTATATTTTAATTAAAAATATAATAATAAAAATATAAGAAATTAAATATAAGCTTTTTTTTTCAAATTATAACAAAAATCACATTTATATGTCATAAGCGAGTGTATATAAATTTTGAAAAATCCATTCTTTGCCCCAATAGAAAGTGATACCCTTCCAGATTGATTTATTTCATTTTAAAGTTTTGGGCCAAATCTCATTTATATTTGTAATGTTAAAGTTGAACTAGATCTTAAATTAAATAATGGAAAATGGAAAATACTTAACCGCATATGATAGTCTTGCATTTTTTTTTTTATGTTTTTAATTCGGCAATCAAATATGTACATCATTCCCCACCTGGCCCCCACCCGTTCTCTCTTCGTATCTTTATATAATATAAAATAAATACCAACAATAGTCCCACATTTTGTCCTACCCCTTCAATCTCATCAGTCACCATTACATTATGTTGATTAATTAAGCATCGTTTTATTTACAGTTTACAACGCCAAAATTCTGAATTAAATTAACTATGAGATTATTTTATTGCCTACTTTCTTTTTCTTTCTTTTTTACTTTTTTGGTTTTTTTTTCCCACAGAGGTAGATCAATAAAACATTTCATTGGCCATGCATGCATGAATAATTGTACTCCTAATGGCTTAAAACCCATGCGATGGACCAATGATAATTATGGTAATTCCCAGGAATCGCAATGCTATTGCCCCATTTAAATATCTTCTTGGTATAAGGTTGAGCCAATTACCATATACTTGACGCGCAATACTACCGTTAGGGTCATGTTTGGCCCAAATTATTTTATTTTTTTAAAATCAGATTTACAAGAGAAACAAGAAGTATGAGCATGGCCTTCTAGGAAGTGAATCTAGCCAAACTTGCTTCCCCCAAATGAAGAATCGTATTAGAGATGTTGATATAATTTTCTCCAATTGTAGGGTACGTTTTGAAATCACTGTGCAGCTAATGAAAGGGGTACTGTGTGACCAGCTAGTTACATACCTATTTCATTTTCAATGCTTCATTAAGCACATTACAGTTATCAAAACTCTTGTGTTAACAACACAAACAAAGAATATTGAACGAAAGTTGCTTAATTGTACATATTCCAAATATTATCGATCGTACATGTGCATACACACGCACACAAACGTACATACATACATATATATATATATATAACCAAACTTATAAACGGGTAGGGGAATCTACAAAACTTTATGTAGCCTACCTTGATCACTAAAATTATAATAATATCTACTTTGATTTAACCTTCTTCTTTATATTCTTCTTCTTTATATATATCCACCCCCTCACTACTATCCCTTATTACCCCCATAATATTCTTCTTCTACCATGGCCAACTTAAGCTTTGTTGTTAGCACTGTTGGCAGGTCCATATATATACTCTTAATTTATTCCTACCAATAATATATATATTAATTTTGGTTAGTTTATATATATTGAAAAGGAAAACATTTGGTCAAATGGTGATAATTACATCTAAAGTAAATGAATTGATGTAATGTACAAAAAAATAAAATAAAATAAGATCTTTTGCTATATAAAAGTTGAAGATCAAGTGACTTCAAAACTTTAAATACATAAAAAATAGAACATGTAAATAGTATTCAACAGACAATCAACAAGTTAAGGAGGAGGCAAATAAATATATATAAAATAATGTAACAAACTTCACTAAACATGAAGCATATTAATAGTAATATAGTACAAAAATTGAAATGCAATAGTAGAGCGAATAAAAATAGCACGCAGATAAATTAAATAACAAAATTGAGATTTTTTAAAAGTTAAAGAGGCAAACTCAATAAATTATAAATAGAAGTAAATAATAAGAAAAACACGCACAAATTTAGTATGGTTCAATTTCTTTAATTTATGTATAGTCTCTTTAAAACTTGAAGGAATTTATTTTACCATAATCAGCAATTTATAAAAATAAGGTTTTTCATTCTTACCACCGATGTAAGTTTTTAAATCCACCCTAAACTTATTGTAAGGGCTTTCATATAAATAATATTTATATTTTGTTATCATCGAAGTTAGACTCACAACCTTAGGCCAACAAAAGGTGCACCGTATATAACAATCTTCTTGTGCACAAGTTGGTGGATTTTCTATGGAGTTCTGAAGCCAGACGGTTCCTCATCGCTACTATCAATGGCGATGGTGCTACCTTTCAGTGCATCTGCGTACTTATCTTCCTCATCTATTCACCGTAGGTCATTTTACACCTTTCTTTTCTGTTTTCCTTTACTTACATTGACGTCCATCATAATTAATTAAAGCGTATATATATTTATATTTAAAAAAATTATTCAGGTTCAATTGAAACTTTGTTACCGTTCCTATACAGTTTAAGACGGCATGGTTGGTGGCTTTATTGGATGTGGGTTTTGTGGGGGCAGTTATTTCAGTAACTCTTTTTGCTCTTCATGAAACAATCCAACTTACGTAATTTAATGCTCTTCCTTGACTATAGTAATATATGCTTCGCCTCTGTTTGCCATGGCAATTAAGTTTACCAATAATTCTTTGCTCAAGGCTTAAATTGCTATCATGCATTTTATTATTTCCAAATTTACATCTTCAATATGGTTTTCAAATTGAACACATAAATATTGTAGTTATCAGCAAAGTATTTATTTAGTCATTAAAAGCAATCATTACTTATTTTCTTTAATATCCAAATAAAAATCATATATATATATATATATGTGATTACATATATATACATGTTAATTGTGGTAACTAAGGCCCAAAAAAAAAAACAAAATTATCACTTCTTTCTTGGTTATCCACAATTCTTGGCTTTTACGTCAAAAAGCAAAAAGTTGATCTTGTTGCTATATCACCGTATTAAGTGTGCAATTGATTATTCATGTACAAGTATTGTTTTAAAAAAAGAAATATGATGTGATATGATTATGCAAAGAAAGGCACATTAACACCCTGGAGCTTGATCTGTTGCGTTATTGAAAGCTAAAACTCTAGTATCAGAGAAGGGTGACAAAGACGAAGAGTGTGGAATACATGCCGTTTCTGCTCTCATTTTTTATGTTTTGAACGCTGGCGTGTGGGCAATATATTCTGCCCTCGTCAAAGTTTTCTACATTGCAGTATGTTTCCTCTTCCTTTCGTTTAATTAAAATTAAACCACCACACGTACTAATTTGGATCTTCTCCTGTCTAATGTACCATTTTGTTAAAAAAAATAAAAAAAAAGAGTGATATAAAATAATAAGAATATATATATATTTAATTAAATATTTCTTTTTTCTTTATTTCCTTCTAATAATATAGTATCCTACTTGTACAAGAGAGGAATCAGACTCTTCTTTTTTTGGTAATAGTTATAAACATTTAGTTATCTGAAAAGCTTTTTATATTTCTTCTCGCAACTAATGATCATAATGCATTTAAGCATTGTCTTCCATATATAGTTAACTTCAAAAGTCATTGTTTAGCTTACTGATCTTATTTAAAAAATAGATTCAAGCTTACAGGAATCTCTTGCCTCAAGATGTTACAAAAGAAACAATTAAGAGTTCAAATATGACAGTGCCAAAAGTATTGCATTCAAATGCTGTTAAATTCTTGAAAAATGTGTTAAAAATTTTTGAAATTTGATAACATTGTCATCGAGTTAATTTTTTTAAACTATCATTAAGTTTATAGTTTTATTGATATTAAATTTATTTATTTTTGATATATATATATATATATATTTTTTTTTTTTGTTAGGTGTAGATTCTCTATGGTGTGGGAAAACACAGCACTTATACTATGTCATCCAAATAGGAGGCCATCCATTTAAAGAAAAAATTAATTTTATTAAAACTTTACCTATGAAATATGCAATGTCTAGAGATAAAATAATGACTTATTATTTTGACTTGATACACTCTCTTAAAGTTTGACTAAATTAAAATTGATGTCTATTTTATTTTAAAAATTGTACTCAAGTTCTTTTTAAATTATTTTCTATTGATAAAATTAACTTTATACACAATTTGTATTTATTTCAAAAAATAAAATTATTTAATTATCTTTGTTATTATATTAAAAATAAAATCTCAATATTATTGAAGGTTAACATCAACTTAATTGTTTTCATTGTTACATTAAGAATAAAATTACAATTTTACATTGTGTACAAATTTAAATTTTCAAAAAAAAAAAATAGATGGACCAAGCTGTATATAATTTTTAAAATAAAAAATCATTTAACTAAAAAAAAAAAGTAGTGAATTTATAACTCATTTTCTGTTGTGAATGGAAAAGAGAATGTAAAAAAAAAATTTGTTGTGGATGAAAAAGAATTTATATTTATATTAATAATTATTAAATTTAAAAATAAATATTATTAAATAATAATTATAAAAATATAATAAATATTATATATGATTATATTAATATATATATATATATATTTATATATCCACGTTGCACAAAACCAAACGATCCCTCTTCATGTGTTCAAGGATTTACAATTGAGAGCAGTAAATATTGCGGAAACACGTGGAATGAGGTGCCAAACCCAATTGGGGTGGGGCCCGCGGGTAGTACGTGTGAGGTACAGGAAGAAGGGAACAAGAGGGAAAGAGTGGTCGAGGGTGGAGAAGGATGGTGAGAGAGACAGGAAATTGGAATGCAGCCTCAGAGAGCGAAAGCCCTCCCACAGCCATGGTCCCCGAGTCCCCTGGACACTCTTATCTTTCAGTGCCTCCACCTGCACCAATCAGAATCAGGATCATCCCGTTGACCTCCACCTTTCCCCTCACCCTCACCATTATCCTTCACACTCACACCTCTCTCTCTCTCTCTCTCTCTTTATATAAATATATATATATATATATATATATTATCATTTTTCAGTATCGCCTACTCTGAAAACAAAATAATTAGGAATCTTGTGTTTCGAGCATAAACATTCCACTTGTCATCCTCCAGAATTGCAAACGCCTTTGCCATTTTAAGTTTCTTTCGCCCCCATGAATGAGAGACTTAATTTTATATTATTTTAACATTTTGTATATATATTATTTAAACCAACTCATTCATATAATTTAATATAATAAATTGCATTACATGTTCTATAAATTAATTTTATTTTATAATATACATATACGTTTATTTTTTAAAATATGAATTATGTGTATTTAAAATATTAAAATGACACATAATTTATCATAGTAAGAAAGTTAATGAAATACTTTTATGACAAAAGTGACATTATAATTTTTTAAATTATAGGAAGATATCATCTAACCAAAATATTAAGAAAGTATGAAGCAAATGCTTTTTGGGTATATGTGTGAAATAATGATTGGTAAGTTGCGTACGCCTTAATAATAATTAATTAATTAATTAATTACTCCCTCGCTTTGTGTGTACTGTACGAGGCTGATATGAGAACACCAACTTTTTATATTTTTATATAATATATAAAAAAATATGGAAGGTAGAAGTGGGGCCGTGAATGGGGTGGGGACTAGTTGAAGCGTCGACCATGATGCAGGGAGGCTTAGTGGAAGACCTTTTCAAAGACGCGCTTTTCTCAAATTGCTCAACTGGCCACAATATTAGACTCTCTCCAACTCCCTCTCTTTTCCATATATTTCTTCATCTTCTTTTTACTATCACCATAATTCTCCACTCCCTCTTCCTTGTCTTCAATGAAATGGTAAAATAAAATAAAATAAAAAATCACAATGCTCAACGATTTGTACCAACCGACACACTTATCTGCAATATACTTTCCTTCAAATAACATCCAACCATTTTGATTTTACTTTCAGCCCTCTCCCTCCTTCGTCCTTTTCTTTGAAACCCACTTTGCCACTCTCCATCACCCCCCCCCGGTCCACCACCTTAATTGCTGTCATTGTCAAGTCCATTTATTTAATATTAATCAAAGCGGATACATAAAACTTGTATAAACTTTAATACAAACACAAATGAATTTAACAATTAGGCAAAAAGTGATATATTTTTTTTTTCACATGATTATTCTTTTTTTTATTATTATTATTATTTAAAT
The DNA here is from genome assembly GCA_026724425.1 of Erythrophleum ivorense. Classification (NCBI taxonomy): domain Eukaryota; kingdom Viridiplantae; phylum Streptophyta; class Magnoliopsida; order Fabales; family Fabaceae; genus Erythrophleum; species Erythrophleum ivorense. Next base: position 167,905 of record JAIUCV010000625.1, on the reverse strand, counting down.
TTGTAAGAAGATAGAGGGGAATTCAGTTGTAGTGAAGTAGCATTGCAAAATGTACATACCTCGGAGAGAAGCCCAAGTTCAAGGTTTCATGATTCCAGTGCGACACGGAATTTTGACCAAAGGAACCTCTACCAACCACAGCTTTCCACGTGGACGACCTGGAGCTAACATGCGCCTGATATTCTTACGCGCCATTTAGTCCCCGCCTTTGAAGGTTTCAACCGTATTTAGTCTACTTGGGAGATGGCAGGGAGTTTCAGAAAATTGCAAGAGAAAAAATCAGAATTGATACCCACAAATTAGAAAAGCAAAAAGCCAATAAGAAACAAACCAGATTTGCATTCCTGAGCATCTCATTCCCTCCTCATATTCAGTTTCTCCGAAATCTGAATCCAACATGTACAATTCTCTCTCTCCCTCTTGGCCCATCTTGTCTGTCTATCCTTCCTTTTGAACACCTATATAACTTCTCCGCTTCTGTTTGCTGAACCTCTTCTAACTTTTTTTATCTTCTTCCGTTCGCAACTCTGGCTTCAATATTTGACCACCCAAAAGGCCTTATTTCATTCGATACGCTTTGGGATTGGGATTCCGATTTCATAACAAGAAGATGATGATGATGACCATGGAGGGAATGATGGACAAGAGCGTTCTCGATGATGTTATTCGGAGGTTGCTCGAAGGCAAAGGTGGAAAACAGGTCCAGCTTTCTGAGTCGGAGATCCGTCAACTCTGCGTCAACGCCCGCCAAATCTTCCTCTCCGAGCCTAATCTCCTCGAGCTCCATGCACCTATCCGCATCTGTGGTTAGCTTCTTCATCCCTTCCCCTCTAACTATAATTGCAGATCATATTCTCGGCGCGCGCTGGAATTAATCACGAGATTGTTCTAATTCTGGGCAATTGAACCATTAGCTTTCCTTCCTCCTGCCTATTAACAATCCGGCTCCACGTTCGATATCAAACAGAGATGGTTCTTTTTCTTTTTGGCTCTGTTTCAGAATTTCTTAAAATAGATTTGAGACATCGCCATCTTATGACTTGGATGCGTGTTAATGTGGTTGAATTATGGGGGAGTTGGGGTATTCACTTGCTTGTTATGTCAATTGCTGTCGGGACATTCGTTTCTCAACTCTATGGCTGAGACCAAGTGAATTCATGGGTGTGGAATTCTATTGGATTAAGGGTTATATACAGAAATTAACATAGATTATCATCCTCGGAAATTTGCTTCTTTTGCTTATACGAGGACCTACTTGCTTTGCTTGATCAGAACTAGGTTCTCTAATTGTCAACAACAATCAATTTTGCTTTTAACCAGGAAAAGATGGCAGTTTTTATTCAGAACGTGATGAAAAGGGGGAAAAAAAACTCCTAAAAGCTTTGACAAATTGAAAGATAAACTTTTAAAACTTTTATCTATCAACAATGACTATAACACCTTGGTTATCCAATAATATATCAAAAAAGAAAGCAGAAAGAAATAGAGAAATATTTACTTAGAACTAGCTCTTGGTATTTAAGGTTTTAATTGTTTGCTAGTTCCATTGGATGGTGTCTTGCTAGGGTCTTCTTTTCGATTCACCAATCATCTTTTAAAGTTGGTGCATTTCTTCAGAAACCATTCTTTTATCCAACTTGAACAAAAGGAATCTTATACGACTTTATGGCCCATTTCTATGATTATGTGATAAAATTGCATTCTGGTGCGGAAAATCTGCAGTTGGAGTATCTCAATTCCCTTTTCTTCCCCTGTTCCTGAATTCTAACATAGGAATTCTCTTGCAGGTGATATACATGGTCAGTACCCAGACTTACTGAGGCTCTTTGAATATGGCGGCTTTCCTCCTGCTGCAAACTACTTGTTTCTGGGGGATTATGTAGACAGAGGGAAGCAAAGTTTGGAGACTATATGTTTGCTTTTGGCCTACAAGATAAGATATCCTGACAAAATTCGTCTCTTGAGAGGAAACCATGAAGATGCAAAGATAAACCGGATATATGGGTTTTACGATGAATGTAAAAGGAGGTTTAATGTTAGGTTGTGGAAGATATTTACCGAGTGCTTTAACTGTTTGCCGGTAGCTGCACTCATTGATGGCAAAATACTTTGTATGCACGGCGGCCTCTCTCCAGAATTACAGACTTTGGATCAGATAAAGGATATTACAAGGCCTACCGAAATTCCTGATAATGGTCTCCTCTGTGATCTGCTTTGGGCTGATCCTGATCCCAGTGTTGAGGGCTGGGCAGAGAGTGACCGGGGTGTGTCATGCACTTTTGGACCTAATGCAGTCAGAGACTTTTTAGATAAAAATGACCTTGATCTTATTTGCCGAGGCCATCAGGTAAACCCCTTTATTCTAATGAGCGAACAAGACACTTGTTGGGAATTATGGAGTCACACGGTGAAAATGTTTAAAATTTTTATTTTAATTTTTACTAAAGATCCGTTAAAATTGCTTAAATCGAATAGGTTCAGAAAATTAACTTTTCTGTCGATTAAGTTTGTTGTTTACTTTTATGTGAATCACAAGAACTGACCGCAGATCAGCTTCCTCTACTGGTATCCACACGAATGGGATTCAACAACTCATATGGTGTGCTAACAACTTGTCCGTACAATTTCGTACAATTTTCGTACGATATTTCGTACAATTTTTCGTATGATATTCCATACAATTCCATACAGTCCGTACGACATTCGTATAATTTCGTACGATGTCTGTACGGTGTCCTTCTTTCTAAGGATTTTGGAAGCAACTCTAGCTATTCTTTTCTGATATGGAAATCCCTATTTATAGACTAGTGTTTCAGATATATTTAATTGATCAAAATTAATTAAATATATCTATTAGTTTAAATTCAAATCTATCTTATAGTTTAAATTTAAACTAACAATATCTAGAGCTTAATTTAAATTATCTGATTAGTTTAAATTTAAATCTATCTGATAAAATCAAATTTAAATTATCTGATTAGTTTAAATTTAAATTTATCTAATATAATCAAATTTAAATTAATTCATATATATATACATATATATATATATATATAATATCAAATATAATATACATATATATATATATATATATATAATATTTCACATTTAATTATTTATATATATATATAAATAATTCCTCCATCCTAGATATTCATTGAATCTAAACACATTTATGATTCAATGAATGTGGACATTTTAGCCTTAGTTGGTCCGTTTTTGTGTGTGACCCTACAGGTCCATATGATGTTGGCAGTGGGCCAATTGCATTGTTTGACCCACAAATCACAAGCAGCTTCTAACAAGATATTATGACTACTCAAATCATATGGAATCGGTGATCTGATGCAACCTATCTTATAACCCTATCATATCCCTTTTGTCACACGATATCTAGATCAAGTATGAGGCATGAAAATGTCATCCTCAACTTGCTCGATCATAACTTTCTCGATCTTCGAGTAGACTGATATAAGATGGAATCCTTTTCATTTGAGTATGGCCATGCATTTTTCAGTTACATCATTCTCAGAGATATCTCTCTATTAATTAGAGGGACAAATTCCATCTTGACCATTTATCTTCCTCTGCATGGATTTCATTATACTTGATTATAGTCTTTATAATCATCCGGTCAAATGTGACATTATATTATGCCAAAGTACAGTGTTCTTCATATAGGAATCTATAGTGATCTCAAGTTCAAGGGATCAATGACATATTTATATATGAGATAAACTTATGACCTAATTCATGTAGTTTATCTCATGATAGGTCTATCCAACGTCCTATTCTCTAACACACGCATATGATTTTGATTCATATCATCATACATGATTAACATTGAATTAATCAAAATTATATTAATCTTAATTCATCGTTGTTCCCACAAGGATGATTGATTAGGGATATTTTGGATAATTCAAAAAAATAATTTATTCATGGATATTATTATATATAAACATGCAAATAATATAATAATGTAATAAAAAAAACTCTTATTTTGTAATAAAAATAATATTTGCAATACAATGATTGGCCTATGACACAATTTCTAATACCAGTATGTGCGAGTTTTGTATTTCTTCAAGTCTTAAAGGTAGTTTTATCCTTCTTTTTTATGAATAAAATTCAACAACTTCCACCTTACGTTCTTTCCCTTTGTGCATCGGTTGATATCTTCAAAAATAACTATAATATCTTATTACAGTCTACCAAAACCATTTGCTTCATCACTGGAAAAGCTGCCGGAAATATTTTGTATTAAGTTATGCTTATCTCAATAATACCCATTGTGAAATTAGTTTATAATTAACAGACTTTTGACTGTGTCAGTTCTCATGTTACTTATAGCGAAGATATAGAGTTGAAATTAGGACATTAAGAATCACTAACATCATCTTGTATATTCTCTTTTAATGGCTGTCACCTATGCAGGCTTTCCTTGTCTGACTTGCACATGGATCTTCTCTTGACTAAGGTCTCATTTTACAAATTTATCTTATAGGTGGTGGAGGATGGATATGAGTTTTTTGCTAAGAGAAGCTTAGTCACAATATTTTCTGCTCCAAACTACGGTGGGGAGTTTGATAATGCTGGTGCATTGTTGAGCGTTGATGAGTCTCTTGTATGTTCCTTCGAGATATTGAAACCGGTTGATAGAGGATCAGGAAGTGGTTCAAAATTGAATCTTAAGAAGGTATGTATCATCATCAATTAGCAGTTGTGATGTTTGGATTTGTGTATGATTTTGGATACTTTTGCATATCAGTATCTAATGCATCCTTTTCAACAGCCCCCTAAAAAGGTATAGTCATTTGGCAAAAGATTTTGGGTTCAAAGTTCAAACAGGAACGCAGCGAACTCAACTTGTGTGAAGTAGGAACATCTTCAAGTAGATGAATTTTGGGAAAGGAGAGGCTTCCACATTTATGAGTTGAAGATTGCCAATGATCTAATGGCTCTGAGATTATCGTAAACTGAACCACCCAGGCATTCTTTTGTGCAGGAGCATAGATATTTGCTTTGTAGTTTACACACCATTAGGTCACTTGTGTTTTTGGCAAATTAGAGTGTAATTTGTGAGTGCAAAAAGAGATTTCATGTTTCCAAACGAGTTGACGTTCAACGTCATTTATCTTAATGATTGCTCAGCAGTATTCCTGTTGGTAGTCCCCGGACACTAGCCCATTCATCCTGTTGGAATCCTCGTGTTCGTATCTGACAAGAAAATCATGTTGGGACGCTTATAAACATCACTACTCCATAGTTATATTTAGTAAATAAAAACGAAAAGAACAACTTCGTTAATTTCTGGACAGTGGAATATTCAGCTCTCGGGGCACCGGTTCCTAAATTTGTCACTATCTAGTTCACTGACCTAAAGGCAGTTTTGATGTAAGGAAAACTATGTGTCAAGTCCGAAAGCTGAGAACAACATGAAAGTTACAGTTAAGCATCTAGGTGAAGCTGGGATGTGAAAACTAGGATTCTAGCAGGGCAAGCCGAGTGGCGAAGACATTGGTAAACTGTAATTGTCCATTTCTGTGCCTGAAAGAGAGGGAAGAAACAGTGTGTGTGTATTGAGTACATGTTTTTGATACATGTATCAATACAATCCAGCTTTTGTAACCCACGACTGGAATTCTTGGCTTTCAGCACGCTTCCACAGGAGTACCATTTCAATTTCCGAAGACGGTAACACATTAGGTGGTTAGTAATATACATGTTTCTTTTGGAACAAATTTCAACTGTTTAGATTTAGACAGTTTAAATTTAAATTTTTTATTTTAATTTAAAGGAAGTAAAATGTAAAATAAAAATAATTATTTTTTTAAAATAAAAGAAATTAAAATTTAGACAATTCAGATTATATCGAAAAAGTCTAAATTTACTCCTAATGTGCTGCTTTCATTAATGCAGCAGAGAATCTACACCCATAATTAAGATGGCACCTTGCAACTCGGTGCAAGTGCACTATAGGATCCGATGGATTAAGATTTGATCGACAATAAGTAAAGAGATGCAAAAGAAACTATATGATACCCAAAGGATTGAAGTAATGGGATATTTAAGATCTTACAATGCATAAAACAGAAGGTAAAGGTCTGAAAATGCGCATAATATTGATAAATAATGTATGTATACGGTAGACCTTTTACACTATTTATTTAATGCTTCAAATATTAGATGAAACAAATAAATTCTAAGACATAAGGGAAGAGATGTGGGGGTAATAGGGGGAAAATAAAGGGGAAGTGGGCGATTGTATTGTAGCCCCGTCACTTTCCGTCCTTCTGTCATTGATCAGGAAACAATCACTCTGTGATGACTGATTGCTCTCCTTTGGAATAATCAACAAACTCCGATTAATGAGTGAGTAGCTGTACGGATAAAGAATTAAGCATGGTTGCAATTGGAGACAAAAAAAGAATAAAGAATAAAGTTTGAGTAAATCATATTTTTATAGTTTAACTGCACCAAAAATTAAAAAAAAAAAAACATTCTTCTATATTGAACTTATAAGTAGATGAACTCCTGCACAAGCTCACTATAAAGAGACCCTACATGAAGATAATGTCATCGTTTATATTATTTATTAGAATTCTTTTTACTAAACATTAAGGCCTCATTTGATAACTCTACAGAAAATGAAAATTAAAGGAAATCCATCCCCTAGGCTTGTTTGGTACTAAAAAAACCTGAAACTCAGGAAATGTCGAATGAAAACGGTGTTCTGACACTGCAGCGCGCTGATGGAATTATTGTTTGGCGGTAAAAGGTCTCCTATGCCCTTAAGGAAGCCCTCTGTCCCAAAATGGTGTCTGAGGTGTTTATTTTTAAACTAATTCTTTTCAATACGATGAATCTTGTAAATTCAGAAGCAATCATAGAAGCTAATTGCTTTGAGCAATATTAGGAATTTTTTATTACTGATTTTAGTTATTAAATTTACCTAAGCAAGTCCACTACTTTTAAGCAAAAGGAATTATTATTTTATTAATTATATTATACCATCTTATTTTTAAACTTCAATGATATTTTGTTTAAATATTTTAACTTGTATTTTTTGTAAAATCAAGTAAATATTAAATTTATTTTAATAAATTTCATTTATTATATATAAATTAGTTTTGTATTATAAAATATTTAATTTATGTTTTTATTAATGATACAAAAATATATATAATACATATTTATTATTTATATAAATATATTTTGTTACTTTGTCTCTTGCAATGGTCAAAATAAATTATTATTTTTAGTAGGAGCATTTTAGCCTTCTACTTTCACCTTTTTTTATTTTTACACTATTTTAATCTTATTAAACATATAAATAAAAATATATTTTTTATATCATATCAAATGCAATTGATTCATTTTATTCTATTCAATATATTTTTTATTTATTTTCATCAAAAAAAATTCCCTGTACTCACTTTCAACTACATTGATTTTCTTTTTTTTTTAATAATTTATACCATCTTCATCGAAAATAAAAGACTTTCTTTCCTTGTTAATTGAAAAAAAAAAAAAAAGACTCATATCTTCCGACATTCAAATTCAATAATTAAAGTTGTGCCCGTTTCCCCATTATCAAGTGTTTCAGCAACCACCATTGAAGACAAATAATTTGATAACGATCATCGCCATGCTCAGCCACTCTCTCTTGCTCCCCATTAGACATATAGACTATAGAGTGAGCTCCACATAAACAGGAAGGATGAAACTAGCGGGAAGTGGGTTCTTATTCAAGCCACAAAACTCACAACGATGAGAAAAGAAAAACAGAGAGAAACGTAAAAGAGGCTCTATGTACATAGATTAAGATCATACATACAATTCTACTCTTAATTACACGCCATTGCAACACTTGACATGAGATATAGGCGCCCACGCACAAATTCAGCTCTTACAGACATTTATGCATTTATATATACCCAGAGGGAAGATGAGACGTAGAAGCCCGGTAATTTCTCAGACATCGAAAGGAGAAGAAGGGCTTGATGATCTATTCTGGCTTGTCTTCTCGTACGCATCTGAGGTCGACCTTCTTCGAAACCGGAAGGACTCCCTTGCCCCTAAATTAATATCAACAGACATTCATCAACATATAATTACTTTTCTATTCTTCCTGCTGGGCTTAACACAATTCACATCATCCTTCCTCTATATTCACTGCTACTTATAACAGAAAGAGGGAAACGCAAGTGGTTTCCAACCTTACTGAAATTGTGATTTACATTATAAAATCTACATTTAATTTGTATGGATTCATTTGCAAGCATAAATATCTCAAGCAATGATAAAGCGCATACAATTTTACCTCCATATTGAAGTGATATGGCTCAATTATAATTCATATAATCCCAGACAAGTTTGAAGTTAACCTAGTTGAATCTAATTAATGGATCCGTATGTACGTGTGTTTTACATTGGGCACGTCAATTTCACATCAAGTAGCTAAAATGCAGACAAAAAACAACCATCCTCATGGTCCACCATACACTGCTTGCTTCATCATCATGCACTCAAGGTAGACACTGCCACAAAATGACAAGACTATCCTCACACGAAAACAATTCATCTTGGGCAATGGGGATACGTTCATCCAAGGTCCAATTAGACATTTTACTGATAGTCAGAATCAGGAAATAGCGACATTACCCGAAAACGGAGACACCGGAGGAGTAGAACCGGCAGGAGAAATTGGAGGCGATCCACTTTGGTACCCCGGGGGTTTTACGATCATGATACGACGTGTCACTCTCAACGCCTCCTCCGATGATTCCTCACCGTACGATCTCACGCTCCCCTCGTCCGATTCTGATTACACATGGCAAACCCTATAGGTTAGCATTTTTTTTTTTCTGTAGTTAAGAAAACAGAAACGTTGAGGAGCCTTCTAGGTGCTAGGAGCTCCAAATATATCTACTTCGATTGGTAAGATGTTTATTATTTCAATCTCCCAATCTTCTAAAATATTTAAATCATCTCAAAATTTATAGTGAGCTAAAGCGCTCTTGACGGTGCAAATGACTTGGACACAACTTGATCTGCAACTAGAACCAATATGAGGTGTTAGATTAGAATGATTCCATTGCTGATTCATAACTCAAATTGAGATCCTATTGATTCGGATAACAATATCCAGTTGAAATCATATAAATAATGTGGTAAAATCCAGCGCCGGCTGAAGACGGCAAAAATTTTTGCATACCCTTGCCGGAGCCAGCTCGGAAACTGAAGGTGTTGTGCTTTCGGAGCTTTCCGAGGCCGTTCTCCGGCTGAGGGCCGGCGACGGTGTCATCCCACAATTGGTCGAGTAGGCCCATCGTGTTAATACGTATTATAGCAGATCTGGCAGAGAAGCTACCTCAGTGATCACTGATCAGATCCTGGATCTGGATAAGAGAAGCAGCATGCATGAGAGGGATATTTGTGGAGGGCGAAGAGTTAAAGATCGAACAGCTCATGAGGTCAGGAGAGACGTGAACCGTCGATCGGAATCAAAATGGGAGCATCTGACGTGGCGATTGGATCGGAGGTGGATGTTGAGATAAGGTTCTCGCTTACACGTGGGCCCCGGGAACTCGGAGATTCTTGGATGATGGGAGGAGGAAAAAAATGATAAAATAGGTAAGGTTCATTGACATCTATTTTGTGTGGGTTGTTGTGTACTTTTTTAAAGTTTTTTGGATGTGGAAAGAAAATAGAATGAAAAAGAAAATTTTGTTAAAATGTTTATTTTATTTTTTTAATTATTATTTAATATTATTTATTTATAAAATTTTTTTAAATTTTTTTACTTAACTTTTTTATATATTAATCGGGCCTTAAACTTAGGATAAACAGTAACACGTGGCGTGTGGGACAGGAAAATCCCTTGAGGAGTCATTTTCCAGTGGGCATTAGTTCCACACTATCCTTACTTTAATTCGAATCGGAAACACAAGCCCTTCGATTTCTTCAGAATTACAAAAGTGCACCTTTATGATTCTATTGAGCTGGCCGTGACTGATACGTACCAGCCTCAATGCTTCCTAATACACTTTTTTGTAAGGTAATTATAAAAAAGAACCTAAAGTTAAAAAAAATTATTTAGAGAACTTATTATCACTACATACCAATGTTTTAAAAATCGGACCGGTCATTAAACCGGTGAAGTCACCAGTTTACGGTTCATTGGTTCAACCGTGGTCGAACCGGTGATAATTAAATAAATATTTATTTATATTAAAAATGTAAGATAATACATAAATTTTAATAAATTTTAAAATATTATGACTAATTGTACATAAAAATAAACTATACATAACATAATTTTTAATTTTTAATTTGTTTAAATATATTTACATAATTTTAATAAAAATTATATGAATTTTAATTTTATTTCTTATTTATTATATTAAAATTTTGAATTATAAACAAGACAATAATAATAATTTAATAAAAAATATATTGTTCAGAATTTGAATAAATTATTATTCATTTTACTAATACAAAATAAAATTATAATAAAGGTTATATATTAAATATTGCATATTATAACTAGAGATGTATCTCAGTTCAATGGTAATGGTGCACTTGCTCTCCAAAAGGACCAGGGTTCGAACTAAAACTTTGCAAATTTTGCTAAATAATACAAAATCGGTTCAACCAGTAACCCGACCGGTTTTCCCGGTTCTTGACCGGTTCTCAGACTCTCCGGTTCTGAGGGTCAACCGGACCGGATTAGGGACCGGTTCCCGATCCAACCGGTCGAACCGACCGGTCCAGTTCGGTTTTCAAAACATGGCTACATACTATTAATTTCAACTGCTGTAGCTGCCCGGTCCCAGCCTCAATGTTTTCTAGTAAACTTTTTTTTTGAAGATTTAAAGATTTAAAATTAAAAAAATTATTTCAAAGGACTTACTATTCATTTTAATTAAAATTAATAATAATTTATCTTAAAATAATAATAATAATAATATATTCTACAAAATAATTTTTTTTAACTTTGTGTCCTTATATATAATTTTTTATTTTTTAAATAGTATTTGGTACAATTGAACAGATGAAAAAGGAGAAAGAAAAAATAAGAGACATTTTTTTAAAAAAACTTGTTTACTTGATTTGAAAGCATTTTTTATAGAATTATTTGTTTTGTCTATTATGCAAGAGTATTGTGTTTGTCTTTAAATTTGTTATGAAATGATTATGTTCAGATGAGTAAGACAGGAAAAGACTATTTAAATTGTATTAACAATAAAAAAAATTATTGTATAAACTCACTAGAAATTTACAAAAATTAAAATTAAAATTTAGTATTTTTTAACATTATAATTATTGCAATTATTTGTTTACTTTTTATTTTTATATTAAATATGATTTTAGATTTTAATGTTTTATTTTTATTTTACATTTTTATTCTTTTGAAAATCTTTGCAAAGTAAGGTACCATTAAATTGAATTGTAGAAAGTCATCCCTGTAAATTACTAGAATTTGATGTCAAATTGACAATGCACGGTGTGTTAGAAAATGGAGACAAAATACAAAAATAAAAATGATATGTACTGTTGATAGGAATGGAATCAGGACCCAAATAGAATAGACAACACTTGGTTTTCTTTTTTAATAATTCTTTTTTGTTGATTAATTTCAAATTGACTAGAACGAACATAGTACTAAAACGTGATTTAAAGACATCTTAAAGGGCTCAACACTTACGCTGAATCATTTGATTCAACGATAATCTTAGTTGCATTGTAGCACCATAATTATCTATAGTCATTTTCAGTTCAAGGATCATCTTCGATATAAAACAATCAAGCAGGTTACATCATTATGAGGCAACTGATTTAATCGCTTTCTTTGTATCTGTTTCTGTTTTTACTTTTTGTATTTCAATAATTATCTTATTCTTTTTTTAAAATATTGACAATAAATGAATTCAGGCACACTTTGAAATAAATTAAAAGTTGTATATGTTAATGCACAGCTGATATTTCTCCCTTAGTTGCTCTTGGAAAATTGACATTAGACCTAAGGATCATTTCAGGCTACATTCCGTGGTAGGGAAAGAGCCCACTAGCTAACTTCAATTTACTTCACAACGAAGCACTTATAGGTTCAACTTTCACCATAAAAGATATCTGAGAGGTTGAAAATAAAAATGTGTAGAAGATCCCTCATTCGGAAGGTGCAACATTATCATATTCAACAAGGTAAAAGTTTTGATATTCTTATTTAGTGTTCACTGTACTATCTTTCGATATAAAAGAACAGTCTAATCATAGCGGTGTTCCGTAGGCAAGGAAATCTATCTAGGTCATAGTTCTTATAGCCAACGAATGCATTCCAACCTTTTAATTTATGGTATGCCACCAGAGGAGTCGAGTTTTCTCATCAAGACTTCTTATCAGATTCTTAATATTGCTTTTTCAACAATTCATAGGGATGAATGGCCCCAAATGTCAATTTTCAAGTTTTCTAGGCATGTTTTGGTAATAGAAAATGGTAGAAATAAAGAGAACGGAACAAAAGCTTAGCCATGTATCTGAACCTTTATTGCAAACACTACCAATTTTTATCGCTCTACATCCTTCGTCCTAATTCAACTCAACAAGCAAGTAAACCTAAAGTAGTTTATCAGTTATAAATGTGTCACATGACATTAGTCTACATAAGCAAATTCAACAACTTCCTTGAAGCAACCAACCTACTTCCTATTTACCAAACAAAAGCAAGATGGGAGAAGACCAGGAAAATGCAATGTACCTGTATCAATAGGTTAACTGATCCAGAAGACCAAGAGAACGCAATGTACCTGTATTAAATGTGGGAGCTTGACAACAAAAAAAGAGAACTCTATCACTAATTCATTGTCAATAAGACTACAAAACTCTTGGATAAACAAAACTGCTAAATTGCACCTAATGTATACCAAACACTATCACCAATTCATTGTCAATGGGACCACAAAACTCTTGGATAAACAAAAATGCCAAATCACACCTAATGTAAACAAAGCAATATATCTTGAGAAATACTTACCTAAACTAAAGCTAAAACTAGGAAAGAGGGTAAATGAGGTTCTCGATTGAACAAGTTGATTGCAAAATTAGCTCTTCCTCATTTTTCTGCAATATTGAAGTACCTTAGTTTATAAAAATCTCTATCTTTGTTAGAAGCAATGATTCAGAGCCAGTCCCGCACATTGTGTTTCTTCAATTACTACTTTGTCAAGTACTTTAGGTACCTGGAAACATATAAGAAAATACAATCAACCAAATCTATTGGAAGGTGGGGCCATATATTGGGGAAATAGAAAAATCCATAATCCATTTCCAACAAGAGCATCCACAGTCCATAGTTCACACAAAATATACATTGCTCCTACATAGCCTTTATTTCATATCAATTTATTTAATTATGTAAAATGTTATAATAATTTAATTATAAGTTATTTATTAGAGAGAAGTACTAAGTTAAGAAGCAATGCTTCCACCTTGTCAAGAGTCGCCTTCACCAGTTAAGAAAAGGTACCTATCATAGTCAAGAAGAGGCACTTTCACTAGTTAAGGAGAAGTGCCTCCTGCTAATCTTACTATTAAGTAGGTACTTCTTGTAAGCTTGCTATAATTAGTAGTGAGCTAAGAAACACTTATACAAGTATATGTATTGGGTATGTGATGGAACCCAATCCCTTAGAGTATTATATTAATTGCAGCTTCCCTTACGGTGAGGGAAGAATTGATTATAGGATAGAAAATCACAAAAAAATAGAGAAAATAAGGAAAACAACGCTACTCCTGGCTTTCGAGAGGCTAAGTCCTCTTTTGAGACTTAGTAACTGCCTATCTCACCTCCTCTCCCCACTCTCCCCCAAATATCGTTCCGCCTCACACTCACACACAAAACACTCATTAGGCGACAAAGTTAGTTAGTGTATCTGCCAGCTTAGACTTTCCTCTTCATTTACAATTTCTCCTTACATAAACCTTTCCCTATTTATTATCATGCCTCCGCTGGGTCTCTTTGGGCTTTTTTCCTGAAGCCCTATAGACAAGAGGTCCATCATGTTCCTCCCCTTCAATGTTCACCTTGTTCTCAAGGTGAAATGTGGGAAAGTGTTCTTTGATAACTTTCACGTTTTCCTATGTGTTGTCACATTCTGGCAGTCCCACCCATTTTATTAGAATTTGCTGTTATCTCTTAGGTGATACTTGAAACTTTAATACTGACTCTGGTTGCATCTGTAGTTCCATCTCCTCCGAAAAGTGACATAGGAATAGATTGCATAGATTCAGTAGAATGAACTGACTTTTTTTATTGGGAAACATGGAAAATAGGATGTATTCGTGTGGTTTCAGGAAGTTCCAGCTTATAGGCCACTTTTCCCACTCTTTCTACTACCTTATAGGGCCCATAAAATTTAGAAGATAGCTTCTTGTTTTGTTTCTTTGCCAGCGTTTTCAATTTGTAGGGTCTAATTCAAAGATAGACCGTATCACCCACCTTAAACTCTACGTCCCTATGCTTCTTATCAACTTACTCTTTCATCTTTATTTGTGTTATCTCTAAGTTATTCTTCAATTCGGTAAGAATTATGTTCCTTTCTTTTGGTTGTTCATTTACCTCCTTTACCCGAGATGTTTCCTTTTACCATTTAAGCAATGCCGGAGGGTCCCTTCCATATAAAGTTTTAAAAGGAGTGAGTCCAGTAGATCTATTGAAAGTTGTGTTAAACCAATATTCTACCCATGGAAACATCTTGAGTCATAGCTTAGTTTGTCTTTGACAAAACATCGTAGGTAAGTTTCCACACTTCTATTGATCACCTCTGTTTGACCATCTATTTCTGGGTGGTAGTCCGAACTGTACTTAAGAGTAGTGCCTGCTAGTGTAAACATCTCCTTCCAAAATTGGCTTATGAAAGTTTGATCTCTATCTGACACTATGGTTTTAAGAAACCCGTGAAGTTTAACCACCTCCTTTATAAAAATTTTAGCCATTTCCTTTGCACTAAAAGGGGTGGGATAGTGGAATGAAATGACTATATTTTGTAAGCTGGTCCACTGCAACCATTATGGTATCAAATCTATTCACCCTTGGAAGACCCACCACAAAATTCATACCAATGTCCTTCTATACTTATTGGGGAATGAGTATGGCTGTAACAAACCCGTTGGGCTTAAGGCGTCATATTTGTTATGCTGACAAATATGACATCCTGCCACATAATTTTGAATGTCCTTCCTTATTCCCTCCCAGTAAACTACCTCAACCAAACGCTTGTACATCTGCAAGTAGCCTGAAATGGCCTCCCATTAGAGAGTTATGATACTCCTTCATTAATTCCAATGTTCTAAGTGATTTTTTAGGTATCACCAGCTTGTTGTGATATTTCAGATACCCCTTACTGATGTTGTACCCTTTTGGTGCTTCGGTTCCAATAAGGATTTTCTCCCTAATTTCCTTGAGTTGCTCATCTTTATTTACTTCTGTTTCAAACTCTTCTAGCCCCTCATAATGCCAGACAGAGAAAGCCATTATCTCCAAGTCATTGTCTCTTCTAGACAAAGCATTCACCACCTTATTAATTGCTTTGATTTTATATTGGATTTCAAACTTATATCCCATTAGTTTAGAAACTTATTTTTATTGGTTAGGTTCTATCACTCTCTGCTCCAACAAGAATTTAAGAGCCTTTTGGTTTGTTCTTATCACAAATGGTTGCCCCAATAAATAGTGGTGCCATTTTTAACAGCCAACATGATCGCAATGAGCTCACGTTCATATACCAAGCCTTGCTGCCTTCTCTCTGACAATTGCTGGCTGAAGTAAGAAATAAGCCTTCCCTTTTGCATCAGAACAACACCCATTCCTCTCCCTGAAGCATTGGTTTCTATTTCAAAAGGGAGAGTAAAGTCTGTCATGGCTAGGATGGGTACCATCTTCATAGCTGATTTAAGTTCCTTAAAGGCCCTTTGAGCCGTCTGCCCCCAACCAAAGGAATCTTTCCTCAGCAAATCAGTGAGTGGAGGTGCAATTTTGCCATAATTCTGGACAAACCTCCTGTAATAGCCAGTCAATCCTAGAAATCCTCTCAATGCTCGAAGATTCTTAGAAACTGGCCACTTCACCATGGCCTTTATCTTTGTTGGATCAGCTTGTACTCCCTCTTTAGAAATTATATGCCCCAGGTACTCTAATTTCCTCTATCCAAAAACACATTTCTTGGGATTAATAATGAGCTGGTGCTGCTGTAACACCCCCATAGCTACTTTTAAATGTTTCACATGAGAATATTTATCCTTGTTATATATGAGGATATCATCAAAGAATATCAAGACAAACTTCTTTAAATATTCCCGAAATACATTATTCATCAAAGATTGGAAGCTAGATGGAGCATTTGTTAACCCAAAAGGCATTACCAAAATTTCATAATGCCCATCATGAGTTCTAAAAGCTGTTTTTAGTTCATCTCCTTGTTTAATTCTGATTTGGTGGCACCCTGACTTTAGATCCAACTTAAAAAACAATGTGGCTTCCCCTAGTTCATCTAATAACTCATTTATAGCAGGAATAGGATATTTATCAGGGACTGTTATTTTATTCACGACTCGGTAATCCACACAAAATCTCCAGCTCCCATCTTTCTTCTTTACTAGGAGCACTGGGTTGGAAAAGGGGCTGGTGCTAGGTTGCATTATACCAGCTTGTAACATCTCTTTCACCACCCTCTTTATTTCTGCCTTCTGAATATGGCCATAACGGTAAGGTCTTATGTTAAGGGCTTATTCATTAGGTTTGATAATAATGGCATAATCTTTTGATCTATGGGGAGGTATAGTGGCTTTCGGCTCACACACTACAGGGAATTCGTTCAAGATGTTCTGCCATTCTTTCTCGATCACTTGCTGCCCCCGTTTCTTTATCTACTTCTATTGCCCCAAATTTCAGCAAATATCCCTCTTGATTAGCATTGATAGTTCGTGAAATACCCTTAAGGGAGGCCTGCGAAACAGTTAGGGATGGGTCCCCTATGAGGCACATCCACTTTTTCCCTACTCTGACCTTTATGTAAGATTGTGCCCAGTTCACTCTTAGCTCTCCAACAGACTCAAGCCAAGCCACCCCAAGTACTAAATCCACATTACTTAAACTAAATGGATAGAAGGTTTGGATTATAGTTAATCCCTGTACCTCTAGCTTGATCTCTTTGCATTTTCCTTGCATATGTAACTTCCTCCCATCACCAACCGTGATGGAATACCTTTTAGTTCCTTACACTGGTATCCCCTTTTTCCTTACTAATTCAGTGGAGATAAAATTATCTGTTGCCCCACTATCAATGAATACCAGCACTTCCTTCTCAAAAGCTTTGCCCACCAACTTCAATGTTTTACTCCCTGTGAATCCCACTACTGGAGTCAAAGATAGTTCAATTAATGCTATTTTCTTATCAGTCTCTTCTATGTCTTGATCCTCCTTTCCTTCTTCCTCGATCGACTCCTCCTCCTCTTCATTTAGGATTAACAGCTGAAGCTTCTTGTTTTTACACTTATGGTTGGGATCAAATTTTTCATCACATTTAAAGCATAGTCCCAATTCTCTTCTTCTTGTTACTTCAGCTTATGATAATTTCCTTCGGTTATTACTACTGCCACTGCTGCTCATCGTGGTTGTTATAGGTATAATGACTCTATTTCCAGTTGTCCTGGTGTCCTCACTGCCTTTGCTCTTTGGATTCTTGCTCACGACTACACTTCCTGAACTCTTAGGAATATCCCCAGCACTGACATACTTGGGTAAGTTGAGCATATATCCACTCCATTTGCTTTTCACGCTAGACTTCACCCTTTTAAACCTTCACTCTTCCTTGGCTTTTTTTTATGACCAGGTTTCTCCTTTCTACCTGGTATGCATAATCTATAAGCTGCTTAAGAGACTTTGATTGCAATAGTCTCACCTTGGCTTTAATCTCTTATGCTAGTCCATTCTTAAATGCTCCCATTAGCACCTCCTCAGGGACATCAACTAAGGGAGCTGTTACTAGTTTGAACTTCTCTTGAAAGTCCTCCACTTTAGTCTCTTGCCTCAAACTCATTAATCATTCATATCTATCTCCCATTTGATGGCAATGAAACCGGTTTATGACTTCTCTTTTGAGCTCATCCCATGAACGGACCGGGTATCTCATTTTCAGCCATTGGAATCAATTTAACGCTTTCCCTTTTATGCTTACTACTACAACATCCATTTTCTCAGTATCTGCTATTCCATTGAAGCTAAAATATCATTCGATTTTGAATAACCATCCTAAGGGGTCCTCCCCTGTAAAGACGAGTAACTCAAGCCGAAGGTGTCTACTAGGCTCCTTTTCCCTTACATTTTCCACCACCATAACTCCAGCATCCGTCTTCGTTGTCTCTATTAGTGCGTTATGTGTTGCGTTTCCCTCTGGATTTATTCCCATCGCTACTGTCAGCACCGTCTGTGTCGTATTCGCCTCTTGGTTAATATTCCCCATGTCCCTCACAGTGTTCTATAGCTGCTCTTCCTCCTTTTAAGCTCGTGTCTGTTGCCCAAATGTAGCTCAAAACTCTCCTTATTGCTCTGTTACCTCCTTCAACGCAAGATGCATCAAAGTCAACTCCTCTTTTGTTTCTCCATTACTCTTTTGCAACTCTTCGACACTTTTCTCAATTGCTTCTATTCGCCAGTCCATTCTCGTCCCCACCATACCCCGACAGAATCGGGCTTTGATACCAAAAGTAATGGAACCAATCCCTTAGAGTATTATATTAATTCAGCAAACACAGTTATAGCTTCCCGTACAGTGAGGGAACAACTAATTACAGGATAGAAAATCACAAAAAAAAAAGAAAAAAAATAAGGAAAACAACGCTACTTCTGGCTTTCAAGAGGCTAGGTCCTCTCTTGAGACTTAGTCACTGCCTACTTCACCTCCCCTCCCTACTATCCCCCAAATATCGTTCCGTCTCACACTTATGCACAAAACACTCACTAGGTGACAAATTTAGTTAATGTTTTTGCCAGCTCAGACTTCCCTCTTCATTTACAATTTCTCCTTACATAAACCTTTCCCCATTTATTATCATGCCTTCGCTGGGTCTCATTGGGCCTTCTTCCTGAAGCCCGACAGACAATAGGTCCATCAGTATATTATGATATGATACACAAAATATTATTATTTTAAAAATTTAGGACATGGATATGGGAAATATATATATATATATATATATATATTCAACATATTAACAAATTGAGAAGTAAACAATATACAAGAAGATTGTATTTTGAGCATTTCAAATATAAAATAAGATGTTTATAACAAGTTACAAATGAAAGTATAAAATAAATTAAGACTAGAGTTTCCAATTTAAATATCTTCATTCCATCACTAATATCTCCTATAAGCTCTTGTTTCAACTCTGATTCATTGAGAGACAAGTTTTGGAGTTGTTTCAACACATTTCAACATGCATCAGTGCGT
Organism: Erythrophleum ivorense; assembly: GCA_026724425.1. Lineage (NCBI taxonomy): Eukaryota > Viridiplantae > Streptophyta > Magnoliopsida > Fabales > Fabaceae > Erythrophleum > Erythrophleum ivorense. The sequence goes on along the minus strand of JAIUCV010000625.1, from coordinate 148,394 downwards.
TTTGAGATGCATATTAAACAAAAGCATGTAATACGGATGTTAATATACAGTATACGTATCAGTGCTTCCCAAATAGTGGGTGCCTCTTATTAAGTTTACTATAATTAGCGGTAGTGCTTCCTATTAACAGGAGGCAATTACTTCGTTTAAGTGTTTCTGCTAATTAATAAGTATAGGTAATAATACTTCGCAAATATATCCCTTTAACAATAAATATAACATCACCCTAGATGTCTTTCACACAACTTGACACAAGAAACACTTGTGCCTACCTAGGCTTGGCATAAATACATACACCAGCCCCAAGGTTAGTGTACTACTGGTGCAAGCAACATAAGCAAGGGCACTAACCTTGGCTTCCCTTAACATTTGATTGCTTATGACATCTAGTTTTAGTGAAACTTTTGGTGACAAACCTCCCTGTTGGGGTAAGTGCTTCAGAATATTCAATGAATCTGTACCTTAGATCATAAACTAAATTCTCTCACTCTCCCCTTTTAAGAAGTTGAGATGAAGGAGAGTAGTCATCCCTTTCCTAAAAGCTGGTGCAATGCTTCCTTGAGAAGAACTGCTCTAAGGTTACTGACTTCAAGAGGAAGCAAAGCCTTTAGAGTAGGTTTGGTGCAGGCCAAACGTCACCCACAATACCCAACTTAGACAAGATTGAGAGTGTTATGAAAAAGTGATCTTCATCTTTGCTTCCCCGAGAAGTGTCTTTGAGAGTGGCTTAGTAGGATTGAAGTGAAGGTAACTTCGTATAATGCACAATCACTCTAGTAAGATAGATTACAGCTTAATAGTTGGTAAATTTTTGTTCTAACTGAGCTTGTTCTCCTTCCTTTAGCCTTACCCTCCTCAAAATACAAGGCAAACTAATCCCTATCTACCCCTTCTAGACACATCATCTTTGATTGTCAAACCCATGATCAATATACATGTCTCTCACATCCATAAACCACCCATTATCAAACCTTGTAGCTAAAATTATTCTCTTATATTTTTAGAAATCCTATATCAATGGAAGGATTAAATCTTCTTTACTAATTCACTCCTCCTTTTTTGGGAATAAATAATTCCCTATTTGTTGTTAAATATGACACAATAGAAAGCAAAAAAAAAAAAAATTGTTCTTCAAATCCTCTTAACAATCAACTATGTAACTTATATTTGCTAATGAATCAAACTCAACTACTCGTATTTTATTTTATTTTTTACTTTTAGAGAAAAGTGCATCAAAACGTAACTTACCTCACATGAATGATCTTGACATTGGTTTTCATGTTGGGTCAAGACTAGTTGTATGCAAACCCATAGACACCCTCATTGCAAAATCCAACAGCAGAAGATACAAAATAGAAATAAATAAGAGAAAATTTAGAAGGGAAAAAAACTACAAGAAAAGCTCATATTAGAAGTCTTTACAATAAACAATTGATACATTTGAAGCAAAATTTATTCAAAAAACCCTGACATAAACCAAGCAATAGATGCTTAAAAGAACAAAATAAAATCAAATAAGAACCATGGAAGCAGATAAATTTACCAACAGTCCGAAACTTGTGCTGGACGACCCATTTCCTTAGATTTTCAAATTGGGTCTTAGAATATGCCGTTTTAGCCTGAAAGAGAAAATAGGAGAAATGATTTCAAATAATTAAAGGCAATTGGCACGGGCGGGTGGCTTTGAGATTTTATACCGTGAGCATAGAGAGAAAACTAACCTCAATTCGAATGAGGACTCGATTTAGAAGGACTTTTACGTAAAATTATTAGGTATAAAAAAATTGGATATAAGTAGAAATAATTTTCGTATTTTTATTAAAAAATAAATATTAGTAAATAATGAAATCTACTTAATTAGAGATTTTGAAGTTTTGGAATAATGCTCTAATGATTTGTCAAGAATGTTGGAAGGTGTAGTTTCATGTTAGTTGTATTTTTTTTTTTTCTTTGATTTCGACCTTGTCTATCTTATTCAATAATAATAATAATATCGAAAACAAATAGATATTATATAAATTAATAATATATATATATACACTTTCCTTCGTTCTTTCCAATTCTTTCAGCCAATTAACTGCAGGTTGCTTAGCAAGGTTACAATCATGTGGTTCCACGTGCTCAGTCTTCTAATGTGATTAAATGTAGACCGTTCAAGGTTTCAAAGATTCTTCAACAATTTTGTTTGGATTTTTCGATTTACAAATACTATTGATTTAATGCTAATTTTTGTTAAGATTATTATCCTCTAATAGAGTGTAAATAATTGTTTGATTAGAAGTAATAAGTTAATGACATATTTAAATATTCATTATAAAATATACTTAAGAATTTAGAGTGGACTAAAATATAATTTTTTTGTCCAATTGGCCAAGATTCAAAGAGCATGTTTAGATTTAAATTTATAAAAACAACATAAATGAATTTTTAATAGATATCTTTATATAAATTTGATTTTAATCTTTTTTCTGTTATCATCTATTATCCCCAATTTAAATATGTTTTAAAGAATAATATATTACATTTAAATTTATATATAGTATATCAAAATTAAAATTTTATTCTCTTTTTTCTTTTACGTCCAAACATACATTAAGCATTTGTTTAGTATATTGTATAAGATCTAATAGTATAAATTTATACAATATATGATGAACTTATCACTTGTTTAGTGTAAGTAATATATTATATTAATTTATATATCATACATATTTTTTACATTAAAATAATATATAACTTAATAATGTCTTAGAAGATAAGATTAAATCGGATTAAGTTTTGATATATAAGATCTTATCAATATTTTTTAATTTTAACCCCTTTGCCATTATCTTATACGTATATTATCTTATATAGTATTACACTAAATATTATATAATTTTATTAAGTTTTATTTTATTAGATTTTATCTTATCAGACTTTATATTATTAAGCTTTAATTTATAAATCATACTAAATAAGCCCTAAAGAAGCATTCATAAACTGGATGGGATTGGGCAGTATCTAATCAAATTCTTTATGCATAATCAATTTGTCAATAGAACTTTTTGTTAATTTTGTTTAATTTTAATATATATATATTATTATTTTTGAAAGAAAAAGTTATATAGTGTTGAATCATAAAAAATTACTTGTCATATTTTTATTAAAAATTATAATACTAACTTCTTAAAAATAGTACTTAAATTTTATCATCCGATATATTGTACAAACTAAAATAAGAATATCTATAAAAAAATTGCTAAACTATAAAGTAAGATAATTATTTGCATTTCATTTTAAATGTTCTTAATTTATTATTTTTTGTCATTTTACTATTTAGTCGTTTGATTTATGAATCAATTAATTATCAAAATAAAATCAACTTATAAATTACTACAAGGAAAATATTTAATTTATTTTTTTAAAATATTGATTTTTTTTGTACGTATGTAAAATATTTATAAAAGATAATTTTTTTGAGTCAAGTTATAAGGGACAAGTGCGTCATTTGAGTTTGCATTACTTGAATTTATAAAAGAAAAATTAATTATTTTTAACAAATTTAGATTGTCTAAATTATTTGAGAGACAGCTAAATTGTATTCCAAAAATAAATAAATAAATAATTTTTTAAAAATAATTTAAAGGGTCAAAATTTACTTAAGATTACTCCATTTCCCTTTGTGAACCAAAACAATATCTATTTGCGGCTTCCGTCTCCAGAAGCGTCTATACAGTGACCGACCAAGTTCTCACTCTTGTCGAGCCCTGTTTCGCTTCTTGCACTTTCTGCTCAGGCATGCGTCCTCTTGTCTCCCCTGCATCTCTTTTCTGCCATGATTCTCAAGTTCTTCTTGTCAGATTTTTATTTCATCGGTTTATTCTGTTGTCAAAGCCCTAAATTTTATTAGCTGACAGTTGATCCAGATTATTTGATGCCACATGTTTTTGTGGATTTTCATCGATTCATGTGCCATAATATCTTTCAATTTTTTCCTTTAAAAATTTGTCTATCTTGCTTTTTATTTAATCTTCTCGCAAATTCACGTGCGCGGATCGAGTTTTTCCATAGACTTGAACTTCAGTTGGTTGATTTTCTCTGGGACGAACATGCAAAGTAACTCTGCATATGACCAAGTGATTCATTGTCATCAATTCCATCAATTCCGCTTCACTTTAATGCCCCTGTGTAAAACGGCTTCTGATGAATATTTCGAAGTTTAAAAGAGATTTAGAGCAGCATGGGCTGTGTTTGAGATGATGTCTTACGAGATTAGATGTCTCTTTCACACGCATAACTGGAATTTGTGGTTTTAATGGGCGCGCCGGGAGAAAAAGGGCTCTCATCACTTGATTAAAGACAACTCCCCGGATTTTATAAAAATTCCCAAATTCATCTTATCCTTCTCGTAATAAACTCTTAAACACAATTAGGATGAGATATATTATGTACGTATGATGATACATATCATACTTGACCTTATGTTATTGTCGTGCCATGTATGCATTGAAGCATGACATGTATAGCATGTAATGAAACACACTTTTAGCATTGCTGGCTATGTGCACTGAAAAAGATAAAATCCTAATGTCAAGGAGCAATCAAGATTCTACCTATTGAATGGCTAGGATTGTTCCTAAAGTTTTTAAAATTATATATTTTGTTTCAAATGGTCATGGAATATTTTTCCCCCTCTTGCAAGTAGGATGATTTTAATAAACATCTAATTATTGATTCAGAATCTACATCAATGCAAATACACAAACTTATTAATTGGAAGGGCTGGGGAAAAATCTATTTTTCCTCTCAATGTAATAGGTATTTTGTTATAATAATTTATAGTTTCCTATGACAAATTTATGCTTTCTAGTTTTCTCTGAGCATCACTTTGTCGGTTTTATTTTAATTATTTGGCTAAGTGGATTAGACATGTGGGCTGATTTATATTGTTGAGCTTCAATAGCTAACGGGAATATATATGCTTTGTTTGTGGCCGAAATGTACAATTTTATAATTTTAACTGTGCTTCAGGAAATATGGGTAGGCACTCAAGTCGCACTATTTATGTTGGCAATCTTCCTGGTGATATTCGAATGAGAGAAGTGGAAGATCTTTTCTACAAGGTACCTATATTCATTATATATTATTTACATCTATGCTGAAAATTATAATCTTGGGTCATTGTTCTATATTGTATACTTCTAGCTAAAATACTATGCCTAAATATTACTTGCAATCTATTTTTCCTATACATAAAATGTCAATTTTGTAATGAAGTTTCTTTCAGTTTAGCTTAGCATATAAGACATGTCATAGCTTGATAGGAAAACTTTGTAGAAAATTTGATCATAGGGAAGGCAAGAAAAATTATAATTATTCTCTATTATATTTTCCTCTTAGCATACAATTTTTTTTTTTCTTTTGAATATGGTTGTAGATCATTAGATCTGGGTTTTGCATTGTATCTGTTCACTAACTGCTGCCTTCACTTTCTGTTGCAGTATGGTCCCATTGTTGACATTGATTTGAAAATCCCTCCAAGACCACCTGGTTATGCTTTTGTGGAGGTATGCCCAGATTTCATGATATAGGGACATGAAGGGATATTTCTCTCATCTTTTTCACATTTTTGTTCTTCTTTATATCTGTTAAACATAATATTTTGCAGTTTGAGGATCTTTGTGATGCTGAAGATGCTATTATCTATCGAGATGGTTATAATTTTGATGGTTTTCGATTGTGAGTTAGTACAATTTCCTTTCTTCCTTTCTGTTTTTCTAGTGTGTATGTGACATTATCTAATGTCCTTTGAACCTCTGTTTCTCTGTCACCATAGGTTGAATTTGCACATGGTGGGCGGGGGTATTCATCATCGGTGGACCGTTACAGTACTTATAGTGGTAGTAGCCGTGGAGTTACCAGGCGTTCTGACTATTGTGGTATGTATTCTTACTTGATATAAGTTTTGCAGCTCCATAAATTAGTTTAGGTCTATTTTCTTTCTTTCTTTCCCTTTTTCAATCTATACCTGAAAATAAAAAATGCTTTTGATGAGCCATTTTTGTTCAATTTGCAGTTCTGGTCACTGGTCTACCCCCTTCAGCTTCATGGCAAGACTTAAAGGTATGGATGGTTCATTCTTCTTAAGATTGTTTTGACCTGTGCCACGTTAATTGCATGGAAAAGATTGATGACATTTATTGTCAAAGTCTTAGTGTTTGATGAAAATTAATGTGTAATCTACACTGAATCTGAGTGCTTGATGATTAGGATCACAAAGCTGGTGATGTATGTTTCTCTCAAGTCTTCCGTGAGCATGGTGGTAAGTGGAATAAAATCTCATGTATTTCTCATCTGACGATAGTTGCATTTTGACTGCAAAGGATAATTTGTAAGAATTAGATATTCATCTTTCAAAAATATAGCGCAAGTTTATGCCATGTAAACTTAAGGTAGGGAGTCCCATTACATTCTGGGCTTGATGAGAAATGGTTGAGAATTGAGATAGATATTTGGATGGAATCTGCTAAATGCTAAGGCAGCTAGATAAACAAAAGAATAAATATATCCTAACTGAAGTTTTTTTGTGAAAGTTTTACTTTCTGTTAATTTCAAATGGGTTATTGATGTAGGACTGTAGGTAGATGACTTTATTCTAGGGGACTGTAAGTTTGGGAAACAGTTTTAATTGTCTACTCCCTGCAACTCACTGTAATAATATCATGTCACTCTTTTTGTTGAATTTTTCAAAGTATGATTCTTTGTGTTCATTGTATTGTTTATGTAGGCATGACTGGGATAGTGGATTATACTAATTACGATGATATGAAGTATGCTGTGAGTATCATGAACTTGAGCCATCTAATAATTATCTGGTCTCATGTTTTAATTGCTTGCCCCCTTGAGCTGGATTTATGATGGCTGGCATTTCTATAACTAGTACTGCCGTTCCACTTCAATAATCTTTGCATTGTCCTTTTTCATAGATCAGGAAACTTGATGACTCACTATTTCGGAATGCATTTTCTCGGGCATACATACGGGTATTTGAAGATTGCATTATTGGCTCCCTTCTGGTTTCTATTTATGTAATTATTTTTCTAATCACTTGTTTCTCTGGTTGGTGATTGGTCTAGGTGAGGGAATATGATCGGCGCAGTTATTCTAGGACTCCCAGTCTAGATTCAAGGAGTAGCTATTCTAGAAGTTATAGCAGCAGTCCATCTATGTCACGAAGTTGGAATCGGAGCTATAGTGGCAGGAGCAGAAGGTTTATTTGCTGCACTGTTTGTGTGTGATTTGGTGTCTGTTGTACTTGTGAAAAGTTGACTGGACTTTAAAACATTCGCGACGGTCAATATCTCTTTCAAGGTCAGTTTCTACTTAGTCTCTGTATGTGCACACTTTTCTTTCTGATTGAAGTTTCTAAGGTGACTACACATTTACATGATGGATGTTTTTGGCATAAAATTCCTTGGTGCCAAATCTGTTCTCTTTCCTGCCTGGCTTGTGTGTATCTGACTTGATGATTACAGCCTCAGGAGTTAGGACACTGTAAAAAAAACAAGGCTTATATTTGGGGTGGGCTGGGGAGTGTGAGTGGGGGTGAAAAGAAAGATTCCTACTTCCTAATAGAATTAATGAGTTATGTTGTTGAAATTCATTGGAGGTTTTAAAGGGTCTTCAAACTTGCTAGAGTCAAGCTTTGAGCTTCCTGTTTGGTTTGTTTCTACTGTTCTGCTATATTGTCCATGTCATTTGTTATCCTCCCATAAAGCAAACCTTTTGTGGTCCTTATTTTGTCCTAGTTCTGTTGTGATGATTTACAGTGGTAATATTCCTGTCTGTGGCAGTTGGGGATTACCTTGTACTGTGTGTACCTGATGCCTCAAGACTACATACTTTTGGGTGTCACATGCCACCAGGCATAGCAGAATTGGTTTCAGTTAATTTTCCGTTACATTACTTACCATAGGGACTAGGAGAAACCTTGGTCCAAACCTCGTCTGTCCTGACTCCTGACTGGTTTTTTTGTATCCAAGTTGATGATTACTACCTTAAGAGTTAGGACACTGTAAAAAGGAAGTGTTATTTTTTGGGGTGGAGGGGTGAGTCAGGGTGGGCCTATTTCCTAACAGAACTAATGAGTTGTGTTATTGAAATTCATTGGATGATCTAAGAGGTCTTCAAACTATTGCTAGAGTATAGTTTTAAGGTTCCTGTCTGGTTTGTTTGTCCTGTTTCACTATTTTTTCTACGTCATTTGTTGTCTTCCCTTAAAACAAACCCTCTATGGTTCTTATTTTGTCTTATTTCTCTTGTGATGATATAGCAGTGTTTCTTTCTGTGACGGTTAGGATATTCCTTGTACTGTGTGTACTTGATACCTCAAGACTCTACATACTTGTGGGTTGCATGCCACCAGGCATAGCAGAATTGGTTTCACTTAATTTTGCATTACATTACTTACCATTTCCATTACATACCATACATGCTGCCCAGCCAGAGGAATACTTTGTATCTTTTGGGTACGTCTTAGCTCTTGTAAATTCTATCTAATTAAAAAAAAAAAAAAAGAAAATGTCTCTGCTCATATAAGTAAATTAACTTTAGGCAACCTTTTGTGCCCAGCCAGGAATATCCGCTTGTTTTGTTATCGTTTATCTTTCCGGTGGTATTAAGCCAGTTTTCTATCTTTCCAGTGTAATTTTATCTGTGTTTGATAGGGAGAACTGCAGTTTGAGCTCTGTGATTAAGTTTCCCCTTCCCCTTTCTGCAGTAAGGAGAGATGAAAACAATGGTGTGAAAAGTATTGAGATGAGTTTGCAACTATGATGACAGTTAGCTAATACATGTTTTTAAGCTTCAGCTATGTCTCTGCACTTGTGGGAGCTTTTCCACCTTTCACCCTTGAATATGTATATATAGTCTGACGTCCATGAAATTTCTCAATTCCTGCCAGTTTTCCTAATTCTTTAGGATTTCTGCCAGTTGGATCTTCTAAGATTTTGTTCCTATACAGGAATAATCTAGAAGCCCCTTCAGGTGTTATAAGGATAGAATATATTTTCTATGATTTTAATTATTAGAAAAGACCTTTAATTTTACTTTCTGGATCTCTATCGCATTATGGATCTACATCATATTACATTCAAATTCTTTTGGTGGATGGACTGTGCTTTAGTATTTGCCTATGACATCATAATTTTCCTGGCAGTGTCTCTCAATTCTTTTGGTCAGTTGTAGTGTGTCACATTGAATGCACCTCTCATTGTGTGTGTACCAGTGGAGTGTAACATCTTATTTCCCATATGAAAAGCTTTATTATGCTACCCACTCTGTTCTTCTCATAAAACCTAATGCTGCTCCATAGACTTGTCAGCACAATTCTTCATATGAGCGAAGGTGGAGGAATTGTAAAGTGGTTCATCCGTTTGGCCACTAATTATACAATGTTCCCTAGGGTTGACTTGTTTGTTTTCTAGATGTGGCTTTCTGCGTGATCTGGGGACTGCATGTTAGGATCTTGATGGCATGTGGTGCTCAAACGCCTGCAACTTTGTGATTGAGGTAATACAGTTTTATATTTGAGCACCTGTGGAACAACTTAATGCTGTGACAATTGATAACGATAATAATTTATTGATGTTAGACATGGTCTGCCATTGTTGTAGACTGGATGACTGTAGATGGATGAGTTGCAATCTAAAATGCGGATCATCCCAAACTGTGTGGTATTGGCACCAACAATTGCATATTAACAGTCTTACATTCCCAAAACTAATTCAATATAACATATGCTTTAAGTTCTGTGGTTGAACTTGTCTTTGTCTTTAGGATTTTACTTATTGTGATATATATTGGCTTGGTTATGGAATCCCCTTAACTGGTCCAAGGAATGATGCACTGCCAGGAATAGATTGTTTAGCAAATTGAGACTAAAATGATATACTGGGTCCAATTGCTTTCCCACTTGACTGCTGCGTAAGACTCGTGGTAGATTTATTTCTTCCTTTTGGTTATGGCAACTTTGACGTGGAACTGGTATTGGGCTTCTGGATCAAACATTTTGATGGATCATCACGGAATATCTAATTGGGTTGTTTCTTCAAAATTTTGCAGATCCCGCTCAAGATCCAGATCTCCAAATTCATCTGTAAGTGTTATCTAACTTTCATTACTTAAGATTATTTAGAAGGGGGACGGATGGAATGAAAATACATGATTTTGCTAAGTTGGTCTTGCCATTTGCTTAATCTTAGCTGTCCGTATTTTGTATGCAATGCAAGTAGAAATAGGATAAAGAAACACACCAGCGAGGGCTTGAATGCGAACGTTATTCTATGTCAACATGAAATTATTACATAATATAATTGTATCTTATAGTTTTTTGTGTACCGAGTAGCCTCCACCTTATAGAAGTCAAAGTCCTCGCCGAAATCCTAGAAGCTTGTCGCGATCCTGTTCACCTTCGGTATGTTTATTATCCTTAAAGGCCCACCAATTATTTCTGGAGTTGATTATGAATTTCCTAACTCAAAAGTATTATTTTAAGTTCATTGGGGTTCTGGATGATTGATTGGCAGGTGAGGCCCGACCGCAGCAGATCTGTTGACTCTGGATATCGCTATTGAGAGCGCGTTGCTTGAATTGCTTTAGGTATTTTATGTGAAGCATTAGGACGTATAAAATTTGCATGTAGCTCCTTATGGTGTTGGATTTGAATTTTAAATAAGGGGTCACGTGGTGCATTTAAAGTGGTTGATTTGATTGCCCCCCCCCCCCCAACCCCCCAACAAAACAAAAAAAGGAAAAAGAAAAAAAGGTGAATGATTTGAACTACAACTAAATTATCTGTGTGATTATTGATTACTGATAAACCCTATCTTAGTGCTTGCTAACTAGTTTGTGATGCTATGGTTGGGCTGTTATATCCTCCTATGCCCGATGTTGGTTTGGTTAGTTTTAACGGTCACTCTAGGCATTTCATAGTTGGGTTTTCTTCATGTCATATTATGCCGCTGCCTCTCAAGACTATTAATGGGAAAATATTTAGGTATAATTTTTATATTTTTGTTATTAAATTTTTTTAGCAATCACATAAGTATGTAGCTTTTTCGTCGCAACAAAGATCCCAGTAATTCTTTATTGAAGAAGTTCAAGTAAGCTTTTACATTTGAACGTATTCATGGAAAAAATATCATGATGTCTCTGAATATTTAAATTCTACGGTAATGTTGAGTACTTAAAATTGTAATTTTTATTTGAATTAAACAGTAAACGATCCTCTTGAGGTGGTATCCCCTTTATTTAAGAATTATACTTTTTTTAATATTTTTGGTCAATGAAATTGATTTTTCATTAAATTATTTAACTGTCTTTAAGCTTATAGTAAGAATAAAATTATGTTAAAATTTATTATTATTATTGTCATATTAAAAATGAAATTATAGTTTTATGTAGTACAAAAAATAATAATTGTTTATTAAAATATATTTACAGAATTTACTTTAAGCTAAATGTCTAGGAGATTAAATTGAACATAAGGATCAAAAAGTATATTTGTTCAATTTTCTTTTTATAGAAGTGGAAATTCATAATTAGTTATGTTTGCACGTTATCCCCTCTTCAAATAATTTATCTGCAGATTTGTACCACTTAGAAACTTCAATGCTATCGGTTTTAGGACGAATTATAAGGAACAGTTGGGATCTATTTAGGGAACAACATATGTGAAAAATAGATCTTAACCCATAAATATACGCAATAATTTTTATTGATTTTAGGCCATTTGAAATTGGCTATGTAAAAGATACATAGTAATAATATAACAACTGAGAAACATGAGATTGATCTCCCAATCGTAGTGCACAAATATAAGGACAAATATGCGGATATTGTTGAACTGCCTCCGCCCATCCTACCAACGACATTCCAACTTCTGAAACAAGGAATTTAGATAGGTTTTAGCGAAGATCCCCTTTCATGAGATATTCTTGCTAAATTTTATAATAGTCCTCCTTGACAATTTTTACATATCCATATTGATTGAATAGCCATTTATAATGAATACTTTAAACAGATTACTCTTTTTATTGAATTATATAACAATCACGATAACTCTTTATTTGTAGTTGATTATATTTCATACTAAAATATCCAATGATTAAAATTTTTTAACCCAGCCTAGAACTTGAATATTATGGAAATGAAATATACTTCTCATGCAAGTTCCATACACTGGGCCAGCTCTTGCACACCTGTCAACAATCACCCTCACCACGATATGTAGGTAAAATTCCAGTACTCGTATTCTCAATACAAAGAGCATTTGCAGGAGCATCATTACAATCCAGCCACGGCTGCCCTCGTCCACTTAACGTGTCATCTCCCTGCCGCAGCTCTTCAAATACCTGATTTTTCCAACTAGACACAATCTTATTTTATGCCCTCGGAGGAAAAGAAACTAGAGGAAGCCAATGTCCATCAATCACACTGCCACGTGGCTGCCAGAAGATGAATTCCAGGGCCAGCCAGAGTATATAGGTCTGTCATGTTATGGCAGACCTAAAGGCCAAAGCATTACGTAACATTCTCAAGCATACATAAAATTTTGATTTTCCCCAGTAATGGAAGTTTTCTTCACAGGGAAAAGGGCATTAAACAAGTACATCACCGATTTTGAGATGGCATTCTCTCTGACCCGTGCCTTAATCGAAATCCATTGGACCTCATACTTGGGTCTGACCCGCTGGCAGGCTGGTGGTATGCTACCCAACCGGAATCTCTATCAACATGGTTGGATGACAAGGAAGGCAAGTGATCTCTTTCCCATGCATGGAAGCGACTTGGTAGATGGTTTTCTTGTTCTTGAAAATTGCGTCCTGATGAACCTGATGGGACAAGAAAGAAGCGGCCGCTTTGGTCTGGTGATGAGGCCACCGGTGCTAGTTGTGCTGATCCTCTATGACTGGTAGATCTTCGGGTTCCAGAAGCAATCGGTGTCCGGATGACTGAATTAGTAGGTTGATGCTGTTGATAGTACGCCTGTAGAGCCTGGACTCTATCACGTGCCCGAGCATTGCTGCCTGGATAAGGAGGGATCATTGAGGAAGCAGCTGAGCTCCCAGCTCTTGCAGCAGAACTACAGAAATTTACACACGAGATGTCAGTGGGATGCATAGTTCCTTCCTCATGTGTATATTTATATGTGTGTGTGTGTAACCTAAATTGATTATTTATGAGTGGCTACAAGGCTGAACATGACCATATCAAGTTGTGACTGGATCACCTACTGTGCAGCGAGGTTTGGAAAAAAGAAAGAAAAAAAAAAGGGGGGAGGGGACAGCTTTTCCGTTTGGGGACACAACACCGTGTGCTGAAAGCACCATAGAAGATCTGGGTGTTGTCAAGTCACATTTGAGCAATTAACAGTCACTTTGGTAAAAATAACAGTATTTTTTTTCTTTCTATTGACAAAGAGGTACCTGTGCCCAACAAGAAAAGGATGCATAAAAGATCCCAATCTTGTCATGTCCAAACCACCCCTAGCTGGCCTTTGACTGGCAGGTGATATCGATGGCTGATCAGCAGCACCTAGACGACCGCTGGCTGTAGAGAAAGGAGCAGAATGGTTTTCCCAACTGTGATAATGAAGATCCACAGCAGGAAATGTGTAGGAAGCTGGCATGTCATTAGGCAAAGATGGGCCATTCCAAGGGTTGGTAAAGTTAGAAGCTTCTGACACCGTTCCGGCAGAGTTGGAGGAAGACGGATGTATTGGTCCAAAGTAAGCAATATATGGGCAAGGATGATTAGCAGATGAGACAGCTGTATGTTCAGCAAATATAGCATGTTGTCCCACTATATCATGATCTGCATCCCACCATTCCAGTCAACATAGCATATTCAGTCAAATGCAAGCTTCAAGTACAACTAAAAGGAGATGCTGATACCCAGGAAAAAGGTTCTTACATGCAGTTGGTGAAAATTCCCCGTCCCTGGAAAAAGGAGAACAATATTAAAGAAAGTTGACAAGCAGCCTATCATTCCCTAGAAACAAGGATTTCAGCGCTCTTTTTATGTTCTTAAAAAAAAAAAATTAAGGAAGGTGTGGAAGAGTATCTATAAAACCGAAGGGTAGAAACGAAAAACATTGGACAAAGCACAAAGTCATCTTGATTTTTTATGCAACTCCATAAAATGTAAATCTAAGTCTAATAATTGCAAAGCTGCTATGAAACACTGCCTGACATAACCAGAACTAGTTCTTCCATTTTAATGTAAAATGGAAGCTACAGCCAACACGAATCACATGTCAACAATGGCTGCAATAGCCCAATGCAGGGGACACATAACCACAACCAGAATCACTCATACATGAAAGAGTAGTAGCTTAAAATTATTTATTACGTTAAAAAATAAAAAGTTTCATTATAAGAAATGAAGAATTATAAGCAAGGAGAATAAGAAATCCTCTTTTAAATCCTAGGGTTAGTGGGCTACGTTGGCCAATTGACCTAAACATCATAAAATAATTATTCACTAATTAAAAGTTGACTACATATATATTAAAGACACACACACACACACACGTACACCCGCAAACATAAAAAAAAAAAAAAAAAAAAAAGCCAGGCGTGAAAAAAATTTTGCAAACCAACTGGAAGGTTAAACAGCCAAGCTTCTTGTTGACCCACTAACCCCCCCCCCCCCAAAAAACAAAAAAAAAAACAAAAACCCTTGTTCTTTTTTAAGTATACAATCTTAACCTGCGTAATGGCGTCCTCGATTTACAAAAGATTTATTTATTTTTTCTTTCTCTTAGCAGGGCAGCTAGCATATGACTAATACAACCGGAAATGCCTCAACCAACAGGTTAAGCGTGACTGGTCAATTTGGCCTGCTATCAAACACGTCAAATATACATAGCAACAATTACCGACCTTCGGAGAGTGGGCAGGTCAGCCTAGCGGATTCAACCTATTAAGAAGTATCAAGTATTTAGGAAAGAAAGCCTTGTAGGTTAAGAAAAGAGTTACTTCTAGTGCACCCAAAGTAAATGGCAGACTGAAGTGTCAGTGTGGCCATAGTATCAATATAAAATAATATACTTTTGTCTGGTCCCATCCTTTTCTGCCTAACTGTTTTTTTTTTTTGGTTGGGGGGGGGGGGGGGGGAAGGAGGGGGGAGGCTTTAAAATTACGCTTCCCTCCCCTGAGAAATATACACAGCCTTCTTCTTTATTATGAAAACATATACGTACCTCCGTTGAAGTTAAAAGGTTATCAAAATACCCTCATGGATAATATTGATTTCTTTTTATTAAGAATATAACTTATTTGATAATGTATTTCTCAAGTTTTACTCCAATGTTATTTATATTGTGTTGAAAACCATAAAATTAATTTATTCTAAATTTAATTAAGTAACTATTTTATATTGATCAAATACATATTTAATACTATTATATAAGTAATAAAAATACGAGTATTTTGGTCAAAATAAGTATAATTGTAGCTTATCTTTTATTGTAGGGGAGGTCTGTATAATACATCTTTTAATTTTAGGGGAAGGGAGTGTAATTTTTCAAAACAGAGGGATGGGTCATGTAATTTAGACATCTTTAAAAGAAGAGGAGAGTAATTTAGCCCCCCCCCCCCCTTCTTTTTTTTCTACTTCAAAAGTCTTAAGAGAACAATATTTTATGGAGCTTCTAAGGAACCAATTTTTCTGTGTAATTCAATATGTTTTCATAAAAATTTTAGGATAATCAAACAAAAACAAAGAGGAGTGCAAACACTTAAAGGAACCCCCAAAACAAAAAAAGCATAACATACAATTAACCAAAAAAAAAAATCACAAATACACATCTTAGTCTACAAACATAACAAAGATTGGTTTGCATGCATATTATGGCATGATACTAGGCTTACTCAAAAGATGAAGGAAGTCGGGTCAAGCTACCAAACGGACACCAGTGAACTCCAAAGGACTGCAAAAGACATTTAGAAGTTAAAATGATTAGCAGCATATTGTCTATCCACATACAAGTAAACCTTTACATTCAACTATTCATCTACTCATATGTCAAAAAAAAGAAGGACATGATGTAACTTTTTGACAATGCCGAGAGAACATATTTCCGTTCTCTTTGCACACATGCACATAGAAAATTTTTATGAAAGAACTTAAAATTAGTTTACAAGTTAGCAGCAGTCAAGATGTGATTTGTACTGGTGAGGGTGTTATAAGACTAATGATAATATATTTATAAATGCAGATGAAATAGAACCAACATAAGTTGCTCTAAGAGAGGAAAATTTTCTAGCAATTGGAGAGGCAGTAGTTTTATCAACTTCGGGAAGAGTAGGCATGTTGAAGAAAATAATTTTACTTTATACAAAATGAAAAACAGAGAAGGAAAAGTAAATTCACATATTTAATGCTATTTTCCAACCAACGCAAAGCAAACACATGCTATCAGCATAACTGACAAAAAAAAAAAGGAAGAAGAAATAAGAAGAAGAAGAACGTAGGAGAAACAATAAATGTCGCTTTGTGAAGTTCCTTTTACAAGCATAAAATACTACACAAAAGAAAATAATAATAATAATAATAATAATAAAGACTATTACCATTTCGGAGTAGCTAAGATCATAAAGGTCCTCGTCATGCGTCCAATCTTCCATGCTAAATTCTGGATATGACCGACAACCATTAGCATAAAGCCACTGGCCTTTCTCAATCTTCCGACAATTAGGACATTGCATTGCCCCTTTTATATTGAATGCCGAACCAATGCAATCTGAATGGTTCAAAGTATATAATCATTAGCATAAGAATGTGATGTAGAATAAATGCAGGTATCAGCATGTCAGATATTTAATTCTAAGTAACTACTTAAAATTTTGCAATATCACATTGGTTTCTTACACTTATAATAGAGTCTTATAAATGTCCCTATTAAAGCAATGTAGTAAACTAATGTGTAACTTTGACATCAAATATAATTCTTGTAAGGATTATTTGACATAGCACTTGAAATCCATCTACAGGGGATTAAAAAAGCCCATTTTAAAACTAGAATCATGCATCCATTGACCCTATAAGTCCTTGATTTTACGTCTACAAAACAGAATCACCAATAATTCTTTGGGCTGAAGGGGGAAGTATGCATCTTGTACTTCATTTTCTGCCGCTCTATTATATACTACATCTCTCATCATTATCGGTATATCATTTCTAGTAATTTTTATTCATGAAATTCTCTTCACAGATTTCCTACCAACCATATACTCATGAAGGCTTCTTCCTCAATGTTTTCAAGTTCTATTAACAAAAGTGTGCATATACCCCCAAACAGAAGTCAACTGCGTATGTTGGTCAAGTATATACACAACTTTTAGCAACTTAATTCAAAATTAAAATGTCAATTTGACTAACTCAATTTAACAAGACCCAGATTATTTCCAACTTCCATGTACACACATGAATTTTGCTGCCCACTTCAAAGTTCACATCTTGAAGTCCAATCTGGATGTCTACAATTCCATCCTAAAGTTAACTTCAACATGAAGAGACAATCCATCATAGCATCAAATGACATGTATAACAAATCAAACTACCAAAAGTAGTTTCCAATAGAAAGTATCCATATTGTATCATACTATCATGAAAACATATTCGCAATAGTCCCCCATTCTTGGCTGGCTCACAATCAAAAAAATACATCATGTAAGTAAAGGCAAAAGAGATTCCATAACCTCAAACTTTTTCTTGGTTTATTACCCAGTAAGGAAGAGGGCCAGTGAGCATATCAGCACACAACAAATGTCGTGCCTGGCTGACATTTTTATTTCTTATCTTCTCTTTTCTCTCGGTCCCCGCATCAGTGGTAAAAACCGAAATTAGATTTCAATAACTCCAGTCCAAATCAATTCCGACTAAGCTTGGCTCGTTGAATTGTTCTTTAATTTTAATCCGATGCCATTCTTATTAAACAGGTAAAATAGACACAAGTTCTAATCCCACTACCTACCTATTCCAAGCTCCAATTCCGTGAATCCAAACATAGTGCGATAAAATAATTCCCAGTTGCACCACAAATTTACTTACCCAGATGAAATTGATGCCCGCATTGAAGCTTGGCCCACGATCGATCCCCATTATCCGCAACAACCTCGAGGCAGATTGAGCAAGACACTGAACCGAAGGACTTGCCTCCAGCGCCGGCATCTCCGTCGCTGTCATCAACCACCACATCGTCATCGATTCCAAGACCCATCACAAAACGGAAGCTTGAAAACCCTAATTTTGCAAACAGTGATAACACCGTTTAATATTGGCCTTCTGTGTGTCTCAGTAAGGACGTACACCGCCACACGCAAATACGCGAGGAAGACGAGAAAGTGGAGATGTGTCGGTGAGATCTAGATTGTTGTGCAGAGAGAGGAGGAGGAGGAGGAATCCAAAATCTGATTGGACAAGGAAAAATCTGCCTTCTGTGTCTGTCTCTCTCAGTTGATCTCTCTATGACTCTATCTCTGCGTCTTCATTTCGGACCGTTGGATTATTGTGTGTTGAGGTAAGAATGAGATAATAAACGCTGTCCAAACGAAGCTGATCCACGGCTGACATTCATCCGGTAAGCTTTTTGTCAGAGTTTCATTATTAGTTCACGCGCTTGTTCGGAATGTTTTAATTTATACGTATTATTATAAATAGTAATTATGTTTAAATTTAAAAGCATATTCTAAATTGGTATTAACCATTTTTTATTTTTTTAAAATTTGAAACAAATTAAATGTAAGTTGATCCTAGTAACTGGATTTAACGCACTACATTTATTTAAAAAAGAAAAAACCTTTTAACTCTTCTACACCGTTTCTGGGTCATTTTTACATCAACAAGGAAAAAGTCATAAAAGAATTGAATATTATGTGTCATTTTTTATGCGGATATAATGTGCCAGCTAATTTTACATGAATGATGTTCTGGAAAAAAGACACACACTGCTCTATTTTCTGTGTTGAAAGATGAAGCTTCGGAAGTTCACAAATTAAAAAAAAAATTGAAATATAATTAATCATCTATTTGAAAAACTTAAATAAGATCTTAGTGTAACGTAAGAGAGAAATTTTATTTAGAGTTAAGTATATTAATTTTTTTTTAAGTTTTGTTAAATTATATTTAATACTATTAATTTTAGTAATAAAAATACATTAAAGAATAGTTTTGTGTGATTACTAAAATAATAAAAATATTATGTATAATTTAATTGAATTTTAAGATAAAGTAGTTTAATTTAATTTTATTATTAATTACTTCATTAGTAGAAGTATTTAGTTCATGACCTAATTCAAAGACAACAAATTCGATATAACGGATAATTTAAAGAGTTATAGATTTATATATAATTTGTTATATCTTTCTTATTAGATTATGTAATTAAAATATAATAAGTATATCATTTCATTAAAAATTATATAATTATCTCTAATAACTATATATTTGTCATAATATTATTGAGCAATTATAAATTTATTATATTTTAATTAAAAAAAATTAATAACAAAAATATAAGTAATTCTATATAAATTTTTTTTATTATAAAAACATAATACTCGTCCTTTTGTAATTTGTCATGTTTAGTTCAGAATAGAAATATAAATAATATATTATTGATGGCAAAAGTAAATAGTGTTGAAGTTGTAAAAGGGAAATATCATATAATTAAAAGGAAACAGCTTATGAAGGTAAAAACCATACCTTCTTGACCTCTTCTACTTGAGTATCCCTTTAAAGAAAGCGGCAACGAAAAATACATTAAGAACATCATAACAGCATCGTGTTATGACAATTATTGAATGAATCATTGAAGAAGGTACCTGATGGTAGAACCATAATTACTATAAATAGAGGATGGATTATTGAAATTGAAAATTAATGGGAACACTAATAATCTTCTTATTCATAACCAAGCCTTTGTGCCTTTTTCATATATAATAATAATGGTCCCTTTGGTTCGCATGGAAGAAATAGACATTGTTTTAATTTTTATATGTAATGATTATTATCAATATAATTATTATTTAACAATATTATTAATTTTTATTCTATTTTTAAAATGGGAGAGAGTCATTTTCCACTTATAAGATTATTATTATTTTATTTCAATTGCCAGTGTGTTCCAAATTTCTGCACTTTCCAGTGATATGCATGCAATATCAATGAAATGATATATGAATTATCTAAAATTTCTAGATGATGTAGATTTCAAAATTTTT
Organism: Erythrophleum ivorense; assembly: GCA_026724425.1. NCBI lineage: Eukaryota > Viridiplantae > Streptophyta > Magnoliopsida > Fabales > Fabaceae > Erythrophleum > Erythrophleum ivorense. The sequence continues at coordinate 128,124 of JAIUCV010000625.1, read as the reverse complement.
TATTTTTTATTTAAATCATTATTATTTTTTAATTGATAATTAAAAAATTATTTTTATCCAACATTGTACTTCTTTAAAAAAAATTAAATTTCTTTTTAAAAAATTAGACCATCTAAATAGTGCACAATCTAAAAAATCATAATGCACAATTATATATACCAAATTACCCCCACTTGATGCACAATTTCTCTCTCTCTCTTTTTTTTTTTTTCCATTCACTTCATTTCATTCCCTTCGCCTCTCAACGACCACCCTCCCCCTCAAAAAGAACAAGAACCTTAAAGATGCAAATAGAGAATAATGATATTAAAAGAAAAAAAGACCTCATCCATGTCAACTAATTCCAAGCTGTATAATGTAGTCTTCAGTAAATAATGAATAAAATAAATAGAAAAAAAATATATGTAACGCTAAGTAAGATGATAAGCCGAGAGAGCAAAGGGAGCCAAACTGGAGTTTTAACTGCTGATAATGGATTTTGTTCACTGGATTTTTATTTTTTTTTGGCTAGACTGAAACAAGAATAAAATGGTGTAATAAATAACACTTTTATTTTTGGAGCTAAAAAGGTCAACTCTTTGTGCAGTGATCCACTTTATTCTTGTTCTTATCACAGCACGCCATCTTTGAAAAGAATTTGTCCCTCCCATCAAAAGCATATTCGAAGCCACTGGGATTCCAAACCTGAAACTACTTTGATTCATAATTATCCACTAATCCCCTAGGACCACTCCCTCTCGTAGATCTTCGTCTCCCTATCTTTCTCCAAGCTTGTATGAAATGCAAGAAACACTACTGTTTGGTTGAAGGACTTGGGACGTAAAAGAAGTATAAAATGTATGCAGGAGAAAATAGATGAAATAAAAAATAATTGTTTTATTTTTAATTTTTTAAAAATAATTTAATAAATATAATAATAAGTATAAATATATAATAAATATTATATAAGATATAAAAAAAATTATATTTACATTGATATAAATCAAACGGAATCTGTAGATGGTAAAATTAGTCAATGATAAATGCATTGGATTTTGGGAGAATTTTGATTATAAAACATTTAACGAAAAAAGTTTAATATAAAAAAAATCTAGACAGTGAAAATACTATAATTAGTTAAGTAAATTTATAGTTAATCCTCAACAATTCCTTACATATCGATAAATCAATCTTTTTAATTTAATTATTTTAAATTAATAGTAATATGTTTGTAATATCATAACTTATTTAAATTTTTTACTCTAATACACAGCATTTATAACAAAAAAATTTTGCCGTTAGTTTACATCAACGGCGTCAATACATGTCAACATACTGTCCCTAAGTCTAACTATTTTATTTCACCAACAGAGAGTCCAATATTATTTTTTTCTGTTTAAATGGCATGAAAATATATTGTTTAGGAAAGTTTTAATTAATAATTTAATGATTAATAAAATGATAAGTAATAACTGAGGGTTGTATTATGATAATTGATAGGAATAGGGGTAGCAACGGCATTTGGAGAGAAGCAGGGCCTATTAAAGTAAATATAAATATCTGCAATCCCACCGTCCACTTGACAGTTCCTCTATAAAGGCTCACCGCCTCTACGTCTCCGAAGCTCTTTGCGGTATTAGCTCCCTCTGCATATTAGTTTCGTTCAGAGACAAAGAAGAAGAAGGAGAATTGTAACCATGCTTGTTTACCAGGATCTTCTTACTGGTAAAGCTTTAATTTTCAATAATTTTTTTGGTTAATCGAGTCTTTTTTATCTTCTTTAGAATCTTGTTACTTTGAATTTGATGTTCGCGTAAATAATAGCTGTTCCCTGAAGCCGATTTCGTCGTATGTTCGTCTTTACGTATATATTCTATTTGATATAATTTCATATAATCCCTTTTCTTTAGACCCAATATATTTTCTGGGAGCTGATAAGGGATGGATGGAGGAACTATGTTGTGCGGATATAATTTTTCGAGTTGTAGATTTTATCGCTGACGGATCAGATAAATACTGTTGATTCAATAATAGTCTCTAGATGCTTGCACTTACGTGCTGAGTTTTCAGGTGATGAGCTTCTCTCTGACTCATTCCCATACAAGGAGATTGAGAATGGAATGCTTTGGGAAGTGGAGGGAAAGGTTGGGAATTATTTAGTACTTACATGATTTGGGTCCTTTGTTCCTCTGTCTGCTTTAATATTTTGATGTCCCAGAATATTAGTGTATATGGCTCACCAAGTCAATGTGGCTTGTGCAGTGGGTTGTTAAAGGGGCAATCAACGTAGATATTGGTGCTAATCCTTCTACAGAAGGCGGAGAAGAAGATGAAGGTGTAGATGATCAAGCTGTCAAAGTGGTTGATATTGTTGACACTTTTAGGCTTCAGGTAAGGAAAATTTCTTATTCTTCTTAACCATGTGTTGTCGTTGTTCTATCTGTGTACAAATGGAAATTTCCTTTTTCAGGAGCAACCGGCTTTTGATAAGAAGCAATTTGTTACTTTTATGAAGAGATATATTAAGTTGCTGACACCCAAATTAGAGCCGGAGAAACAAGAATTGTTTAAGAAGCACATCGAGGGAGCAACTAAGTACCTCCTCTCAAAGCTCAGTGACCTCCAATTGTATGTTTCACTGTCTCGTGGTCCCTGATTTTATTGTGTCCTTTGATTATGGTGCTTATTAGTGGCTATCTTTTCACAAATTGTACTGACTGATTAAGTACAAATGTGGCAGTTTCGTGGGAGAGAGTATGCACGATGATGGCACCATGGTGTTTGCATACTACAAGGAGGGTGCTACCGATCCAACTTTTATCTACCTTGCCTATGGATTGAAGGAAGTCAAGTGTTAAGAGTTCATGGGCTGAGATAGCAAGCTCCGCAGTTATAATATTTGAGTTGAGAAGCTCTCTAGTTATTATCGTAATTAGTCTAATTTAAGGCTTTGGGCTTTCTTAGAAATCGGGGTTTTGGCTATGTCCTTGTGTGTTAACAATTTAGTTGAGATATTTGTAATTTGGCTATGTCCTTGTTTTAATGGCGCTTTGTTATGAACTGATGTCCGATCGGTGAGAACATTTTTCTCATTCTCCCCATGGCAGAAACCATTTGCTTTGATCAAATCTTATTGTCTGGCTTGTGCAAACACTGCGAAAGATAGAAGTCTCAGTTTTCGAGGATGACTTAACGTGTTCATAAAATTGCACATGCGGCTTGGCTTGTCTTTTAGGCTTTGGACAATGGCCTGCTTTATTGCAGCCAGAATTGAAACTTGCGCTAAATATACGTCACTGAAACATTCATCTTCCCAGTATGATATTATCGTATTGGGGATAATTTCTTCAACATTTTTTTTTAATTTCACTTTTCTCATGATTCTCGAAACATGCAAATCCGCCTTCCGGACGGTTACTCAACTATCACTTGTACGAATACTATACTGGATAAGTAGTTTAGACCCAAACAGGTAACATCACCTAGGGGGCTCGTTGGGAAAGAAGGCTGAAAAAGGAAAATGTGAAAAAAAAATAAAAAGATTATAATTTTACTCTTATAATCATCATTCAATTATTATTTGATACTCTTTTATAATAATTATTCAATCATTAAAAATAAAAATATTATAAGTATTTTTTACTTATAAGATCACTTTTTTATTTTTTATTTTCATTTTCATCTTATCTTTTATTTACCAAACGGGTCCTTATATGAAATCTACTGAATCAGGACGAAAAATTATAAAATAGCATGCGGATCATTCTTCTATAACTCAAACTTACGACAAATTGTGTCTTTAATGAAGAGATGTGTCTTTAATGAAGATATAATGCTGACTAGCAATAAATTACATATCACAAGAAATATTGATCGTTAGCGTTGTCTTTCCCTTGGCTTAAGCACATTTCAAACGTAGAACTCGAAAACACCCAGAATCCATCTTATGCGTAATAATTCAAGCTTGCTTTCTTCTTTGCTTGGACTTGAATAATACCTTCATTAAAGTCCTCGTGGTTCACCTGCAATTGGACAGAACACAGTGAGAATGACTATTCCCACGACAGCTCACAGATTTAACAAGAGATTGATTTGGTCATAAGCTTTAAAATTGAGTTGATGCAACAAAATACAAAACAATTAGCTAGATTGTTTTCAACAAAATTCTTGTCCACTCAAATAACTAAGGAGTTATGATAAAACCAGACATATTACCAGAAGTAACGAAAGCTGCAAACAGCAATGTCCATCTAATAGTGACCTAATTGCTTGATTAATCACGATTTCCAAATCATCTATATTGTTCCATATATGAAAGAACAAACCTCAGTAGCATCACGACGAAGAGCCAACATGCCTGCCTCAACACAGACAGCTTTTAGTTGTGCTCCGTTAAAATCATCTGTGGACCGGGCTAGTTCTTCAAAGTTGACATCTGGATGAACATTCATCTTCCGAGAGTGGATCTAAAATATCAATTTGAAGCCAGTCAGTACAAATTCTGCTTGATGAAAGTGTTAGCAGATAAAGTTTGAAGAAATCAAACCTGCAGAATTCGTGCTCTTGCTTCTTCAGTTGGATGTGGGAACTCAATTTTACGATCCAATCGGCCCGAACGCATAAGAGCAGGGTCTAGGATATCTGCACGGTTTGTTGCTGCTATCACCTACAATTTACAAGAATAAATGAAAATGACAATTCAAGTTGTGAAATCCAGACTGAACAAAAAGGGACTACATTAGATGCCAACTTCTAGTTGATTTTACAATTCAGAAGTTTTTGTCAAAGGACGAGTCCCAGAACATATGTTCTCAAAAGAAAAATCTGAAGTGCTTAACCAAATGGCAGCAAATATCTTTAGAGCTTTTTTCATCACTTCAATCAGAAACAAAGAAAGGCAGAGACAAGGAACAAAGACAAACCTTAATCCGGTCATCACTACTAAAACCGTCAAGCTGATTGAGCAATTCCAACATTGTTCGCTGTACCTCCCTATCTCCACTAACTTCACTGCAGTCAACCACGAGATATTATATCATAAGATTGTCAAACTGCTGTGCTTAAGTTCAACGTAAACAAATGGTCCCGTAGCGCCCCCCCCCCCCCCCAAAAAAAAGGGACAAATTTATACAGATGTAGATCTAAAGTACTGCCAGCTTATACCTATCAAACCGCTTTGTGCCAATTGCATCAATTTCATCTATAAATATAATGCAAGGAGACTTCTCTTTTGCCAGCTGAAAGGCATCACGGACAAGTTTCGCTCCATCTCCTATGAACATCTGAACAAAATTCCAGATTAGATAACCCCACTTTAAAGTGCAAACCCATTATGGAGACATAATTACAAACACTGAAGGAACTTGTGAAGATGTAAACTTCATGTACTGTACATTCTGATAGAGAAACACAGCTTTTTATCAAAATATAAGTTTGAGAGATAGGAAACGAACCCAAACATTTGTATCAGGAATATGTAAAGGCTGTATAAGAAACCATCCTGACACAATCTCTAGGTGTCAAATGTCAACTCAAATTACAACCAAATTATTATCAAAACAAGAATGGAGACTGGTATATAATAAAAAGCCTTGCCCGGGTATATTAAAAATCCGCAAAATTCAAATTACTAACTCTATTCAAACTTATAAGGAAAAAAACCTGTAACCACCAAGCAATAATGGAAATATGGAATCATTAGCCTTACCAAGAAATTTAAAGAAAGAAATACAACTGGTCAGGAATTGTCATACCTGGACCAGCTGTGGACCTGCCAACTTTAGAAAAGTAGCATTTGTTTGTGCTGCACAAGCACGGGCCATTAATGTTTTCCCTGTCCCAGGAGGACCATACAAGAGCACTCCCTTTGGTGGACGAATTCCTAACTTTTGGAACCGCTCTTTGTGAGTCATTGGCAAAACAATGGCTTCCACTAACTCTTGGATCTGTTGAGAACAACAGAGAACTCCTGTTACCTTACCATAACTCAAAAAACGTGTTTTTCACAAATCATGCCAATAATTAATCTCACCTGCTTCTCTAACCCACCAATGTCATTGTAGTCCTCAGTTGGCTTTTCATCAACTTCCATTGCCTTTACTCGAGAATCATACTCAGATGGCAAGGTATCCAAGATTAAATAACTATCCTTGTTAACACCAACCAGATCACCAGGTTTTAACTTATCAGGGTCAACAAGCCCAACAACAGGAAGAAAAATTGTCTGCAGTCAAAAGAAACATAATTTAGTTCAAGGTTTCTGTGACAAATATTAAGGGCTTTTCTTCCATATTCGATCCCAACTACATTGATGTTGACTAGGAACTGCCAAAAGAAAACCTACAACTAAACAACATGAAAATGAAGCAATCAAGGCGTTATATAAGAACCTGAAATTGAAATATCAAAAAATATCTCCTTCCCCTAACAAAAATGTGAAAAAATCAGCAGTGTCACCTGTCGAGTAGATGTCTTTAGCACAACACATTTGCCCTTCCTTTGTGAATCAAGATCAATATTGGCACCATCTTCTTCAGCTTCATCTTCCGGGTTCATTTCCAATATCTAAAGGAAAAAGAAAATCAGATTAGAATTTAAGAAGACTGAAATATTAAGAGCAACCTAATTGAATCTCCACCAAGAAACAACCTCTGTCATCAGCAAACTGTGCTGAGTTTGGAAGTGAAGCATTCACTACCCTTCTGCACATTAGTAGATAGAGCAGCCAAGCAACTCAAGCTTGGACTAATAATGGTAAATATTACATACAAATCATAATGAACCACCCTCTTCAATAAAACAGAAAACGCCACATGTCTTCAATGGTTAGGAGTTTACTACAAGTAATGTATGCAAGAACAAGTACTGAATAGCTGAAATAATGACGTACATGAGAAATGGTAAAGAAATAAATTAAAATATAATATAAGACGTGTTGAAAACTTGGAAAAAAAATCACTTTATGAAGACTTCGTGAAGATATGAATCCAGAAATTTCTTGTAAGGCAGTCCTCTCATGTCTTTTTCCTATTAAAGATCTTATACAAAATCTCGTAATGATTTGGTGATATTTATGTCTTATACAAAATCTCTCAATTCTCAAAAGAATGATGTCTTTGCCGTCACTCAAACAATAGAATGAATTTACCGTCCTGATAAAAAAGTTTATCACTATCTATAGTTGTTGTTTGGAAGACATAAATCCTAAAATTCAATGTAGAAGGCTATAATATTATGTTTTCATAATTGTCTAGTGTCTACGATCCACAGATCTACACAATTTTAATTCCTAAAAAACAGCAATCGAAAATACATGACACTGAACGATCTGTATTCACTATTCAACATAAATGAGATAGAAGCACAGTAAACAAGAGCAGTGAATTACCTCAACAATGTTGCCTACTAGATAGGGCAACTGCTTATTGAGCTTAATCTTCTCCTGATTCTCTTTTATCTTCTCCTTGTAAGATTCCAATTCTAGATTAGTTCTCTGCAACTCTTCCTTCAACCACAAAACAAGCCAGATTCAGAAGCCAACCAATATCGTAAATGGAAAAGAAAAAAAAAAAAAAGGTGACAGTGTAGAACTCCTATCCTCTGATTAAATTTGAAAAAAAAAAAACGCAAAATATAAACTCTTACAAAATAAACAAATCCTCAAAATGTAAACATCTCCGACAATAACAATCTCGTTTCTTTGAAAGCGGGGAGACAAAATCAACATAAGCAAACCTAAGTAAACCCTAACTCACAAGATGGAAGTAGCATAACTAGAAAGACACAGTTCAATGCACAAGTGAAAATAGAAGGTAAAAATTAAAAGAGATTAAGAAAGAGAGATCAAGCCTTCAGGATACGAATCTCGTTGTCGAGAAGACGAGAAGCTCTGACGATGTCGTCGTTTGTCATGGACGCCAACTGATCATCTTCGGAGCTGGTGTCCTCAACCATGGCGGTCGCCATTAATTAACAAGTTTCACTGTCACACAAACACTCCGAGGGACGATGAAACTAACCGATTCAGCAGAGAAGTACACGGAGGACAAGGAGGAAGGAGAGAGACGAGCAGTAAGTCGAGGGTTGTATTTGTTAGATTTTCCTCTCTGCATAAAATATAAATTACGGAGTACTTGTTAGGGAAGAAATCATAAAATTCCCTTCTGTTTTTCTTGCTCTACGATTTACGAAAAAATAAAAAATAATAATAAAGTCTAGGCCGAATACTAGTCTTCTAAGGCCTTTTTTATTTAACTGAGGCCCTTGATTCGATAATGCAGGTCCAAGCAAAGCTGGCTATCGGCCATCCTATAGAATTCTCAGGCCCGTTTGGCTGATGGAGAAAATTTGGGAGGAGTAAGGATGAAAATAAAAATAAAAATAAATTTTGATGAAATAAAATTTAATAATCCATAAATTATGTTTGGTATGACATTAAAAAAAATAAAAATATCATTCTATTTATATTTTTAGTTAGATGAAAATAATACAAAAATGAAAAAGAAAGCTAAATAAATTATTATAATACTCCTAACCTAAAAAAGTTAAAATATTCTTTTTGTTTTCATTTTAATATGTTGAAAAAAATTTTAAAACACTAATAATGAAAAAATGTTACGATGTTTTCCTTTTACATTGTTAATTTTATAAAATATTTTTAAAGAATATTAAAGTACTGTTAATAAAAGCCATTCAAATATATAATTCTATTTTTTGAAGTTTTAAAACATCTATGCTGCGTCCACACTAGGAAGCATAATTATATAACCATTGCATGAAGGATTGGCATATAATAGATAAGGGCGGCAATGTCATTTCAAATGACATTCCAGAAAATGCCCTCTGATTTTTTATGGAAAACAAATCACTCATTTAGAGGGAATCATCCAAACTAAGGAATGAGAATGACAAGCTTGGTCTGCCAACCATTATATATATATACACACACACACACACACATATAAGAATCCTATTCCCATTTCAATGTCTACAATAAAGATTTCTTTATACAAAAGGGGTATGAAAACCATGAGTTTTGACATAGTATTAGATTAGTCTTTGAAAATTTAATTAAATTTAAAATTAATTAAAAATACATCTGAGTCATTATTATTATTTTAAATAATGAAGTACTTAACCATTTAAGTTTACTTCATTATTAAAAAAAATCACACTGAAACGTCACACCATATTTGCTAAAGGTAAGTTGACGTGGAATGAATGTAATTAAGCGAAATGGTACATCAGCTATTCATTGATCCATTGACTATACAACAGCAGCATTCTCAGTAAAAATTAAAATACACCAATTTAAAATTCAAAGCTTCCAATAAACGCCCAATCGATGCAAAAAGCCAGCGACAACAGCCCAGAATACGATCTCTGCAAAGATAACATAGAGGAGAATGCCCAATCTCCTTGAATGCCATACTTTAATGAAGATGTGCTTTTGGATCCAATATATCTGTTCAAGAACAAATTAAACCATCTATAAGTATGTAGTCAGTCATATCTTGATTGAATATAAACATCATAAACAAAAATGAGTTAAAAAACATGACAGGAATACTTAAACGTGAGGCAGAAAAGTATTCATACTAAGTCAATAAATTTATAAATGTATTAGTCTATGTCAATTATACAGTAAATCAAATGTACGTGACTTGGATAACTCTTCCCAGAGGGTTGCAGGGGAAGATCTCCTAGATGAAGCAAGATCGATAATTTAGTTGTTAATTAAACTTTGAATACACGAGATGATTGTTAATTAAACTTTGAATAAACGAGATGAAGTGACCAATGCAGCATCTGTTCATCAAGGGCACCGGGACCCTAAAAGTAAAGATAGCAAGGAAAAATATGTACTTTCAACATTTTATATTATGATTACGTTGAATAATTTAGGATATAGATATCAAGATCTTAATATTTCAAGAACACCCACAATTACAATATGGGAAGCCTTTCATTGGGATCTTAGTAGGACAAGTAAAGGAGTTATAGTACAAGAAGACTAAAGAGAATAGGGAATTATATGGGTTCAATATACCAGTGTATTATGAGGATTATTATAATACCACCCATTAATAAATGCTGCAAAGATTCCTTCAGCCGCCATAACATAGACAAGCATGGCGTTCATGCCAATCCACGTGAAAGGCAAGAATAAGTATTTGAAGCCCCAAATATCAACCTGGCGTGACAGAGCAACAAATTTTTGTCAACCCAACTCAGGGTGGTAAAGCAGTAACATTTAACCACATGGATTAGCAGAAGCAAGCTAGAAGATAAAATCTACTATGATAGAAAGGCTGGTATAAATTCCAGCATTTATAAAGAATAAATATACCATAATATAGAAGGCAGAGAAAACTAATGCTGCAGCTCCAGATGTTACACAAACATAGCTGAGTGTGTATAACTGTTTATTTACAGGAATGGCTGCAATAGAAACAAAAGAGGAAAAGGGGGTGGGATCAGAATAAATGAGGGTATAATCACTACATAATTAGTTGCGGCACGACAGAGTTAACAGTTCACACCATGAGCGAAGTGAAGAATGATTCCAGAAATAAGGAGACCTAAGCCCATAAAAAGCCAGTGCTTCAGCCTAGAAGAATGGTCCTAAAATGACGGAAGAAAAAGAGATATCAAGCACTAATTACTTGTTGTCAAGCATTGATTAACTTCAGAGGACTCACCTGGAAGTGCACCAATACATGTCCAAAATGCAATCCGATAACTGTGGAGAGAACAGCAGATATTGAGCTGCAGTTACATGTCATATTTCTCTAAGAATCAGCAGAACAAGTTGTACAACTGGCATGCACAAGAAATGTTCATACATACTATACCCTTCAACAGGGGCCAAACATTTCAAAGTTAAATAAGCAAAAATTGAAAAGAATGCTCCAACGAGGCTATCAAATAAAGGGGAACAAATATGGGAGCCCTCAAATTATTTTCTTCGTAACAATGGGTAAACTATTTTCTCTAATTTGATCACATTTATGATAGTCTATAGCATTTGCATAAATATAGTTATGAACTGGTTCAAATCTAGATGATAGAATAGTCATTAAAAATATGGGGACCATATACAGACCTTAAAATTCCTTCCGGCTCAAAAGAGGCATAACACCATGAAGGAGCACTTTTTTTGAAAGGCCCCTCATATGGGGAATCCTCATTGCAAGCCTGTAGCATTTTATTAAAAGTAAATGTACCAAATTGATACTGATCAAAAAGTAAGTGTTACAAAACAATAGTAGAAAAAATTGTCTGGGAGAAAACGGCTACACACTTCAGACCTCCTCCAAGCTGGACGCTTATACATGTGGTTAATTCCGAGCACTTCTCTGTCAATATATCCCACAGCATTGCAGGGGGGGTCTAGTTTTCCTCTAACGCCACAGACTACCTAAAATTACAGAGAAAACATATGTGTGTGAGAGAGAGAGAGAGTAGAAAAAAAGGGCAAAAGTAGAAGTATTTCAACCATAACGGTTGCTTCCTGCATCCTTTCAACCATAAAATATACTAAAGCTATTAGGAAGAAATTTTTTCAGAAATACCCACGAATAAAAATGAACTTTCATATCATGTCCTTCACACCATAATTAAGTCAATCACAATAAGTAAAATAGAAGTGAATTGGTTAGACAAGGAGGGAAAACCAAATACGGTCAAATAGCATTGTCCCCTATACATTAAAGATTAGTATTAATCTTACATGCAGTTTCTTATATTTGTACTATTCATTTATCTAATTAAAAAATTACAAGTATATAATTTTCCAATAATAAGATGATAAATGTATAGTTTTTATAGATAAATGTATGGTTTTTCAATTAAACTATACATTTGTCATGTTTTAATTAGAAAATTATACATTAGTATCTTTTAATTGAAGAACCTGATAGGAAAAATGTAAAGAATTGCATTAAGTTTAATCTTAAAGATTATTGTTATTATCACTTCATCCAAAAAAAAAAAAGGGAACATTAGAGAAATTAAACGAAGAGAAATTAGAAGAAGCAGGGGCAACCAACTGAAGGCTTACAGTGAAAGTTTTGCCATAATAAATGCTGTCAGGGTTATGGACACTGAATTTCCAGTCTGGAACATATATTCCATAAAGTAAAGCCATGTAAACAATAAGAATGCATGCCCCGACCAACCTGAAATTTTAAAGGAAGATAAAATGTTAAAAGGAAAATCGCATTGTCAATCAACCTGAAGCCATAATATTAGACTAACCAGTGCCAATAGTATAATTTGAATATTGAAAGTTGGGTGGGCTCCAGATCTTCAGCTTGTTCACTTTTTGAATATATTTCCACCAGTGCTACAACCAAATATGCTAGGGCAATTCTCTATACAGGGCACAATCCCCAAGTTTACTCCATTTATATTCATTTCCATTAGCTAAGATTTTCGCACTACATACAACAGGAAGTAAAAAATGACCAAAATCACCTGAAGAATGCCACACCACCTGATGCGTTTCATGTCAACTCCATATGTTAGATAGTCCGGAGCATGTGAGAAACCACCTTCATCGCACGTGGAGCTCAAGTTTAACATCAAAATATGGCATAATTATGTGTTATCAGGCAATTATTTGTTAATATCAACATCAATTATTATAGCATATCTCAATTCAGAATGACTTCCACATGATTGTTTAATTATTGGACGATGGTAATAATTAGAGAAACTTGTGTTCTTCATCCCCCCTCAGACAGGGTTCCTCTTAAGAACTGTAGATATTAATTGCTCTTCCAAATCTATAATTCCGACAGAGAATGTTCATGAGTCATTTAGAAAAGTGAGATGGGAAGGGAAAGACACAAGGAGAACAGGTTACTGTTTATTAGCATTACTTTTTTCCCCCCTCGGGAAGAAAAACTAACCTTGTAAGAGCAGACCCCAGAAGAGAAGTTTGAATGTTCTGACTAGCACCTTTTTCACAGCTAGAAGTCTATTTGGTATTCTCTGAAAAGATAAAATAGAAGTATGAAGAATAAAAGGAAACTGGAAATTACTTAAAGCATTCTGGGCTACCCTTTTTCTCATTTATAATACAACTAACCTTGAGAGCCAGTGGAATGGCCATCCCCACAATGAATAAAAAGAAAGGCATGACAAAATCAGCAAGATTGCAGCCATTCCATGGCGCATGACCAATCATAGGCCATTGGCCGCCCGCGTCATCGACCAAGATCATTAGCTACATCAAATATTATCATAACACGTAAGAGCACAAATGAAATTATGAGGTTTATAAGAGAAAACTGATGGAAAATATTTTCATAAATTAGAGTCACCTTAAATAAATGTAGTTAAAATTGTCATTTGACATGCCGAAACAAATCTAATGTACATAAATTCAGGTGATAGCAGTTTTTCCAGCGAGCCATAGTTCTTTGAAACTTAAAAAGAAAAGTAAATCAATTTTCTAAAACTAAACTATTGGTTTCACCGTCTTATAACGCTTTTTAGCATTCTTGGAGGGTATTTATTCACTTTATACTTTCAAAATACAGATTGTGGATTTTCAGCTCATTCACTCGCCCAACCCGTTTTCGTTTTTATGATTTAACAACGGTGTACATAATTACTGAAAGGATGAGAGATAGAAGAAGTACCGCGACAGTGAGACCTCGGAAGATATCGAGCGAGGCGACACGCTTTGGCTTAGGCGGCTTCTCGTCGGAAAGGCCCGGCTCTGAAACAAACACAGTGTGCTGGTGAGTTGCATCGGCTTTAATTTCCGCCATTGCTGGATTGTTCCGATTCAACAAAGGTGCTTTCATTCAAGTGCTCTGCACGAGCTCCACGGATTAGTGTCCGAAGAAAATATTACAGAAAATCCACGTGCGTCCAAGCAGGTTGGCCTTGTGTGCTCCTACGGGGATTCCCGATTTGATTCCGATCTTATCTTATTTTATTAATTTCATTACGATACGACTTTAGCCCGCCAACCCTCTCACGAATTTTATGCTAAAAATGGTTAAGTTATACGTATGTCAATTTAAGGTTGGATGATAATGCCGTTTTAAATTAAAGTATGCGACACATCAAATCAAATATATATATATATATATGATGCATACTTTGCTTGTTAAAAAAATTTGGAAAGACAACTCACTCCCAAAGCAATTAAGGGGAGAGGAGAACATATAGCGTGAGTTACAAGTTCACGCTCTAAACTCCATCTTAGTTTGATTTGAATTATTATCTGAAAAGTATAAAAATTACTGCATTCTCATTCTCGGTTCATCCATTGTCGGCAATAATCCCCTAATCAGAGAAGTAAAATGGGGCAAGCCAATGTGCATATTTTCTTGGGAAATGACACGTCAAGTTCTCAGCCTCTATCTTGAGTTTGTAGTTACTAAATAATTGGGATGAGCAAAATCTTCAAATTTAAAAAGTAGCTATAAAATTTATCTGTTTGAATTTGAGTAGAAGGATACTCTATTCATAGTTTCTATATATATATATATATATATGTGTGTGTGTGTGTGTGTGTGTTTATATAGATTAATCATTATAATATATTATTAAAAGAAATTTAATAAATAGGCTCAGATCTAAAGATTTAATAAAAATAAAAAACATTTTAATGGTTAAGTATTTTAAAAAGATCCTTTATACGATATCAAATTTAGAAGTGGATGGCATAGAATCCGTTGTCGTCCAGCGGTTAGGATGTCTGGCTTTCACCCAGGAGACCCGGGTTCGATTCCCGGCAACGGAAACTTTGTTTTTCAAGTATTTTCAGGAAAACAGAAATCCAAAATAAATTATAAAATATAAAAGTAGCCTGTGGATGTTAAATTAGATTATATCCATCCTATATTCTTATTTCACAAAATATGAAAGTATCTTTTTTCTCTGCGTTTGTCGATTTCCAACTGAACATCCCAGTATTTACTAATCTCTATTTTGTGTTTTAAAAAAACTTGGTTTTGTATATTAAAAACATAATATAACAGATGATTTTTTATTAAAAAATTAATATTATATCATTGAGTCCTTAAAATAATTTCTCAATGTGTTATAGTTCTATTAACAATAGGGCGATTTATGAAGCAAAGGAGAGAAAACAAGGAGGATCAACACTGAAAATGATTCACTTGCTCAAATTACAAAAGATGAATACCGAACACACAAAGAGCTTCGCCATCACAAGTGAGTTCGAGTAAACAAAACACAGGTTTTTACTTTGTCGGTGCATAAAGTTACATGGCCAACCAATAAAAGTGCTTGTAGACAGGTAATAATTGACCATTGCTGAGTACAACAACGTTTTTGTTTTTTTTGAAAAGACAAAAAAACAAAAACAAAAGCCAAAACAAAGAAAACAAAGACAAAGAAACAAACTTCTGAGGGACTGAACGGGTTATTGGACGGCCCTGGCTTATCATCCAGAAGCTTTGAACCCATGCTATGGGAACTTCCTCATGGATTACCTTAAGCGCATCAACTTCGTAATCTACTATGCAATCCATTATTTGTGGAGGCTTGGACAATATTCAATCACTGTATGGATTTCTTCCAACTGAAAAAAGGAATATTCTCACAACAGAACAAAAACCTTAAATAGAACAAACTGTTGATTACCTCAAAATAGGAGCATTACTTTATATCATAGGTTACCATTATGAAGGGGAAAGAAGCAGTGATTTTTTTAAATAGAGCATCAGCATATGAAAATTTGATAATGTGGAGGTTCAGATCCAACATTCAAGTAGTTCACATCAACAGCAACATCCCCGAGATCATCTGCACAGAGGTGATAACACAATCAACTCATCCTTCCAAAACCAAACTTCAAGCTACACAACAAAATTAGACGTTCAGACCTCAAAAAACTAAACAATGTGGAAAAGATATGAAAACCGAAACCTTCATATATGGTCCTTGCAAAATTTACATAATCAGGTATCAGATCTCTGTATATGATTCCGTCGGGACGTGCATCCAGCACTACAAGAACACCTGTCAATTGATGTTTATCTTGTATTACATATCCTAATCCAGCAAAATTCGTGACTTTACATTCACTTTTGAGTAGAATTAATTAAACAAACACAAAAGAAGGGGGAATTGGGCTAAACAAATGATATTCACTTTTCAGTTCTCTATGGCTATCACTGGACAGGCATCTAGAACTACTCAGAATGTGGAACTAATTAATATCAAATTCAAAGCCATATTAAACATCCAAGTTCCACAGAAGGAGAGGTATCGATGTTCATTTAATGTATTAAGATACAACATAGAAAAAGGTCGATGGTGCACGCTGGGGCCTTGTTAACCACCATACTTCCACGCTCAGGCTTATGCTCATCCTTGCAAGTGTAAATGTCACTTAAATGGTCGCAAGTTAAAATCACAATGAATCAAAATTGATGTTGCACAGGTTATGACTCATGATTTTGCCAATTTTTCCTTTTTCTTTTTTTTGGGGGGGCTGCTCAAATTTAAGTATTGAGTACAACTAAAAATAATAATATCTAAAATTTGTAGAGTTAAGGTAACCTGCGTGATGGTACCTGGTGCTACCCAAGATTTGGTGGAATTGTGAGGCAGTGGAGCCAGCCAAAGAATATTTCGCAGGTTCATTGAATCATCATATTTCACTTTGGACCCTGAAAGAACAGTTGTAACGTTAGCAGAGCATTCAAAAAACCAAATGCGTTAAAGATTTGAGTACTGGAAGATTGTTAATCAATCATTTATTAGTACTTTTAACATTTTTACATTTTCATTTCACTCTGTTGAAGCATTTACAGGATTTGATGGCACATAAAGAAGCTTAAAATTTTGTTTTTGCTGATGTACCTTTCTGACAAAATCCCATATTGTATGGGAAAATTTCTTTATCATATTCTGGGTATTCCCTTGCATGGAATCTGCCAAATGTGATATTGCAAAATTAAGCTCAAACAATGAATTACATTTTTGTATACACAGTGAATCAGCATAGAAGAGAAGTTCAACTTTAGACAGAATAAAAAAGAAGGCATACAGAGAAAGATATCAACTTACAAGATACCGAGTCTTCCAGAGTTTACAGCTAGAAATAGGTGACCATGGAATAGATCAAAGCGGTTCAATGTCACATTCAATCCAATAGACGGACCCCGGTCAACAATGACATCAAACAGAAATTTTATATACCGGTTCAATTCCTGCAATTTATAAGTAAAATTCAAGATTGTTATTATGATTATCATTTTCTTCTTTATCTTTTCCTAAAAGAAGTGAGGTTTTGTTCCACCAACCTCACTAATGAAGCGTCTGCCATATGGTGTTCTAGTGAGCTGACATCGACTTTCCTCTGATCCTTCAATATCAGGAACCTATTACAACACTAAAGCCATTATTTCACTAAGCAAAGTTGCACATTTAGGCAACGTCCAAAACGACCAAGGACGTAACATAATAAATTTAAACACAACCTGCAGTCATCTGTCATCATCCAGATAATAAAATTTCTTGGTGTGTTTAAAGACTGAGTTATATGTGTTATATGCCTGTGTTTGGAACACATTTATAAGACAACAAAGCTGTCATCCAAAATACTCCTCCGACATAGCATTCCACCGTTTGCAAACATCTCATGCCTCCCTTTCAGGTTAAAAAGGAAATCTTACATTTTTTTTAGTAAAAAATTTTACTTAGGGTTATAAATTACCAGTAGTGTCATTCCTTTAAAACTTCCAATTTTTATATGAGATATGAGGATCTTAAATACATATGCTTATTGTATCCTGTACCCAATTATCCAAGATACATAATTCCGAGATATTGACATATCAAAAAGCTCCTAATTGCGTAATTAAACCACCACTAACAAAGGGAACAAAGCAAACTCACAGGAATGATGGTTGGATCAAGAAGGCGTTGAATAGCCGCCGAGTCACCACCAGAATCAACGGCGAGACGTGCCAGCTCTAAAACCGGCTCCGGCGGCCACCAAATTAGCTCGTTTTCCTGTCTCTGACTCTGGCTAGTGGATTTTGTCAAGCCCAACAACCGTCGCGGAGAACGATGACTATGCTTCAATTTGACACCATTCGGAGAAAAAGGAACGAGGAATTTGAAGCAGGAATTGAGCTCCTGCGCTACGACGGGATTAACGGTTAAGGATTGAGTCTTAGAACCCAACAAAGAAAACAAGTCAGAGGGAGTAGCTTTGGGGGTGGATGGTGAAGAAGGAGAAGGACGTTTGGAAAAGAATAGTGGCGACGATGACGATGCTGTAAGAGAAAATGAGAGGAAAAGTGCAAATCTGAAGGAGAGGGATGGATTGCTCATCATCAATTCATCATCTATCCTCTTTCCCGCTCCCTCCTCAAAGAGGAAATGGAATTGGAATGCTATAGACCGCGAAATTCAGAGTCCTAGTCGTCCAATGCAGGAGCAATAAATACAACCGAGCCGGCTCATCCCATCTTCGCTATTCGCTACAATTTCAAGCCCGCGTTTTCATATTTTAGTTTGGGAAAATTACGAGTGGCCCCACTTACTACGTAATCTGAACTACAATCGTTAGTCGTTACACATTTCTGCAGGAATTTAAATTTTGTTTATCTGGAGATGGCAAATTTCTCGTGGGTTATTCTGCTTCTAGACCTAAACTGCACTTGCGCAAAATGGGTTGAAGTGTGAGGACCCATGTCAAAGGGTGAACTTGGAATTAAACAACCCTAGTTTTTAATCAAGTTTTGTTGGCCCAAACACATTTGGAGATTAGGATTGGATGAATCTGGATTTTTGTTTCTCCGTGCATTAATACTTAAATATTATTGAAATATTAATGGGAGAGAATACAACGACATTCGGCAGGTGTTAGATTTGATAAAATAATCAAAAATTCAACCTAATCATTTGTGACAATCTGTAATGAAAAATAGGTGATGGAATCAATGTTATGTTATATAACCACAGTGGCCCATGCAATCAGATATTCTAGCCAAATATCATGTTGTGATGTGAATGAACTTATTTAGCATAATCAAGGACAATGAAAAATTCAAATTTTGAATCAGATTTATTCTCCGAAACATATCCAGCAAATCCTTAAAACTCCATTTTCCATCATGGGGCAACCTAACCCTCTTATATGGCAAGGAAATAAGTCAGGTAAGTGTGAAGTTGCGGATGGCTACAAAATGTTGGGCAGAGATCCTCTGAATTAACATTCTCTGAAGTTCTTCTGCAGTATCTCTCATCTTTGTTTGTTTTTGTTTTTTTAATATTTTTTATTTTTTTTTAAGAAACAGAAGTTCTGATTTTGTGAGGCACTTCAGATACTTCAAGAAAATTTACTTCAGAGGATCTGCACTCCAAAATGTTAACCCATATTGACTCTCTGGGTGCCCAAGCCAATGTTATAAACTGGACTAATGTGTGGAAACTTCGAATACTGTTGTTCCTTTGGAAATTGGCTCGAAATATCCTTCCAACAACCGCAATGTTACGTGCATATCATATGCTAATAGAGGAATAGTGCCTGTTCTGTCATCTAAATGACGAATCTCTTAACCACCTATTCCTTCCTTGTCTGTTTGTGAGAGTGATCTGGTTTGGCTCTCCGTTAAATATAAGAACTGATCAACTACAGCTATTGGATTTAGTGGTATGGGTACAACTCTAGAAAGAGAACGGGGGGAATTGGGTCCCTGAAGCAGATACATCATATATGAACTTTAAGTTAATTTTATATGTTAAATGGTTTCTCTGCAATCAGAAAATATTCTGAAATTCGCTTTACAGATGGTTCCACAACTGAGAGGTCAGTATATGGGGGTTCATGGCCTCAAAATATGAAACCAAAGAAAGCAAGGGATAAGACAATAGTGGACAAATGGACGGATAGTTTCTCACCAAACCAGTGGAACTTAATGTTTTGGATTGCAAAGCATTCTACCAGACAGACAAAGCAACGTGGTTTGGTTTTCCGGAGGTACAGAAATGGAAATGAGTTGACTGTACTCTTCAAACTAGGATTATAAGATTATTTCACGAGGTTCGACATGCGTTTTAGTGGTTATCTAATCAAGGCATAGTTCGTAACACACAATTTTCCGATTCAAATGCTGGTTTTTGAAAAGCCTTATTGCCAATTATTAAACTATACACAGAAACTCCCAAAGAATTTATAGGTGCTTAGACAGAATATCTAAATACAACTTTCACAATTTATAGATCATAGGTGCTTATATATTTCTAATAACTTAGGAGGTAGTTGCAGAAATATACTTCTTAACGACGTACTACACATTTAGTTTTTATTTTACTGATATTCTTTTATTAAAAAAATATTTATCTACATGAGTTGACAGAATTTTTATCATAGACTCCACTTATGATTTGAAAGATTGGTACAATTCTATTGACTTAGGAATAATTATATTTTTTTAAACATAAAAAAAAATTCCATATTGTTATTTATATGAATAAAAAATTATGATTATTGAGAACTTAAAAGGACCCCCCCTTCGTTAAGCAAATGGAGTCCTGTTGAGGATAACCTGGAGCTAGTTTTTTAGAAAATGTTCAAACCAACAATTTAAGAAAATCCTTTAATTCTTACATTATTATGTTGAATTCTATATATTTCTCTATTCATAGAGCACATTGAACGTATATAAATGATTTATAACAAAGTTTTAGCACGTGGATAGTTAATTTAATTAAAAAAGAAAATTTTAATAAAATAAAGGTTGAAATTATAATTTAAATAAAACAGAATGTAAGTGAGTATAATATTTTTTTAATCTTTTTCTCTTTTTTTTTTCTCTTTCTAAACTCTAAGAATTTTATAATAAAAAAAATTCTAGAGGATCTAAACTCCAAAGGTAAAGTCTAACATAAAAATTTTGTTAACTCAAAAATGGGTAGATAAATTAAATTGAATTATGAAAATGCAAGGATTATTAATTTGTTGATTTTTGATAGTTCAGGTATTTGTAAATGAGTCATAATTAAAGAAAATATTTGTCAACTTTAATAGTTTAAGGTACAAGTGGATCATAGTTGAAAGGTACATTTGTTTTTTTTTTTTTTTTTTTGCACTAAAAATCATTTTTTGTTTGTATTTTAATTGAAACTTTAAGTCCATATTAATGACTGAGAGTTTGATATCAAAACATTTTCGTAAGTTTATTATGACCGGATTAGAATTGTTCCCATGTTCTCCACAAAAAAAAAAAAAAGGGGAGAATTGTTCCCGAGTATCATAATAATTTTGTAAAAAAAATTGAACAAAAATTTGTAGATATCTATTATATCCTTTAATACATTTAATATATAGATAAATTTTTTTAAAAATTTAATCATATATTATTGAAGTATTTAAAATTATTATTTATCATATTTTGATTAAAAAAATTGAGAGTGTGTACCTAAAATATTAACTATTCTTTAAATAATCCTTCTCGTACAGTGGTTCAGAAAGATTTGCTGCGTTGAAAGTGAAGGAAAACTTGTGATTTGAACGAGAATTTTTTTAAAATTCTATTTCAGGTTCCAAACATTAAAACAAATGTTTCTGCTTGAAACGAGAATTTCGTCTTGACATGCGTATAGCATACAATTTCGCAGAAATGAACAATGTGTTATTATTAGAGTGCTGTCGTCGCAGCAAAGACTCGGAAACATGGGACAAAGGCGAATAAAGAGCAGGAATCATCACATATATATATATTAGTCCCCGTGGAATTTATGACATATTGGTTCGCCGGGATCCACCGACTGCAGGAATTTCTCAGCCAAACAAGGATCAATGATCAAGCTCTAGAATTAATTCTTTGGAATAGACCGATACTTTTAGAGGGGCATGAAATTCTCACTTAATATCCTGGAAAATTATTCCTTCTTATTGTCAAGCAAGAATAACACGGGACTGACGGCACCTAGCAGATTACAAATTAATCAGAAAAAGTAGCCATGAGCTTGGGGGCTTCCAATACGTGCAAATAATTTAACAAATTGACTATATGTTATTAGAGAATGTAAATGTAAATATTACACCGTTTGTATAGATATTACATTATTTAATGTTATCTCCTTCGTCACCAAATGTTGTCATTTTCATTGTTTTATTCCTAACCTAACCTAATTAAAACTCTTCTTAGTTGCAAGTATTTTTTTTAATTGATATTTCTAATTAGATTAATCAGTGTGAGTGCATCTGCACAGCCGCGTATATAATGGACCAGCTATTTTTGTTAAGTAATTAAATGCAGAATAACGTTAAAAATTTTTACAAACGTATAAAATGAAATTGACACACAATAAACAGAGCAAAATTTGAAAATAATTTCAAACTCTTGGGACAAAAAATTAATTTTGCCATAATTAATTGATTCCATTGATCACAGTTGAAGGATCAATGGTCATGCAAACATTGCGGAGAAGTGGCACTTGGCAGCTACAGAAACAAGCCTTATCTGACACTATCAACAGAGGCAAAGATCCTAAGATTTCTACTTCCAGCAGGCCATTGTGACCAAGATATATATGTAAGCATTTACATACTCAAACTTTTATTCATATAACAATTAAAATCAGCGGAATTGAAACAATTAGGAGTAGATTGACTTTAAAATTATATATAATGCATGGAACTAAATATATAATACTTGATTCAGTGTAAATTATATCTTGCGCATGCATGCAACAATTTACATAAACCTATTCAGTTGAAAATCTTATCAGATAATCATTAAATAAAATTCTTTTGGCACAGGGACAAACACAGTCCATAGCTCTGTCACCATATATAGACCATAACAATCAAAGGCCGTCTTTTCCTGCAAAGGAGAGAATGAGGGCCTGAAGCGCTGATGGGAAGATCCTACAGAAGACATTCGTCGAAGCTAACATCAGATGGCAGTTTCCAGCTGAGGGACGTGTGAAGGTTAATACATATGGGGCTGCAGAAGGCAAACCAGGGTATGTGGAATAGAAAAGTGACTCCTTCATTGTGTTACAGATGGAAGAAATGAAGTTCTTAAGCACTCCCATCTTCAACAAAGAATTCGAAAGTAGCTAAGTCTTGATTGGCGGCAGTTCAGAGGGAAACATACCGACAGAGAAGGCAACGCGCACGTCAACTGAATGGCCAACTACATCTTGAAGCAGGAGCTTGGTTACCTAGTTTTTTTAACAAACCCACTCCTGAACGGTACTTTGTTGATTAATGGGTATCTTACCGGGACTTCGTTACACCGAAGCGCGAATGATCAGCGAGCAAATTTTCTGCAGTATCGTAGAAGATCGAGAGAAATCGAGTGTGTATTTCACTAACACCACCCCACCCCCAACACCCCCCCCCCCCAAAAAAAAAAAAACCAAAAATACACGCACGAGAGAGAAGTGTACATTCCTCCCCCCCCCCCCCCCCCCCAACAATATTGCAGGGATCTGCTTCATAAGGATTACCAGTCATAACTAAGAACTTGGAATCTTTGCAGGTATGAAACATTCGGATCAAATTTCATGAATTTTGTTTCAATATTTTACATCATTTTTTTAATCGAAAATTATAAAATTATTTTTATTTTATGTTTTATATCATTCGAAGTAAAAAAAAAAAGTTAAAATTTAAAAAAAATATATATATATATATATATATATATATAATTTAAACCATCAGATAAGATGCGCACACATTAGATCCTGACGGGTTAAAATTATTTCATTTTTTTCGGTCATCGGTTTTTGGGCTTCTAAACCCATTAATCTACCAAAAAAACATTATAAATATCTTTATTCAAATAGGTACTAACATTATATAATACATCAATAAAAATATAATAATGAAAATGTTCGTGTTAATACAACCAAACATAAAAAGCTTGAAAAGGAATGAGGGAGGGGGCCTGTAGCGTCCTTCAGGAATCCATTTGACAACCAATCATAGACAAATTTAGCCGCCGCGAGCAATCAATGAGCTGCAATCCCAGCTTCGGCTGGTGCAGAAATGAAGGGCTCTGCCTTCGTGTCAAGCTCGTCTGCACTGAACACACTGGCTATCTTCTCAGTAGGCACCAATGGGAGGTAAGCTGAGACACTGTAACCCTTCTCTGCGGTGGAACGAACGGTGTCGTTGTACTTCTCCGTACAATAAGCGGCGGTTGGCAAAACAGCATTAGCCACTCGAGGGAACAGGGGCAGCTGGTTCAGCTTTCGCCATGCCGACACGGCGCACTGCTCCGCCTTTGGCTCGCACTTGGAGTAAACCGACTTCGCCAATCCCGACGCAGTATCCACCACGCCGGCGCTCCTAACTTGGGCAACCACGGCTCGAGCCGCCTCCGGAGCTTTCTGGGCCGCCGTCAAGGCTTCGGACGAAACCTTCTTAACAGTGGGGGGCACGCGGCGATCCAACTTAGTCACCGATTCATCCACCTGCGATCATACACCACCCAAATTGAAATTGAAATCTCAGCATGCGATGCGATTCTAATTGGTAATTGTTGAAATGAAATAAAATACGAAGTTAGAGAGGGATGAATGACCTTGCGATCAACGTATTTGAGGACTTCCACTGGGACGGCGTGAAACTTGTCGCAAACAGGGCCAACCACGGTTTTGATGGTTCCCTCTACGGTCTCAACGCCAGGCTTCAGAGGGCCTGACCGTTCCTTGGCGTAAATATACGCGTTAGATAATCGCATCAGGACACCAATGCTTGCCAATTGCACCACTTCCAGGTACTTTAATTCCTGTTCCTCTTTCTCGTCACCCTTGTCCACAGATTCAACAACCAAAATCCGTAATATCAGTCCCTCGTCAATTCAATTGGTGTACCATCAAAGAAAACTACAACATGAAAATCTACTTAAACCCTAATTACATCTAGGAAAATTGCTACGTGAAAATTCACTTAAACTCTAATTCTCTTGCAATTCTCGTAGGGGGGGGGGGAAGAAAAGAAAAAAATCCCAATCCTCTGTTTCACGAGCGACCCAACGCTAAGGCTGTTAGGTGGATTAAGAGATCGTATAGAATCCATATATGTGATGATGAATAAAAAATCAGAATGAGAACAAAATGAAATTGGAGTCCTAAACAAGAAAGAAACGGGAAATTGAAGGGAAACTATGACTAAATGAAGAAAGAGAGCTGGAAATACCGAATCTTGTTGCACTTGGGGATTAGCTTCGGCCATGACGACTGCGAGAGAAAGCAAGAATTAATGGCAGGGAGAGGAAGGTTGAAAAGCAAGGTTGGTATGAGCGTTTTTTATATAAGGAGAGGAAAGAATGTGAAATGAGAGGGGGCAGGAATTAGGGTATGAACGGACGGCTCCTGTGAGAAATGAATGACAACGCAACGCGTTTTTACTGTTATAGATCTTGCTTGCTTTGTAAGTTTGTTTCGCATCATAGGTGTTAAGTTCCCGGCAATTAGCTGCTGCTAACCCCTCCCCCTTTTTTTTTTTTTTGTTTTGTTGTTTGGTGGGTCTGAAAACGCTTTCCGTTATGACCAATTCCCCAAAGTAAATGGATCCAAATAGCGATTGTCTCCAATTAGTCCCTAAATACACTGTCTCAATTTTTTTAATAAATTATATAAATGTCTTTTAAATTTTACTAAATTTTTTTTTATTTTTAGAATATATACAAATATTTTCTAAAATAAGAAATTATATTAAACTTTAATTCAATTGTAAAATTTTTAATTAAAATATTCTCTATTAATATAAAAACATATTTTTTTATTAAAACAAAACCTATACTTTATTTGTGCGTATTTTTATTTTCACATATTTAGGCTATTAAACAATATGATTTTTAATTTTTGTAAAAAAAAATACCACCAAATATATATTAAAGTTAATGAAAAATATTTTAATTAAAAAATTTAAAATTAAACTAACATATTTAAAAAAAATAAAAACATTAATAAAAACTAAAAAATATGTATAATTAGCTAACTCTTTTATTATAAGAGAGGATGATATTCCAAAAATATAAAATCTACTAGGCTAGATTAGTGATCCCTTAAGTGGTGACCCATTTATATGGGAGGCCCAGATACAATCTTGACAAACTTAGTAGTCACTTTGAATGGCCGTAAGAAAGTAAGACCAAGAGAGGTGGATATACTGATCTGATTACAGCTGGGCACCGTGAATTATATCTTCACAAGTGGATTGTTTATAGATGTTCCCCCTACCGACAACACGGATTTGCAGGGGATGCAGGCAGTCCTTTTGAGGTTTTTTTTTTTAGTTTAGTTTTAGGTTTTAAATTGTAAATTTGAAGATAAAAATTATAATTGGTTTGTCAAAAATTATAATTGTAAAGAAAAATTATACTTTAAAAGTTTTAACTATATAAATTTAGAACCTAGAACTATAAAAAATAAAAAATAAAAAGCCTTAAACAAATTGACCACATCCCCCATAGTCGGGATTCGTCCATAGATATAATTAAGGATTAAATGATGGCCAATAATAAATTCCGAAATTAGGAACTATGATAAGCAAAGTTAGAAAACAATAATGGCTATGTAATAGTTTTGCATGAGTGCAATTCTTACATCAAGTACATCACGTCATTTGTACACTCAACGATTAAAATTTATTTTGCACATAAACTCTACCTATACTACATATGTATCCTACTTGTACAAATTTATTCCCAACTTTTAATTTGTTTAAGTGCACTTTTCATTTTTGTAAGTACATCATGCTCCAAGTGCACCTAACAAAATTTCTTTACATGGAGGCTGGTGCACACGTAATTTCAAGTGAGATGACAGGTATTCAGGGTTGACGGGGAGAGAGAAAGGGCGAGAAGGCAGAAGAGAATTTTTAAAATTAAGATGAAAGTTCCAATTCCTTACAACTAAAACATATTTCGAATGCAAGGAATCAGTAAAGATGATGAGTAGATGTCACAATCTGACACGCTCGTAACTATTTTGAAGTATACCTTGAAATATGAACTTTTTTTTTACCTTGAATATGTAGTAGAAAGAGGGACAAAAGTACGATGATTTCAATACATTTTTACGGTTTTGCCACAATAACTCTCAGGCCACCCAGAAGTCCATGATTTAACATCCTGCAAGACGGGTGCCTTCTAGTCTTGTCCAAACTATGACAATCAAGATGGGGATACGAGGGGACACGAGCAGCATGTACCAGATCCGATAAACCCATATATGAAAACTGGTTAAGAAAAGAAACGTTAATTCTTTGTCACAGCCTAATAACCCCAAGTTTGTAACCAGAGAGGAGTCGGAAAAGTCCTAAACATATTCATATTATATGTAAAGCCACAGAAAAACGTCAACGAGAAATGACCAAATAATCAAGACAATCAGGTACAAGTAAGAATGTGAAGGCAGATAATTGAACGCTATAATCCTTAAGCTTCAACAGGGAAAATGTTCAATGACTAAGCAATCTATCTAGCGAGATTTAATGGTTCATGTCAAAAGTAGACATCAGATTCATCTAACTGCACTATGATTGACGGCTTAGAGTTAAATGAAAAAAACCATCGATAAGGTTAATACACTCTACAGTCACATCACAAAAATTTATCTTGTTTGGTTTAGACTATGATAATTTTAATCAACTTCTTCTTCGTAGGTGATCATCGAATACTAATACTTTGGTCAAGAATGCTTCAAGAGATAAAGCATGTTACAAGAATTGACAAGAATACTTACAGAGGAAAAGAGAAACATTAAGATAGAGTTCTCTCGACGTTATGGTTCTTCATAGTATGGCGGTGTTGACTGAACATACTGCTCGTTCTCATCCCTGTCATCTTCATCGTCCTCTTCAGATTCTACCCAGTTACTGGGGTGATGCTGAGAAAAACCTTGGCCATTACCTTGTAACCCATCTGGACAGAAGTGTCATTATTTAGCTACAGCAGGCACAATAATGAACTAAGGTAAGCTCCTTAACTAGCAGAGTTAACTGACCTTGAGGTTCTTGAATACGATCTTTCTCAGTTGGTTGGCAGCTAATACATCAGTCAAGGTAAATTAAATTTGACAATTAATCAAATCATGATGCATGGTAAAGCTTCCAGCAATGACATTGACAGTCTCAAACACGAAAGTGAGAAGGGAGCAACTGCATTAAATGCAAGCATTTAAACCAGAAACTTTTGCGCGTAAACCCAATAAAAGTCTTCATTCTTAAGGTCTGCTTTGAGCACCCTTCAATTTTTAACTGCCCTACCATATATTGTGAGTGAGACAGTAAACCATGATGCTTAAAATAATAATGTATAGAGGCAACAGTAGCATTGAGGATACGAATTGCTCTGAACAAAATTATTTCCTGCAACTGATGCTAGTCTTGAAATTTGCATTGTGGCAATCCTTTGAATTTCCCTTTGTTCCTTATCATTCAAAATTGTTTCTCCTTGTGCCTGCCTTTCTTCCACACCGCTAGTATTTTTAATTGTACTTCCTGCAAGAAACCCAAAGCAAATCAGAGTTTAGATAAATTGCATGTTATTCAAATTATGATATTTGTTGGAAATTACCATTAATTTTTATTGTTAGTTTATTTGTTTAGCTTTAATTAAGGCTTGTTTTTTTAAATTAGTTTTGATGCGTCTAGGATTAGCTTAAATATTTTATTTTGAATATGATAAGATTAGTTCAAATTTTTTATTTTAATTAGGATAGAGTTATCTTATATTCATTGAGATAAAATTATCTTATTTCTTAGATTTACATCTTTTAGTTACAGTAAAAATCTATTTTCCTTTTTTATTATAAATGCAACATTGTTTCCATCTAATAAAATAAGTTCAGAAGAAAATTAAACCTTGAATTTCTACAATATTTAACTTACCTGATAGATCAGACCATATACGGGTGTGATCAGATGGAAGCTCAGTTAAATTTGTATTGCAATTCTCTTGCCGCACATGAGATCCACCTTTTTCAGTCTGATCATGAATCCTGGTAGATGCCTGTGGAAGTTCTGAGGCGCCATCATGAAGCTGAGATATCAACATGGTTGCCAGTACAAGTGTGACATCAAAATTTGAATTAGCCCCATCTTCGAAACCAAATTTAGGTGCCATTAGAACAGGCCTGCTACCCAGAAACATTATCATTAAATAATAAAGAGTGACATCAGATCTTATCAAATACTATAATAAAATATGAGAAGCAAGATAAATAGGTTTATATATTACATAAATAGAATGTCTATCCTCAGGAAAGTCTAAAGGCTAAGGCTATGTTAGGAAATTTAGAAGAGGGAATGAAATGGAAAGGGCAGCGATGGCAAGGAAAGGAGATCACTTCTTATTGTTTGAATGATTAATGAGATAAAGAAGGAAAGGTAAGTTTAAATTTCCAAAATTACCCTGATGAACTTTTTTAATTAATTCAGTTTATGATTAGATAGTAATCTACAAGAAAAAGAAAACGTCATTCCCCCCTTTAACCCCCCACTCTAGGGGGAACAAAATGAACGGATTTGAGGGGAAAGGAGGGAAGACAGTTCCTCTCCATAAACTTCAAAACTTTCGACTTTCAACCAAGGGAAACTATTCCCTCTCCATCCCTTCCCCTTTCATCTCCGTCATTACCTAGCATCCAAACACACTATAAGAAAAGTCAATTTTCACTCTTTTGATAAGTCATGAATTAAGAACATAATTCTAGCAGTGAACTGTAATTGGAGTTCACCAGATTATGTCGTGGACAATAACCAGTAACCTATAGTAACCTAAATGGGGAACATGCAATCATGCATACTCATCATAAACTTCATTCTTATAAAGGAAGTGCAATTGAAAAAAAAGAACCATAAGGCAAGCAAATAATGAGAATAAAGTTTGGGTCAGATACAAAATGCATCTTACTCGCCAGCTTTCTCAAAATGTAAATGGATGTCAACTTCACAGCCCTCACAGAATGAAAGAAATGCCTGCAATATGACATTAAAAAAATCATGCACATAAAAATAAGTTACACTTTCTAAATTCAATAGGGAGGGAAGGGAGAAAGATTACGAGAAACAACAAAAAGACACTAATAATAAAAATCAACATATCAAGTGACTGCAGTCTCTATCCAACAGTCAGTAGACTTATTTAGACATGACCTGTGAACCCACTGAGATGGCTTCACATGCTGTACCTTCAGTTCTTTTACACTGAAAGTCACATCAACAGGGTCTCCATTATGAATATACTGCAGAAATTCCTCTTTAGGATCTATCCACAGCTGGGTGTGTAGCAAAGAGTCATTATCTGTCAAAAAAACCTTATGAATAAATAATACTATATGTTATAAAAGTCATCTACAGAAGATCTTTACCTTTGGTTGGGTCAATATAACTTCGAAGTTCAACAGCCTTTCCACCAATTTCACTTGCAGCATCGGAAGGCAATGAGGAAGGTTCTGTTGCGATGATAGTAATCTCTTGAAGAGATGACTGAAAATTAGCAAGTAACCTGTTCAGAACTTGAGGCCTCACAACAAAGTTGCTGGGAAATTTTTGCCTATCAAGGGATAAGTGTTGTATGTCAGATTCTGTATTGCAAGTAATCCAATAGGTTTTTCTCATACCTGCAGTCAATAAAAAAGAAAATATTTTAATCCTCTGTAGGGCCAAAGTTCCAAACATATATATAAAGCAGCATAGATAATATGCCTAGCATCATTTACATGGTACACCAATGGATATTCAAGTCAAAACATCCACTATATTACCCTAGCCTTGAGTTTCTTTTGAGCCAAATTGGCTATTACAGATTGAAAACTATCATATTGCTAAAAGATTTCAAAATTGCCTAATTGGAAGTACATTTTGTCATAACTCATGACAAAACCCTAAGCTAGCCACAAAGGAAAAAAAAAAAGTGGACACGATTGATGAGCTAGATAAGGCTGAGCTAACCTTAATGTTACAGTCAGCCGACAAAAGATATCTTGTAACCAGTATCTAGAAGCAGTTTAATTTCGACAATGATTATCTAGTTGAGAGTGCAGCTAACTTCAAATCTAAAACCAAGCCAACTATGTTCCCAAACTTGTCACAAATGACAACTAAATATTTTGTCCCCCACGGGAACAACCCCCTCACCCCCCCCCCCCCCCAAAAAAAAACCAAAGAAAAAAACGCAGTTGCTGTTTGATGCCATTAATTTTTCTTGATGGTCAATTATAATAACATAAGAAAGCATGCATACACTAAGTGAATAGGCATTTTACCATTGCAGCATTCCAAAATCCACTGCACTTTAGGAGCATCAGGACCAGGCAATCTCACAGTCAAACGATCAATATTTGTTATAGGGGTCCTAAAAACTGAACAAATAGCCTAACCAAAGTATGTCAGTGATACAAACCCCAAATAAGTTCAAGTGAAGTGGAAAAAGACCATCTCTCTCACACCTTCAGAAGTACACTAAATTGCGCCAGGTTTCCGGATACTGTATAGACATCAAAGAAGCCTGTGTTGAATGTAATGGATTGATATGCAGACCGCGATGAATTGAGAGCGTGGAAAACAAGCTGTAAGCAAAAAAGAGAAACAAAGAAAAAAGAAACAATCAAAATAAGCAATCATGGTCAGCAATCACCATCTCACTTGTCTGATCTGAAGTACTAGTTGGGCTATTCTAAAAGCCTGAGCCGTTTATGCAAAACCCTAACTTAAATGGAAGTAGTAGAGAGTTCTATTAATGTGCAAACAATGAGATCTACAAACATAATTTTCGACAAGTAAAAAATAATGCTCCACCGAAGAGTAATGAGAATAGCTCAGAAGCTCATCCTGCGTTATTATCAAGTAAAACTCACGAATAAACAAGGGATGGTGAGCATTCGTCTGAGCTTATGCAAGCGGGAGTGACAGAGAGATATAGGGCGGGATTATTTGGTGATAGAGATTCAGAAACCGAGAGAAAGTGAAGTACCTGAGAGGAAGAGGCTTGAATAGAAAGCTCATTTCCGATGCGGGCGAGACAAGTGACGCATCGAGCAAAGGTTTTCAGAGCGTTATCACTCAACGTGAACTCCATTAACTGGTTTCTGTGACTCGCGCGAAAGAGGAATGATCGAAATTAGGGTTAGCACCTTGGCGGGAAGGGTTGAAATAGCGTCCGGATGGTCCGCGGTTGCTCAAGCAGGAGCCTCCTGGACACGGATCCTGCACGATCCGAATGAAACATCAATGTAATATTCTGTTATTTCCAAGAATGAGTTCCCTTTATTTTAAATTTTGTCAATTCAATATTAAATTAGAAATAGAGAGGGGAAACAAAGAAGATAATGAGAAAAATTAGCAAGAAAAAATAAAAATAATTAAATTGATGCAATGAAGAAGAATTAAAATTGAGAGAAGTCAAATCCGTTATTTCTTGAAACTTTGCGTAAAACTAATACCACAGTTTTTAATATTTATGAAAACAGTTATTGTAATAAAAGGATATCATTTATTGGAAAAAAAAAACTTATTTTAGTAAAACTATAGTCCAAATTAAAATATATTTTTTTTTAAATTATATTTTGAAATTATTTCAAATAATTAAAGGATTTAGTATTTGGGCCATCCAATTACAATATGGGCACACTATATTAATGTAGTCTGAGACTTTTAAGAGTTATTATTTATTTTAAATTGATAGTTAAAAAAATATTTTTATTTTATATTTTATCTTTTTAAAACAAGAAGTATTAACAATCAAATAAAAAACTAAATTCAAATTATTTATACCATATTTGGGAGAGGATACGTTGGACAAAAGATCCAAATTAATACTAATTTCACATTATCACTAACAAAATAATTGTGCATAAAGACAAATACATAAATGATATGTTTATTATGGAATGAAATTTGATGATGCCAAGTATGTATGAATATTAGATTTACATATATTTATTATAGAATAACACAATAAAGTGCAAATTTTACTAATTAATCTGGAAAGGTCGCGGTGGGAGGCTTGGATAAGAAGGTGGATTGGACAGAAGGAATCAGGTTCCTTTTCTGTGGAGTGATAAATTGGTAGTTACTCACTTGTTCTCGAATGATCAAAGTGGAGAATATGCTCATTGGGATATACGTGGAAAACATAATTGATAGAATGATATCACTTCAAAGCTTTCTACGATTCTTTTACATTCAATCAATAAAGTGTCTTCTTCAATTTAATCCACGACCAGCTTTCTTCATAAAAATTCTGTTTCAGTTTATACCGCAATGACATTATGAACCTTTTTTGAATTTTAGTTCTAAAACTATATCATCTTTTGATATTACAGTGTAAAATAAGGCCATTCTTAAATGATTTCATTTCCATCATATTTTCTTGTTATTAAATATAAAAAATAATTGATCCCCTTTTGTTTTTTATTTTCATATCGATACCAAACGGGCTTAACGGTCAAGAGGGCAGCGGATACTAACAACTTTAAAACAACTTGCCAAGCAACTTAGAAATTGATAAAGACTCAAGTCGTCTTTCAACACCTGGAGAGGACAGTCTTCTCGGCAGATTTAGGGTGTGTTTGGGACAAACTATTTTTATGTCAAAACCATTGATTTATTGCTTAGATAAAACGTGATTTTGAAAGAAACTGTAGAATTTTCAAACACGCACTTAAAAGGTCCCTCCAACTGCATACGACCAACCATTTGCTAGCAGGAGGAATGATTGAAAGCGACATTGGTGATGCAGACGAAGCTTTCAACCCATTACCCCTCTCACACTTTTTGAACCGCTTATGTTTTTTTGACACGTATACCTCGATTCTTCTTTGACCATAGTTGTTGGTTCCATTTGGCCCCCACCACACAATATAACCAATCACCTTTTTTCATGGCCGGCCGATCAGCATCTAAAAAGCTCGGTTTTTTTTTTTGGGGCCAAATTTAAAGAGCTGAGTTTAGATTGTTCCTCTTTAAACTATTTATATTTGATTTAAACAATTCAGATTTTTAATTTTTATTTTTTTTTATTTTTAATCTAAATTATTATTTTTAAAAATATTAAAATTAAAAAAAATTATTTTTATCTTATATTTTAATTATTTCAAAAGATATAAAATATCAAAAAAAAATATTTATATCATTTTTATCAAAATAAATATCCTCTACTTATCTCTTCAGATGTGCAACAAATTCGACTTCTAGAAAGCCACAAAAGCAAAGTGAGATAGGAAATATGGAGCAGCATCAGATTAAGATTTCTAGGTCAGCATTACAACAGTAAGATACAAAGCATATATGCACCAAACTAAATATTCATACCCCAGATCCAAAAACCCATTTATTTTACCCGACTTTCTAGCTGTTCAAAATCAAACTTTAAATCTTTTATTATATAAAGTCTGGATAAACACACCCTAGATAAATCAACTATAATATGGTTACATACGGGGCTGTGTGTCACCTGTTACTTTTTGTGTTCGTACGGATATATACCGTTCACTTTTTTTTTTGTTCTTCTGGCTTGCAATTTGCAGAGGAAAGCAACTAGTTTAATTAAACTGCGCGCTACAACTTCATCATATTTTCTATATCTACTTGTTATTACAAAATCATACCTCATGCTCGTTGCTCATACTCACATGACCGCGCATCCATTTGGATTTTCGTCGCTCAAGAACTCGAATGAATCCGACGGCTGTAATGTATACGATTCCGAATCGTAGAGTGGAGGATCCATTTCTGTCTCCACGCCCGGATGTACATGGGCGTATGAATACGATCCTGGAGAAGTATAATACGCTGCGCTATAGCTGTTGCTGGGATATGCTGTGCGATAGTTCACCGTGTACACCGGAGGTGCATAGTATTGATGGTAGCTGTGGTGGCCTGGAGGACTCTGATTGGCTGGGCCTGGAGTTGGAACTGGCCCGTGTACTTGAACCTGTGCTTGGTTTGCTGGTGCATCCCCAGAACGTTCACCACCCTCGGTTCCATTGTTATTACCTTTTCGCCCCTTCTTTTTCTTCTTTTTACTTCCACTGCCACCGCCACTTTTTGCATTCCCTGCTTCATTTTCATTACTCCCCTGTACGGCTATGTTAACCTTTTTCTCAGCCACCGGTGGCTGGTTACCGGCCGATATAGTCACAGTTTGCTTCAGCTCCGGCTTTGGTTCTTGGAATTGTACACCACTTTTACCGGTTGTACATCCTTCACTATTTTTATTGAGGTTGCCACCTTCGGCATTTTTGGCTGTGTCTTGGACTACAACTTTAACAGCTTCTTTTTCACTGTCGCATATTTGGTCGATATCTTCACTGGTTTCTGGGTCGCTCTGTTTCTCTCGGCTCTCAAGTTTTTCTCGCTTTTTCTTTTTTGAATCAGCTTTTTCAGGCCACAACTCCGCATGCTTCCCTGATTTTGTTAGTTTTTTTATCAGTGTCTTGCTGTCTACGTTCCCCATTACCACGACTTTCTGTTTCCTTAAGTCAATGTTTATGTTGTAAACGCCTGAGTTTCAGGGAATTAAGGGCAATGTTAAGGAGAAGCTTGGAATGTGATGGACAACGAGAATCATTAACAAAACTATCATAAACGGGAGTTCTGGAAAAACTGTGACACACTGCTAAAATAGAACAGAAATAAAACTAAAAACATTGTATGTCAATGATGGCCCCAAAGAAATCACGAAAGAATTGCACATATGGAATAGTTTCGATAAACTTTGAAGAAGATTAGGAAAGTAGATTGCATAAAAATTCTGATGTTTTAAGATTTGAAAGAAATTAAATGATGAGCACGCGGATGGACCTGCGGAAACAAAGGCGAAAAAAAGCGAAAAAAAAAAAAGAGATAAATGAAGTCAATAAAAAAAATATGTTAGAACTTCGGAGATTATTAGTAATACCGTCTATACTCTGTAGAACTTTTTTGACTTTCCTCTTGCAGCCTTCGCAGTGAATGGAGACTTTCAACACACAGGTCTGTGAACACGCAGAAGGCAAAGTTCAGAACCTGAATTGAACAGATGAATGGGTCAAAATGTCAATTAAACAATGCCTTACCTTGCATATGAGTGGTTCTGTCTGTTCTTCTACTTCTTTCACTTCCACTTTTGTTTCTGTTGCAGCCATTCGGACTTCTGAGACAGAAGCTAGAGTTCTGCTCCCGAGACAAGAAGAGGGAAGGGTGGTCTGAAATTGATGGGAATGCTTAAAAAAGCAAAGAAACAAAGCTTTAGGATATTGGCCTAAAACCAAAAACACAAAAGGAAGGTTTTATGATAGAGGCAGGAAAACAGTGTGGACCAGAGGGTTCGGTCTCAGAATGGTGGAAGACGTACATGAATAATGACATTTAATTTTATTACAATTTTTGTGTAGTGGACACCTGTCATTATCAATTTAGCATTTGATCCCTCACTACACCTTTTTTTCTTCTTTTGCCGATCGGTGCCTGATTCTTTTTGAACGAAAATTTTTTTCTTACATTCTCCCATAGTGCAGATTAACCAAGGCACGTAATTTGTCACAGAAAACAGTATTATTTAAAGAATTACAATTTTAGAATATTATTATTAACAAACAAGGAGTTAACCATTTCGTATTAGCCTCATATAACACTAGAATCTCAAGCTTTTTGAGTTCCGTACAAGTATGTAATGTTTTTATGCGCTGATAAAAAAATTATGTATAAAAAAAAGTACTGATAAAAATAAAATGGAGACAACGCTGGAAAGCTATTGGAGTTTAAAAGAAAAAGAATGCCAGATTTGGCATAGTTGAAACTTGGAAAGATAGGTTCGCAGCCTGCCGTGTTAAGCTATTGGGAACTTAATCAGTTCATAATATTATCAGTTTTGTAATCAATTTTCAAAAACCAATAATGACATTTGATGTTTTACATAGACAACTAATTTTATAAAATTTATATTTTATGGGCTTATAGCCATTTACGTCAAAAGGAAGCACGCTAAGTCCTACTATGTCTGTCGCCAGAGCGGAGTCGTACCTATCGCTTTGATGAACTGGCTCTGCCCAGAAAACTCTCATTCACCTTCAAAACTAAGCAGACTAGTTTAGATTCAAATTCAGTAATTTTTCCCCGCAGTCTCCTCTCGTCTTTCCAATACTGATTGAACGACTGTAACGGATTTTTTTTTATTTTTTATTTTTAGGATTGTACCTTTTGTAGCTATATAATGTAAGAGTGTTTAGTAACTCATTAGATTCAAAAAATCTGATTTAATCCCACCTAATCAAGTCAGGCCAAAAGTATAAATAAATAAAAATTTTAAAAAAAAATTATACTGCATTGAGCAAGTTATGAATAAAGACATATTTTATCTAACCCGACTTAATAATTAAGTCTCTTTTTAGATTATCAATGTTTTGTCATTTTATATCTTTTTTTATTTTTATTTGATCGGACTCTCTTGACAAGTTACAATTTTCATTATTTATGCAAATTCTCTCTATTTTTTAATTGTTGTTGTCATTAACATCTATACTCATTGATTTTTTTTTTTAAATTAATAAGAATATACATGTTTATCTAAAACTAATTATACTAACATAACTTATATTTTGTTTGATAATATTGGATTATTTTTTTATTAAAATTATTTTACCAATAAAAATATAAAAAGTCCAAAAATCTATTATTAACAATATATTTTTACATTATAAGTATTAATTTATAAAAAAAAAAAAACCTGACTCAGTAGCCTTAACCCTTCTTACCCTAACATAAAATTAAGTTTGTTCAGACTATATTAGGTTATGAGAATATAAATAAATCCAATGTCTTCATTGAGTGGGACATAAACTTATTAAATATCTAATCCAACCATACGAAGAGTTCTAATACAATGTCAATCTTGAATATGCAAGTTTCTTACACTACTCTGCAATAGTTAATTAATTCTTTGATTGTATTAAAGCTTATAACACCATCACTTCACATTCCATGGAAGTGAATACAATTACTGGTTAATACTGGTATATAATACTATGTTTCAAATACGGCTTTTAGTCTACCTGTAACAAATGTGCACCAACAATCTTCACAAAGAAAAAAAAAAAAAACACCAGCTATATATAACTATATATAATACAGTTGATAAAATAACGAACTATTAGAAAAGAATCTAAAAGTTCTCTTTATGAAAATCGAACTTGGTGGTGGTTTTCCTGGAAAAGTCCTGAGAAAGCCTTCTTAGATCCCCAACCAATCCATGTGCCCCACAGTAAAAAACACCTGAAAATGTATATGAAAATATTGGAAATGAGTCAAACAAGAACGAGTATTATACACAAAGTGAAGCAAATGTAGTAGTACATGAATTTCAGCAATCAAAAAGCAGAATCAATACTCACCGACTCTTTGCTCAGAGTGCTTGAGGGCCACGTGCTTAAAGACATTACGCCAATTAGGTCTAGCAAAATGGGTTTTGACCCTTGTTCCTGAAACTATATCCACGCCATTTTTAGCATGATGGAGGGATTGAAGCATTGTGATCAATGCCGATCGAGCATCTCCTTCTTCATACACGCTTGTGCAATAGTTATGAAGCTCAATTACTCCATCCTTGTCGTTCTCTGCAATCTCATTCATCACACCCTTAAACCACTCGAAGGAACCTTGCTCGCGAGTAACCCAATAGAAATAGGCTCGTTTGGTGGCGAAAGGCTTCCTCTTGTTGTTCTTAATTCCACTCTCTATCATTCCTTCTTCTGTGTCTTGCTGTTGCTTAATGTTGTTTAGCACGTCCTTGAGTATGCTAATCAAAGGGGTGGCACCAATTCCAAGGCCCACAAGAAGGAGGACTTCGTAGTTTTTGTAGTCTTGTGCTGGAGCTCCGTAAGGGCCATCAATCAAGAGCCTTGGCATCCTGCAATTAAAAAGTCAGTTTCATAAATGTCAGAGAGGAGCCATTTTGATAAGCATATAGCCCTTTTAAGCCAGTTATATCTTTGAAATGACATCGAAAATAGTTTACCTGGGTTTGTAGTTGCCTTGCAACATGTCAGCTCGTAGAAGACCACTTTGGCCATCGCTTGCTGGCTGGCATGCCTGCATCAATCGTGTGGAGGAGTATGCATTTACATCATGGAAGATATTTGAGGGAATGCCCAGCTCATAACACTAAATGATTTCTTCAAAATCCAAATTCTGTAGTGCCAAAATTTACCTTGGCGAAAACAGCTTTGAGCTGTGATGTCCAGTCACCCAAAGTCCGAATGTGAATACTAACGTAGTCATCTCCTGGAGCTGATGTTATAGAAAAGGGATGCCTGCAAATGCCACATAAAATTAACTTCGCCATCATCCTCATATTAATGAGATTTTGAACTTAAGGTATATAACATACCATTGAAATGGGGAGACATCTGAACAGTTAACGAAAATGTACTGGCCACTGGTGTACTTAAATCCTTGTGGTTTAGACATATGCAAGGCCAATACATTTCCTGGGTACACTGC
Source organism: Erythrophleum ivorense (assembly GCA_026724425.1). NCBI lineage: Eukaryota > Viridiplantae > Streptophyta > Magnoliopsida > Fabales > Fabaceae > Erythrophleum > Erythrophleum ivorense. Next base: position 88,694 of record JAIUCV010000625.1, on the reverse strand, counting down.
AACCTGTTTTTTTTTTTTTTTGGGAAGAAAGAAATTATTAATAACGCAAACTAGAAAAATTGAAATCAAAACAGAGGGAGGAAATTTCTTGAAATGAAATGTACCTTCAAAATCCTCACAGTTTTGTAGCCAGACCTAAAAGCACGAATTAATCGTTCGCACGCGTACAGTATCATTGGAACGGCGAGATACATCCACGTCTGTGGCAATTGAGTTTGCATAAGCAAAATCAGCAATGAATGGGAAGAAGATTTCAAGCAAAACATAAAGGGGAGGTTTGAGACACGTACCGTTTTCTTGTACCATTTCTTGGAGAGGTAGAGGAAGTAACCGTGAATAATGAAAAGCACATAGACGATGACAAAGAGGTGGTGGGAGTACCAAAAAGCGTTGAAACCAGTGAGCTTTTTGAGGGTTTTGGGGAGGTTTAGCCTGTTCCGGCGGAACCAAGGCTGAGCCAAAATGTAGGCTATAGCCATAAGTACCACCATGACCACACCGGTCCAACCCTCCGTCCCTTTCACGAACCACCAATAATTGTTGGGCCTCTCATTCCCAAAATAGTGCTTCATGGGCTCATATTCCGCGTCCGTCGCATGTAATAACCTTGGGAAGTCGCATGTGAGATGCGGTATCACATGCAACCCAACCCCAATTGCAATACCGAAAGCTACCACCTAAATAAATTTTTATTCAAATGAGCATCGTAATTGAATTATTATTGAGCTAATTATTATTATTATTATCACCTTGTGAAAATTGATGTTGTCGTCAAAGGGAAGGACGAGTCCTAGCTTGGTCCTGCTGCGAAGCCAAGTGATGGTGTTTCGGCAAACAGGTAATAAGATCAAGGCCATGTTGAACTTGAGAGTCTCGGCACCACCTTTAGCGGTTGTAACGCAGTAGCCCATGACATGGAACACAGCCCGGTGCTTGTACTGCACAAATTTCCAAGCAAAAAGGGTGGCGCAAATGGAAATCCACAACCCTATGACCCAAATACGCTTCCAATTGTCCTCCACGAAGTACCTCACCCCTCGCAACCACCTTTTTATGGGGTTGTACTCTTTCGTTGGCACTAGCTTCTGGCTCAGCATTTGGCTCAGTACTCGACTACCAGACGTCAAGTGCGCTGACTTTGCTGGGGCTTGCAGAAGCAGCATTTCCAAGTTGTACAACTGCATGCATCAACCCCGCCTTCGTTATTGGGCCTTTCGAGGGCCGAGCCCAATTCGTGACAATAGTAAAACATACATACCTCAATGTATCCGAGGTTATTGGGATCCAGTTCCTCCATGATGAGGGCTGCATATTCTTCCGCACGATCTTGTATTTTCGACAGCCTGTTGGCGGAAGCACTTAGGGCGATAATCTGAGCAGTCAATAACATTAGTTGTTGAAGATAAATGAAAAAACAACGCAGTACGACTTCTCTCTCTCTCTTTTTTTTTTTTTTACATATGATTTGTATTTTTGCTTTCTCTTTTCTCATAAAATCTCACCTCTTTCACTTCTTCTTCTGTTATTCGTCCGTCGGCATTCTTGTCCACCCTGGCATAGAGTCGAATTAATGTAAGAATGAATGAAGTGCATGTGTAATTGTGTATGTACCTAATATCTTTGACATCTGGCTCTTATACGTACTTTACTATTTTGACTTGTACATACGTCATCTAATTTCTTTTTCAAATGCTGTTGCTAGTCCATATAATGTTTGATTCAATGGAGGGGAGGGAAAGGATTTTAATAGAGGGGAGAGGTTTTAATGATATGTTGTTTAATTGATTTGGAGGGGAGGGGAGGAGAGGAAAGAGGAAGGATTAATAGACAATTATGTTTTTATAATATTAGAATTAATTTTTTTTTTGTTTTAAAGATATTTTTATATAATTTTTTTTTATTTTTTATTATAAAATATAATTTTTTTATTTTTATTTAAAAATATTTTTTATTTTCATAAAGAATTATCTTAAACCCTATTAAAAAAAATAAAATTTATATTATATTCTAAATGAGGAATAATTTAGTCAAATAGAGAAAAAAATTTTCTCTCCCCTCCAAAAGTGAGGGTTTGGAAGGGAGGGGAAGGAATATTTTGCCTCTTCTCTGCTCCATCTTTTTCATACCAAACAAGATAAAAGCTTCCCCTTCCCTCCCCTCCCTTCCCTTCCAAACCCTTCAAACCAAACAGACCATAAATGTCACTGCTCGACCCAACCCATCCTCCATTCGTCAATCTGTTTCATATGTATTTGCCCATTTCTATTCACAACCTTCGCCCTTGTTACAAAATCAGTTCAAGGTGTTATATTCAACACTGATTAAAATAACTCCCCACTTTACCCTCTCCTTTTAGAGAGCTTGCACTTTCTTTTATGAGTAAAATATTAAATATAAAAACCGAGTAAACAATGGCCCTCTGAGTCTCTGACGTATGGTTTCACATGCCACGCCATTGTCTTCCACGCAGTGTCGCTTTTCTACGTCCGCAATCGCAAAATAAAACCTAAAAGTTTACACTATCTAAGAATCTTTTTAAACAGTGTGTCTATAGAAAATTATCAAGAGCCAACTAATTTTGACTTCTGTTCTTTATGCTTAATGATTCCAGAGAAAACCAATCTCTCTCTCCCTCTCTCTCTCTCTGTCTCACACTTCCGCATTCAAGTCAAAAATGTCCTACCTCTATGTCTACAATTAGTACTTGAAGGAAGAACGAAAAATAAAAAATAAAAAGCTCACATGGCAAAAAAAGTCTGGAGCCTTGAATCAAAGCTCTGGTCCGTGATTTGTTCCCAAAATTCACGCAACTCATCCTTGGTTATGGAAGCTCTCTCTATGCCTCTGCGACGAGCTAATGCATCAAATAACTCACCAGCGAACTCACTCGACTCCATTCCTGGTCATCATTAATTAATTTCCACCAAAAAATTTTACTTTTAGCTAGTTAAAAAAATGGCATTACTGTTGTTACGCAAAATGGAGCTACTTAATTGAGTGAAGTGAAATATATGTATGTATACCTACGCACTGGCTAAAGCGGGTTTTGGGAAGTTTTCCATCAACAGCGAACTCGTCAAAGCGTTTCTCCACCTCGGACCAGCCATCGGATCCGATGTTTTTGGAAATGAACTTGAGACCTCGCAGGGCACGAGCAGCTCCAGATTTGGTCCTGTCCATCTTGTCGAACCTCTTGGAAGACGTCATGCGTTTAAGCTCCTGTGACACTTGTCTCAATTTGAACGACAACTGAGAGCCCAGCGTGGAAGGCCTCTTCTCGAGACGGCTGGCCAGGAACGCCGTTTCGGGGTCACCGCCCCGTATGTTTTGAACGGACACAGAGTCATCACGCACGTCCAACGTGATTTCCACGTACTCTTCTTCCTCCTTTGATTTCTTAATCTTCCTCTTGCTAGGTACTAATGGCCCACTGAAGCCCACCGGAGTGCTTCGGCCTCCCGTGCTCTCTGTCTCCGACCACCATTCCTGTTGGCTTTCTTGAATCTCCATTGTTGCTCCTCCAGATTATTCTGTAGCTATTTATGTAATCCAATGACTAATAGTTAATTCAGTAACAAGGGAGGGAAGGGTATTATGGGGTTCTACAGTGAGGGATTAGAGAAGAATTGGAGGGGAGGAGCTGAGAAATTGGAGAGGAAAAGGGGAAGAGTTAATATATTTATAGTGAGAATTAAAAGAAAGAGAGAGTAAGGGAGTGGAGGGGAAAAGTTGAAAAGGGCGTAAAGAGACAAGTCAGAAAAAAGGGGAGATTAATCTAGGGGCGGATGTGTGGTTTTTTTTCCTCTTTTTCTTTTTTTTGTTTTTTTGTTTTTGGGGGGAGGCGGGGGGAGGTGAGGGGATATGGGATTTGTTAATGCGTGTTTGTTGTTGAAGGAGAGAGTTGTTGGGGATCTGCTTCTGCGTTCAAATCAAACTCTTTCAAAGAACAAGCTCAGAATTTTCATTCACCTTTGCCTCCCTTTTTTTTCTTTTTAACAAACTAAACTTTTTTTTTCCTTTAAAAAAAAGAGAAATCGCAATTATCAGATTTATTCTTACTCTCAAGTGCAATGTTCTCCCAATTCTTAAACAATAACAAATTATTCTTTTATCCATTGATAAGTGTTTGAATTACATTACCTGATTTCTTCTATTTTAAAAAAATATATTTATTATTTAGAAATAAAATATAATTAAAATAATTTTAGTAATAATATTGTTTTTTTTAACTGAAAATATAACATTATAATTTCTTTATACTTTATTTTAATATTGCTTATTTTGAATTAAATTTTTGAAGTATTGTAATAGAGTTAATGCGTTAAGAAATTAATAATTTTTTATAAATTGTAAAAGAAAATATACAAATGAAAACAAAGATTGAACATAATTCTTTTTATTTTTTTAAGACACTTTAACATTACATTATCAGCTAATAAAGTCTTGATTGTCATGGGAGAGGACAAGTCAAAGAGGTGGGTCGATGGCTTCGTAAGCTCTTATTGGTATTTCGATTAAGGTCTAGTAATTAGTATTAAAAGGACAAAAGGGATTTCTTATAATATTTTAGTTTACAGGTGTCTTTTGGAACGTTGGTATAATTAAATGGCCATTAGTTGTACAACTGCAGGTTGCTGGAATTTCAGTGTTAATTAATACTCTTTCATGCATATGTCATACTAAGTTTTAATTGGCGTCAACTTTAGGCTTTTGAAAATGGTATGCTATCCGGAAGAAAATTAAGGGCACAAAAAGAAAAAACTAAAATTGATATTTTAAAAATGCTAAAGGACGTTGTTCTTTGTTCCATGATTCAATGATCAACTTCAGTTTGTATTCAGTCGTGGTGGCTGATCATTAAACAACAACTTTGAGAAATAATAGCTCATATATTAATGACCTTAGGAAAAAAAATATTTATATGTGTAACATCAACAAATAATGACATTGACCCCAATTATTTACCTCCTCTCTCTCTCTCTCTCTCCCTATAATTTTGTACGTCAATCCGGGATAGACGGGGATAAACACAGCCACATGCCCACATCCCAAAACTGACGGGGTGAATGTGGAAAGTGAAAAGAAATTTTATACTAAATAAAATTGAACAAAATAATAAATATATAAATGAAAAAAATATATAAACTTTATAAACATTTAAAATTTTGATTTGATTTCATTTTGGACCAAAACTAAGTCACTTTGAACGAATTAGTTTTGCAAAATGTAAGATCTATTTGATTTTTGGTTATAATCATTTTGATTTAGCTTAATTTGGTTTTGTTCTTTTTTAACAAGTTATTTACTTTTTTCAAATATTTATGTTATATATATACATATATATAAAGTACTGTTAACTAAATATAAAATTACTTAACTAATATTATACCTATAAAATTTAGATCTAATTGTTTCATCACTAATTTATGAAATTTGGACCTATTTATTCAATAACTACTTGTTAAATTAAACAGCTTATTTCTAATTGGTAAATCAGCTAATTGTATCAAACATATATGCTACAACTCAAAACCGAGTATTTGAACAGATTTTGATATTGTACCAATGAACCCTAATCTCGTCTACTGCTCATATTGCTTTCAGAAACTTTTCAAGTTGTTGTTAACCTTCTGGTAAATCAAAGGATTACACCCCAAAAAAAAAAATACAAACCAGGAATTATTTATAAATTTCTAACTTTTTAGAAGGGTTTCTAGGTTCCTAGATGCCGGAGACTATATTCCATTAAGCTAAACCATACAAGCCTCCAGCAAATAACAGATGATATTCTGGACGTTGGAGAATTATCCACAAGAAAAACCAACCCAGACTCCAACTGGGTTTGAGCAAAATTTCCGACTTGTAATGGAAAAAGAAGGTTGCAAAGAAAAACGAATGCTCGAGGTTAGTGGTGGCATTTTGAAAAAAAAAAGAAGTTCAGTTTTAATCAAATCAAACATGGACAAATAAAAAATTGATCTGATTAAATCAGTTTTGTTACGTAGAAAATTGATTTAAACTTTTTTTTTTTTTAGTTTTGTTTTATTTTGGTTAGTTTAGTTCCATTTTGAATACCTTTAGTAAACTTAATATTTTAAAGTATTAGGTTGAGATAAACCTATTTATATAATAGCTGAAAATCTCAAAAAGATAGATTATCCGATTGTGATGTCTGAAATCCAACTAAAAAAAGGCCTAATAAATTATCCCGAGACTCTCCAATGTTTGCAGTCCAACAACATTACTTTAGTAAATCGGCACAGAACAATCAAGCCATTTAAGGAGATGTGTTTTGTATTCTAATCGGAACAAAACAGTTCATGGAGGATAATTTTCATTCTGCACGCAACTAAAATGTTGTTGTTTTTTTAATTAATTGAAGACGTATGACTAAAAAACTTGTCATGCAAAATAATTGAAGATTATGATAAGTATAACATGCATGATATCTTTTATTCAACAAAGGAATGACATATTTTTATTCCACTTGGAAATGACTTGTAAATATCATTTAAGACAGAAATTAGAAAAACTCACATAAAATCATTATCAATATTAGATTCTCTTCTACGGAATATTTGCAGTGGTTGATAATTGAAAGTTGAAACTCTACTCAGAAGTTAGTGGGATAGTGGAAAACATACTGAAATATTTTAGGACACTCGCTGAATCATGCATGTGAACATATGGAATTACATAAAGGTAACCCGACAATTCAATTCATAAATTCCACATAATTAATTAAAACTTTGCTTAAGTGGTATATGGATAATGGCTTGAAGTCAAGATTCAAACGGTGGCTAGTGGCATGTTCTAAATTTTAAACTATCTATGAAAAATACTTAGACCATAGCTAGCTTGCTCTCCCAATGTTGATTATATTAAATCTTGTTCTATATTCTCCAACTAACTCCAGACAAATTTTATTTCTATCTAAATATTTTGTCATTAATTTGTTCACGTGAGATACAATTGCACCAGCAACTCATTGTGGATGATCATGATGGAGAAAAGTCAAGATTTGTTTTGACTTTTTTTCCGTCTTTTTTTGTGAGAGTTTCCAATTAATTATGTGGCTGAAGAGAAAAATGATCAGAAGTGGAAAATTTCGACGTTCCAAAATTCAACTAATGTAGGCTATTAGTTTCACTAAAACCACCTTTTGGTTAGTCCATCTTCTCCTAACACACACAAGGCATGAGAATGAGAAGGAATTAGTCAAAAATGGGCGAATTGAAAGATCGGCAACATTATCTAGGGTTATGTCAGCTTGGATATATTGTCTACATACAATGGAAGATGCATGGAAAATGTTGCGTGTGTTTGGCACAGAAACATCATTTGTAAATGAGTTTATGATTTATCTCTAACTTTCCTCTTTCACTGACTCTCATTCTCATTGAAATACAACGATTAAAATTTCAGGATGAGAATTCCTTTTTTTCTTTTTTAATCTTAGGACGAGAGACATTTTGAAAAGTGAAAGCGACGGGCATAGTGAGAGATCCTATCAAAACCGTGTTAAGATTTAAAAGAGGTCAAAGGGTAAACGACAGCGTGCTTCATCCATGGAGGAGAACAGCTGTTGGATCCATTCAGGATTTCTCAAGCTTGTCTCCAACTCGACACGCCTTCATGACGTAAGACTGTAGATCGATACAGATTCATTTCAACTGTTTAATTTTCTTTCATATTACTTTTAAATTTTAAGAGTTCAAATTTTGATCAGCTCTTTTTTTTAATTAAAAAACAAAGTTTAGAAGAGTTTAACTTGACGTATCCCATGGGATATGCTAAAATAACGGGATGCGTGTTTGTGTTCTTGGAAAACAACAATTTTAATTATAATTTTTATAACTCAACACTATTCATGACAAATATTTGAAGAATTATAATTAAATTTAATTCTTTTAAAAATTATTGATCAATCATTTAGAGTATAAAGACATAACAAATAATAACTAAAAGTTAAGATTACTATAAACAATTTAAAATGTTAGTATTATTTAACAAATTTAAATTATATAAATCTCTATTAAATTTTTTAAAAAAATTATATAATATTTTTATTTTTTAAATATATTTTTATTTTTATTTTTATTTTTATTTTTATTTAAATTACATTTTATTATTCTAAGCATACGAATTATATTATATTTAAATATACATAAATAAAAATAAAAAGAGTAGATTTTGTAATTTATATCTTTCTTTTTTTTTTTTTGAATTCAACATTGTCTTTATTCAATGATTATTTATTGAATATACATATTTTGAATAAGTTATCTTGATTTTTTTTTGTCATTTTATAATATGCTGAGCGGGAGATAATACGAAATTTGCCTCTTTTGAAAAATATTTTAGATCATTTTATCTATATGGACATTTTTGGAAATTAAGAAAGGAAAATATTCCCACTAAGTATGACAGTCGAAGGTATAATTACTCTGTCTTTAATTCTTATATTGTTTAACATAATAATTATGAAATTAATTATTTAATTATGTGCACCCGTGTGTTGCAATGTCAATATCTAATTTTCCGTAATTCATGGATTGGTACATATTATTTATACTTTATATACTTTTGTTAGAGATTTTAGTTACAAATAAGTTTTCAATTACAATAATAAACGGTTGTGTCTTGTATAAATTCATTGTTATTGTGTTGATAATATTCAGGTTACCGTATTAATATATGTACATAAGTTAATTTCAAGAATAATTGCACGTGATATTTAGTTTATGATAACTAGAAAAATTGTATTAAACTTCAACATGTAAATAATATAAATCTAAATGTCAAATCCTTCCTGAGACATACCATACATTGCATGGGTGCTAAGTTAATTTAACATATATATATATATATATATATATAAGTTAATAAAAAATATTGTAGTTAAAAAATGTAAAATTAAACTAAAATGTATGATAATTTTATTATTTTAAAGAAAGTACATATATATTTTAAAAATGAAAAATATGTTTATATAATTTTAATAAAATTTAAAATCAATTTGTGAAATTTAGCCTTAAAAATAACATGTTAAAAAAATCATAATTTTCTCTTATCTTCTGTGGATATAAATATATTACAGAAAAAGTTGCATATTTATAGATTAATTTATACTCTTTTTTTTTTCAGTAGATAGGTAAGTTACCAGCTAGCATTTTAAATTTATGAGCATAATTACTTTTTAAGATACCCCCTCCCGTTGGCATATATTTCTATATATGGTACGTAAGATTGGCCGCCCACTAGAGTTTTTGTGTTTTCTCAAATGCCCTAACTATTTCTAATTTCGACTCCTCCAAAGCTCTAATTCTAATTCTGCAGCTAAATTTAAGGGATATTCTTTTAAAACCAAACTCGTCAAAAGTCATGTAACATAATTGGTGAAGTATATTTTTTTTGAACATGCGAAACAAAAGATTCAAATCTAAAATCTTTTGACTTTTGTTATTTTTTCGCTCTCTTTACTATTAGACTACATTTAGGGACTTATAAGTTGGAAAAGTTTTTTCTTTTTTATAATAAAAGTATGTTAGTTAATAGGCAACATGTAAGTTCAGAAAATTACAGTGTAACGCCACACTTACAATTTCGGGCATGTTATAGAGTAATGCTATATTTGCATTTAAAGGTAGACAAAATTCTCAAATTTTATAGGTATTTATGAAATCTATTTATTTGGTCTTAGTTGTAGAAATATAAACGGGTATAGGTTTAAAAATTTGTAAGGCATGTCAAAAGTTCGAATAGTATGATATCTATCATGTTTCAGACCCAGAGTTTATTTATTTATTTATTTAATATATTGAAAAATAATTTTTAAAACCCCAAAAGATATTATGTGTTTTGAATTTTATTAATAATCATTCAAGACCTTTTTTTTTAATTTCAAATAAATATATTTTATATAAATAAGCTTCAATTTGAGAAAACCTTAGTGATTTTGAAGTCTTTTAAAGTAAATAGATCTGAGTGTGGAGATTAAAAATCCAATAAAGAAGGAGATGAGGATTGAATATCAGCTAAAATATAAACACAATGATAGGAAAAGTATATTTCTACAGGTCTAAACTCTAAAGATGAAAACTATAATTAAATTTTCCATGATCATCCATACTCAATTATTCATATCCAATCAATTTCTCATTGGTTTGGGCGCATGTATTCATTTGGGCTGAACTGTTGTAGTGAATCCATGAAATACACAGGCATGTAAGATGCTTAAGGCCCATATCATCAAATCTTGAGTGGACCCTCGATACAAAGTGAGAGCCCAACTAAGCGTAGCGTATAAGTGTTGGTGGCAGAGTACCCAAAATGTGTTGTTTAAACATCATCATCTATATTTTTCAGGAAACACAGAATATTAAGAAATATATAAAAGGACGCTATGAAACCACAATTTACCGAAATACAAAGAAAAAAAGTAAATTCAGTGTAACCACCAGTGATAAGAATGGAGTGAAAATATTAGTAGTATTAAGATTTAAATTCTTTTTAATGTATAAGAAAAAAAGTAAATTCATTATAAATATATTTTCTGCCAAAAATTTGCATTGGATTCTTGTATCTTTTCCCTGGCTTCGTCTCGTTGTTTCTTGTCCTACATGCCCTACTACGTACATATACTATATTCTTTATGGCTGCCTCAATAATGTGTTATTTGAAACCTTCACCTCATTATGGACCCAAATTCGATCTCCCTTTAATTTTCTCTCTCGCATTATAAGTAATCTGTCCCAAAAAAAGAAATAATAATAAATGATGTGAAAAGCTGAATACTTTCTGTTCGGCTTCAGATTTGTCGCACGTTCATATGCCGCTTAGCCAGAACACGATTTCCATCTCAATTCTTGTTTTCAACTCTAATCAATGGGTTTTATTAAAGCGAATTGGGGAATATGTATGAAATTGGTGGATGGATCTGTTTTTTCTGTCTCTCGCTTTCTTATTTAGATGTCGTTTAATATATAAAAAGTTAAATATAAAAATAAAAATTTTATGAATAAGAACTAATTTTTGTATTTATATTTTAAGAATAATTAAAAAATAAATACTGTTAAAATAATAATTATAAAAAATATTATATAAAAATTTTATTTTCTATAGTGATACTAATCAAAACCTCAGTGCATGTGTGCGTCTTGACTGGTTAGGTGTGGACAAGAGATGAAATGTTTCCTCCAAGAGTCAAAAACATCAACATCCTTCTCGCCAAATCGTGGCTACCATATTTTGGACCACAAAACAACAAAAGAACAAGCAATTAAAAGTAAAGCCCCGTTTGGTAAATTATTTTTAGAATAATTTTTTATTTAAAAAAAATAAAAAATTTATTTGATAATATATTTTTAATAAAATATTTTATAAAACAAAAAAACAGAGTTTTATTTTTAGAAACAAAAAAATAAAAATATATTTTATATATTTTGTAGAATAAAAAAATTATTTTTTAAAATAATGATTTAAATAATTTTTTTAATTTTTTTGTTTTCAAAATTTATTTTAAAAAATAATAAAATAAAAACATAACCAAACAAACCAAAACTTTTCAAAAATGTTGGAAAAAGACTAAGATCTTTTTAGCCTCTCATAATTACACAATCAAGAGCTGCACTCTTACTTTTGATATTGTTAATGTCATACTTTTTTAGTTGCCCTGCCAAACAACGTCACATGAGAAGGTGGTGGACTATTTGTCCCCACCCCATCGCCATCTTCCTTCATCATTGTGGGGTTGGAGATATCTTGTGTGATCACCCATCGATGGTTAGGCAAACCCTAACAAAACAGGACCCGCTATTTCTCTCTCCCTACTTTTGGCTCAGGTCAAGATTATATCACTTTTAGCTTCCAAAAAGCATTATTCAACTGCAAAGACCATGACCCAAATCTCATATAATAAAAGCTTTTGAATCCTCAACCCAACGCTAGAAAGAAGAGTATGTTCGGGTTTTTGTCTATTTGATCATGATGAGTGGGAGAAAGAGCCTAACCTTTTATCTGACAAGTGGCTCAAAAACGCATAAGACAAAAGAATCAAGTGAAACAGAAGGAAGGAAAGATTTTTCCCAAAATGTGTTACGCGTTAACAGCGTTTTGCAGAGTAAAGAAGGGAGAAGAATTTATCGACAGGTGAAGTAAAGAAGGCCCTGTGCAACTACAACTGCCAAGTTCAGGGGTTCCTTGGAGTAGCATTAAAGACACTGTTCAGGATCTTCCTCACACACTACCAGCTGCCAGCACCACCCATAGACCTTGAAAATCTGATGCAACAGAAGGGAAAGCAGATTTCATGAAGAGGAAAGTTGCATTGATGTCTTGATGACTTTTGGTTTCAAGAAAATGGGTTGTGCTTCTGAGGTTCTACGCTTTATCTTCATCATCATCCTCTTGATGCTCCTATCTTTTCAAAGAACCCGCATTTTGTCTGTCGATGCTCTGTTCAATGCAGCAGGAAACTTCCATATCCATGGCCTACCAGAGAATGGACAAGAAAATGACATCCAGATTAAGAAAATCTCAGGACAAGATGAGAATTACGAGAAGGAATCTTTGATAGTGGAAAAGTTCAGAGCTTTGCTGGGACTCCGGAGTTTCCTCACCAGAAGGCCATCCAATGGCGATTCTGAGTTTCTCTCTCCATCACCTTCTCCTTCACCCAACATCGAAGCTGAAGCTCCACCTCCCTCTCTATCTCCTCTTCCGTTACCACACGTATATGCTCATCCCTTTCCTCCACGACATCGTTCCCATTTTAATCCACCAGCTCACAAGTTTCAACATGAAGATAGAGGCAGAGCTAAAGCAATACTAGTAGGTGTTCTTGTGTCCGTGGGAGTTGCTACAGTGATTTGCGCTCTTGGGCTTATCTGGGTTTTCAGGAAATACAGAAATCACACAAGGAAACCGAAAAGGACAATACCACTCTGCAGCAAGAACAGAGGAAACGGAGCTGCTTATGAAAATTCGTCAAGTCAGGTGGGTTTAAACACTGCCCTAGATCTATTTTATCTTAATTCTTTAGGCGAGGATCTAGAGCAACATACTCGCAGCTTGAAACAAACTTCTGAAACAGTAAATACTAGCTCAAATCATAGCTCCACCCCAAAATGTGCAATTTATGAGAAGATAGAGTTAAATCAAGAAGTGATTAGCTCAGGATATGATAATGCCAGCAGTTCTTCCACAAAGGAAATTCTATCTATTCACGAGGATGCCGAATTAGTGAAACATGAATCCGAATCTGATGGTGGTGGTGATAAAATTATTACCACGGAATGCCATTCATCAGACACTGAAAGTTTTCATTCCTTTGTCGATTCCCACTCATCACAAGTCAGACTTTCCAATGCTTCAGCGGGTAGTCAAAGTGAGACATTATCTCTGTCCCCTCGAGCATCTCAGTCTAATTCTACCAGCACGCCAATTCCATTAACAAAACAAATTCCTCATTCACCCCAAAATTCAATTTCAAAGACAGAATCTCCTCAATCACCATATATTACAAGGCAGGAAGAGCAAAAGATTGAAACTTGTTCACAATGTCCACAAGCCTCCACGCCTACCCCGTCCCCGCCCCGACCGCCGCTACCTCCACCTCCACCTCCACCTCCAACTCTACAAATGCCCTTGTTTTCTTTGCATTCTCTTACTTCATCATCTAGAATTCCCTCCAAATCTCCACGTTCTTCAACATCGCATACTTTATCATCTCCAAGAAACTCAGATTCTTACTCAGCATTGAATCGAAGTCGAGAAAATGAGTCGCCTTCTCCTTGTCAACCTCACCCTACAAGATCCCCTCCTAGCATTCCTCCACCACCATGTCCACCTCCGCCCTTTAAAGGAAACAACAACGTGAAAACTCCACCTCCTCCACCATCTCAGCTCTCTCAATTTACGCCACTTGGAAAAGATGGAGCTCCCCTACCAAAACTTAAACCACTTCACTGGGACAAAGTAAGAGCTGCCCCAGATCGAACGATGGTTTGGGATAAGCTGCGATCAAGCTCATTTGAGTAAGTTTTTCTTCATTCATTAATAACGGTAATTTTTATTTTATTTCTTAATCCCCAGTTTAAGCAAATAATGAATTTTAAGCAGGTTTGATGAGGAAATGATCGAGTCACTTTTTGGCTACAATTTGCAAACTTCAATGAAGACCGACGAGACAAAGAGCAAAAGCCCTTCTCCAAGCAAGCATCTACTGGAGCCAAAGAGGCTGCAGAACATAACAATTCTCTCAAAAGCTCTGAATGTGACAGCTGAGCAAGTATGTGAAACGCTAATACAAGGTAATAATACTAGTGTACTACTAAATTGTAATAATTTGCCATAATAAAAGGAGTTCTTTCCTGTATATGTTTAAAACTCCAAAATCCAAAGCGCCTGTGTCAGTAATGGGGGGGCTCAAATAATAAAGTGATATTTGCTCCATGCTGAGAGATAAAGTATATCACACTCAATATTATTCAATAATCTTTAATGATCTGAGTCTTCTGACTAATAATTAAAATCCCACACCCACTTTGGATTTAGACTATACTAGCACGCATGTGCATTCACAGCATATACTGATGACAATCAATGATCAAATTAATGCTGCTGAAATTGAAGATCTTATCAAATGGTTAAAAAATAGGTCAGGGCCTCTCTTTACAACAACTGGAGGCACTGGTCAAGATGGTACCCACCAAGGACGAAGAGGATAAGCTCTTAAGTTACAAAGGAGACATCAATGAGTTGGGATCCGCGGAAAAGTTTGTAAGAGAAATGCTTAGCGTGCCCTTTGCCTTTCAACGTGTTGAAGCCATGCTTTACCGAGAAACCTTTGAAGACGAAATTGTCCACCTCAGGAACTCTTTTTCCATGCTCGAGGTAATTATCAAACCAAACTTTAGAACTTGTCTCATTGAAGGTAAAGTGTTGACCTTTTATCTCTCTCTCTGTCTTTTATCCAAACAGGAGGCGTGCAAGGAACTAAGATCAAGTAGGCTCTTCTTGAAATTACTTGAAGCTGTGCTCAAAACAGGAAACCGTATGAACGTTGGGACCATAAGGGGAGGTGCCAGAGCATTTAAGCTCGATGCCCTTCTCAAGCTAGCTGATGTTAAGGGAACTGATGGGAAAACTACGTTGCTCCATTTTGTTGTTCAGGAGATTGTTCGATCAGAAGGAATCAGAGTTTCAGATAGCATTATGGGGAAAATCAGCCAGAAAAGTAAGAACAGAACTGAGGAAGAGAAGGAAGATGATTACAGAAGAATGGGATTAGAACTTGTTTCTGGTCTGAGTACTGAGTTATACAACGTAAAGAAGACAGCAACAATTGACTTCGACGTTCTTGCAAGCTCTGTCTCAAACCTTAAAGATGGAACGGCTAAGCTGCAATATCTAGTACAGGAGTTACATACGGATGAAAAAAGTGAGAACTTTGTGAATTCGATGAAGGCTTTCCTAAATTATGCAGATAGAAATCTAAGGGACTTGCAAGGAGATGAAGATAGAGTGCTAGCTCGTGTGAAAGAAATCACAGAGTATTTTCATGGGGATGTGAGCAAAGAAGAAGCAAACCCACTTCGGATATTTGTGATTGTAAGAGACTTTATGGGCATGTTGGATAATGTGTGTAAAGAGCTCAGAAGGTCCAAAGCTCCCCGCACCTCAAACCCTCTAGCTCCATTCAGGTAGATTAGAGTGTCTGGTGTGTTCATAGGAATTGAAATCATCAACAAATTGAGTGTAACTTTATTTTGATTCTGTTGGAGTTTTGGAATATTTGAACCTTTCGTTCCAAGTGTTTCACAATTTTGTCGGACTGTGACCAAGACTTCTCCCCAGTTTTCATGGATTGGTTATGTGGTCTACTCCGGCACCAATTTTTTTTTCACCCGGATTTTTACTGAGCTCATGTAAAGTAAAGAACACTAGCGCAGTGATGCCCATTACTTGGCTTTTGTACCTTAATAATACACCAAAAAAGGATGTAGTTTCAAAATGCTGCATGGGATTCACAAACTCCTAATATATGAACCCAGGCCTTGATGTTTGGCAATCCAGTCCTTCATACTGGAACAAAGCACTTGGAAGAGCTGTGACTGTGTCACATTCCTTCCCTCTGATCAAACTGCAGATCTCTTAATTAAGCCTTTGTTAAATTCTAGATTCTACTAGTTGCTTGGCAGAGTTAGTGTTCCTGATCTCAAGGCGTTGATCTCTACTTGAGTTTGAGAGGACATAAAAGAGAGTTATGTATAAGAGTAGTTGCAATAGAGGTTATAATTACACGGGCAAACAGAGGACAAGGCAGCCAAGAATTCAAATTCAATCCCTCGCCATCGCGAGCGACAAGGGGAGTTTGAACGAGGAATAGAAGTAAAGGATGATTAAGGAGGCTGAGGAATTCGCGAAACAGGACAAGATGGTGAGGCAGAAAATTGATGCCAGGAACAAGCTCGAGAACTACCTTCTCAATATGAAGAACGCTATCACCGATGATAAACAACTTGCGAACAAAATGGATTCTGATGATAAGCAAAGAATTGAGAGCAAGTTAGAGAAGTGTCTGAGTGGTTGAATGACACTCAAAATGTTGACAATAGTGATATTGATGATAAGTTAAAGCCGTGTGCAATCCCACTATCAGCAAGATTTACGAGCAAAATGGTGGATCTTCTCAGGACAAGGATGAGGACCCACACGACGAATTATTCGATTCTCAGGCAACTTTCTTTTCCTTTTCATTTATTAAAGTAAATTATAGATATCTCCCTTAAAATTTATTAAAATATATATATATTAACATATATATAGATTTCTTGTAAAATAAAAAATTATATTACATTTTAGTTCAATTTTAAATTTTTTAAATTAAAATACCTTTCATTAACAAGGCTAAGTTCTCTAATGAGAGACTTCTCACAGCAACTGCTATCGCCTCCCAACACAAGGGCTCCCCTTTTTATGCTTTTTGTGTTTTTCTTTTTCCTAAAACTTAATCACCTTTGCCAGAACGGGAGCTAATAGTTCATTAACTTAAATATATATATTTTTTACGGATGATATTTTAATAAAAAAAATTAAATTGAATTAAAGTGTATATTTTAAAATAAAGATTTTTTATAATTTTAATAAAATTTAAAAGAGATCTATATAACTTATTCTATTTATTATACTTGGCACTTTTGTTAGAAAGTCGCACAGCCTTAATATTTTGATAATCATGGACAGTATTAGACAGAAGCTTTTAAGTTTGTATTTGATTGCAGTTTTTGTTGGTTATTTATAATTTTGCCAAAGTTGTTGTTATTATTATTATTATTATTATTATTATTATTAGTTATAAAGCATTGGATTAACAAATGATGCAACTTATGGAAGTTAGCTTTTTGAAGTCTTGGTGAAATGCCCGAGAAAATTACATTTGGAGTCAAAAGAAATAAAGCGTATTGTTTCAAGAATCTCCCAAAGTGTGAATGAGTTTCAATTTATATATATATATATATATATATTGATAATGAAAGGGCTAACGCCTAAACAAACGTGAAATTACAAATAAACCAAATGGAGGAGGGCTACGCTCTGGAAATCTACATGCAAGTAGGCTTCACAACCAGGAGCAGATGAGAAAAAACCATGATATCCCAAGGAAAGAGAATGAGCGAAAGTGGCAATCCAATCTGCACTGCGATTAGCTTCACGATATACATGGGAAAGAGTAACCTACCACTGACGTGAAAGGAGATTTCTCTCTTTAGCCAGATGGGTTTTGCACCCATTCCTAACGAGCGTCATAGCTACAAGGGAGTCAACCTAAATGATAATTTTTCTAAAGTTAATATCCCAAACAAGTTTTATGCCTAGCATAATACCCCATAGTTCAGCAAAGGTTATTGAGCAGCTGCTAAGGTTAGCCTAGAACCCTTCAATCCATCACCCAGAAGCAGGATGAGACCCCCGCAAGAAGTTATGCTATTATTGTAAACAGAACCATCAACATTAATCATAACCCAGTTGAGATCCAATGGTTACCAATCTAGTGAGCTTCTCAACTCTAGGCACTGCAACTTTCCCATACTTCTGCTACAAAGTCACAATCTCTTGGGTCCTCCTTATACTCGTGTAAAGGATGTCTTCCTGAAAAACCCCTTCATTACCCAAGACGATACGACACCTAAAAGACTAAATAAGCCAACATATGTAGGCAAAAAGAGTATTCCACGACAGATGAGCCACATTCAAAACAATAACATTATTTACGTTATTCTATACCAGCCAGTCACGCGTGTTCATTGACATGAACTTGTTCTAAAAATTAGGGTGGATCAAACACCGCCAAATATGCTGGGCTGTATTGCACTCCCTTAAATAGTGGGTAACAATTTCTAGGGCATGGCACCTGAATGGGCAAAGATTAGTGTCGAGCATGCATCTCCGATGACGGAACTCCATCGTGTGAAGTTTGCTACGAGCCGCAAGCCAGAGAAAACTCCGAACGTCCTCTGGAACGTCCTATTTCCAATTGACATCCAATGGCTTATCAGACCGATCCGTAAAGTCGTTGACTAAACTGTTATATGCGGAAGCTACAATGAAAGACCCATGGTGATCCCCACTACACGAAATGGCGTCATTCTGTTAGAAAATTTTTATTTTAAAATTTTATAAATGGACTCACATTAATTATTTTATTATTTTTTAAAATTGTGGTTCATTGAGATTTATTATAAGTTTAATTGTTATTTAAATGTCATACAATTAATAGACCTTAACACATATTAATTGTAAACCTAGTGAGTGGTTTAGAATATGAACTAATAGTTTTATTGAAACTCATGATAAGAAAATCTAATAAGACAATATTAAATAGAGTTAGATCCTTCCTCTAACCTTAATAAAATATTTAGACCTATTGAAAGCTGCTCAATCAACCTAAGGTAATGGAGAGGAAAACCCAACATTCTAAGTTGTATCTTGTTTAAATCTCACAAAGTTAGTGTTCTAATATTCATACAAGATCCATAGAATAATAACACATTCTTGTTATGAAAAGCATGTAACATGGTGTGATCCATAATATTACAAACATAAGGGAAAAGAAAGTCCTTAAGAACATTATGTGTCCATCTTCCTAAAGGCATTGTAACCTCGTTAACAGTGGCCTTTAACTAGTGTTTTAGGATTTCCTTCATAGCATAGTTCACAAAAGGGAGTGGTAGTAAAGTCTTTCAATTAAACCATATATTTACAGAAAACTTATCACCTACAGTCCACCTTAAGTTTTTGTAAAATTGCTCATAAGCTTTCTAGATGCCTTTTCACATGTTTGAGCAACTCACTTTCTTTTTGACATTAGGTAGTGACCCATTGCCACAACTATAATTTTGTCACAGAACCTAAACCCAAAGAGCATTTTTATTGCAAATAAGGCCCCAACATAACTTCATTATGAAAGTCTTGTTGTGATGTCAGAGATTTTTCAAGCTAAGCCATGCACACTTTCTAGGTCTACAAAGGTCCTCCCATGAAACAAGGTAGGTCTTCCTTTGAACATTTGATGACCCCAAAGGAAGTTTCTACAAGTTCTTTTAGTGTCTTCACAAACAATTTTTGGGAAGTACATAGTTTACATTGCACAACTTGGGAAAACACAAATCATAGATTTAATTAAAGTAGTTCTCCCAACAAAACTAACAAGCTTACCTTTCGAGGAAGAGATTCTTTTTTCCACCTTTTCAAAAGTAAACTTGAAGCTTGCTTTAGAGATTCTTTCATGCAAGAGAGGAATACCCAAATATTTGCCCAAGTCTTTTATAAGTGACATGCCAAGAATATGACTTAGGTTGGAAGCTCTAAAGTAATGAATATTTTTAGAGCAAAACATCTTGGTTTTCGCAAGCAAAAGAACTCCATGCAATCTTTCATGACGTCAACTTGATTTGAAGAAGCCTTAAAGAAAAGAAGGAGATAGTCAGTAAAAAATAAATGAGATATAGAAGGACCTCTGGAGAGTTTGATTGGCTTCCACAATTTGTTCTTGATAGCCCATTTGGTACAATGGTTGAATTCTTCCATACAAAGAATGAAAAGGTAAGGAGAGAATAGATTATCCTGCCTCATGCCTCTAGAAGGTTTAAAGGAATTAGAGGCTTATCCATGATAGAGCACCTGCATTATATAGAAAGAGATACAAATCATGATAAAATTCACTAAATTATCATGGAAGGCAATTTCCTTAAGGATGCACTACAAAAAAATAATGTTTAGGGATGGAGTCATAACCACGATTAAAATAATTGTCATCAAGACACATTTTAATCACAAGTATTTTAACTGTGGTTGGAACAAAGATTTAATTTTAGCTATTGTATAATTATGACAAAGTTCTTTGTTTAACCATAATTAATATTAATCATGGTTAAACTACTTGTTGGCTTAACCATAACCACAGTTAACCATGGTTATATGTAAACTGTGGTTAAGTGAAGTTTTAACCACAATTATGATAACCATGGTTAAACCAACAAAGTAACTTAACCATGGTCATATAATAGTTGTGGTTAAGCCCTTAATGACTTAATTGTGATTATTTAAATTACTATGGTTAAGTGCTTAGCTTAATCACAATTTTTTAAGTAACCATGGTTAAGCAAGGATTTAACCACAGTTATTAATAATTGTAGTTAAGTCACCACAATTAAAACCCATGAAACTATGGTTAAGTCACTGTAATTAAAAGGCATGAATCAGACTTCACCTTCTTGCAACGTCTTTATCTTTGTCTCTCCCTTGGCCACATAGCGTTTGTAGATCTATGTTTCCTCTTGCATCTTCTTTAAGCACCTCATCCCTCTTGCAAAACTAGTTATCTTCAATGTATACCATGGTCCTATAGATTTATGTTGTCATCCCTATCTATGTGGTACTCCATATCATTTTTGTGAGTTTCTTTTCCACTTTTAGTAGCCTATTCTTCCTTATTTTCATGTGTTCTAGTTCTGAAACACTTGTAAATAAATGTTCAAGTTTTGAAATTTTTGTTTGTTTTTTTTTGGGCTATGTTCATAGTGAGGATTGGATTCTTAATTATATTATAAATTTAAAATTAGGTAGTTATAGCTAAGGATCCTTAATAATATATACACTTTTCTCCTTAGCTTTATCAATTTTTTTTTTGCTTGTACTAAATTATCAATTTTCTTTTAACTATAAGCACATGTTATATAGAGAAACAATAATTTTATCAACAAAATCATTAATAAACAATTTCTTCTTAGTTGTTTTGCTTTTTAGAGAAACAACTTAATCTCTTTATTTATAAGGATTTTTGTTTTACTTTGGGTAAGAAAGTTGCAACCATACAAATGAATTTAGACTAATAATATTTTGTTGTGAATTTTAAGGACCAAGTGATTGGAACAGCAAACACCAATATGCTAATGATGGTTATTCTTTATAAGAATAGACATATTATTTGGATAGATTTTATAATTACATTACTTATTTGTAGATTAATAGAATATGAATTTATTTTCAATTTTAATAGCACTATGGTTGTTGTTATTGAAAGTTAGTTTTTGTTGTTAAATATATTGTTGAAAATTGCTGATATTGGTATTGGTTGCTGAATATATTAGTTAAAATTTATTGTTTCAAGTTTGTGAACCAAAAAAAGAATCAACTATTACATGTTATTTTAAAATTTAAAAAATAAAAAATAAAAAATAATAGTTCAAACTGTCACTTTAGAATACTAGCTAACCTTGTCTTAGCTAAAACGTGGCTAGTAAATTGTGGCTAAGATAAAACTTGGCCATGGCTATTATAAATTGTGGTTAAAACTTGTATTAGTCATGTTCTTACGATTCACTAAAATCTAGTATTTTTAAAATCGGATTAGTCATTGAACCAATGAATGCATTGGTTCATGGTTCATTAGTTTGATTATGGTCGAACTGGTAATAATTAAATATATATATATATTAATATTAAAAATGTAGTATAATAAATGATAATAAACAAATATTAATAAATTTTAAAATATTTTATTACTAATTATATATAAAAATAAATCAAATATAATATAATATTTAAATTCAATTGACTTTTTAATTTTCAAAATTTAGCCTAAAATAGCTTCTATAATAATAAATATAATTATCAAATATTAATGTATTGAAACAAGTATTGAAACTAAGATATTATAAAAATTAATTATTCAACATATTAATTTGTTATTATTACTTTTTAAAAAGATTTGTATAATAAAATTTAATTAGTTCTTAAAGCTCTGAATATAGTGTTAACAAATAATAGTTGATAAATATTTAAATCAAATACCATAAAATTTAAAGAAAATATCATAATTGTATTTATATAATATTATGCACAACTCTAACAAACAAAATAAAATGGTATAATGGTTTAGATGTTAAAATATCTCCTTTGGGTCATAGGTTCGATGCTTCTTATAGCTACTTCCATTAAAAAAATGCAACCCACCAATAATCTATATATAATAAAATTTACTTATACAAATTGGAGGTGCTCTGTAGGTTAATTGGTGCACACATCTTTTGGGAGCCACAGGTATACAAGTTTGAATCCAGGTAGCAACATGCATGTTTTCAAAGCAACCCAAATGGCGCAAAACATTTTGGAAGTTACCCATACATAGGTTTGAGTCCAGACAATGGCAAAAATTAAAAATTTTTTAAAGAGGACCGATTCAAACTAGTTTATTTTCATTGGTTTTGGCTTAAAACTGACTGGTCAAATCTAATTTTTGACCAATGTTGATTGGCTTTTAAAAGCATTATTTGAAGTGTTGTCTGGACTAAACCAAGATCCGGTTTCCAGTCCTATCGGTTAAACTAGACGGTTCGGTTATAATAACCTTGCTAAAACTGTGGTTAAATCTTTTTACACGAATGGTTTCATTATAAATGTCTTTAATGTGGCTAAAAATCTTAACCATGGTTATAATCATGGCTAAAGCCACTAAATAAGCATGGCCAAACCAGTGTTTTTTTGTTATGATAGTTTTAAGAAAAGCTCAATAAACTCAGTCAAGGTTTTTCAATATTAATTTTTATAGCTACATAACCTTTTCCCTTCTTTTTACATCTTATGGAATGTATAACTTCCTAATCAATGATGTTATTATCACTATTATACTTCTTAAGAATAAAATTGCACTAGTTAAATGCTATAAGCTTGTCAATGAAGCTTTTAAGCTACTTAGCCACAATTTTGGTCACAATCTTGAAAATCATAGTACAAAGAGATGTCAGGCAAAAATCTTTTAAGGGTATTAAGATTTTCATTTTTAGGAATGAGTGCTATGTAAGTATGATTCACAAGTCAAATTGTCTCAAGATTCTAAAAGACCTTTTTCACAGCGTAATAAATAAAGTTACCAATTATCTTCCATTGCCTATGAAAGAAAATTGTTTAAAAACCATTTGGACCTTAAGCATTTAACATTTTAATACTAAAAGTAGTATTTTTTATTTCCAGATTCGTAACCTTTCTCTAAATAATTCTCTAATCCTCCTTATTCAAATTGGGGAAACCATTAAGAATAAGACTATTGGCTTTCATAACTTCCTCTTTAATGCAAAATTTATTGAAAAAATTGGTATTCATAATTTTCATTCTATTTTGATTGATACACCTTTGATTATTTTCATTTTTAGTGGCTTCTATATTGTACTTTCTTCTTATAACAGTAGAAGTATGAAAAAATTTCGTATTACAATCCCTCGAATTCAACCAATTACATCAGATTTTTAGTACCGAATAAGTTCCTTCTAAGTGAGAATTTTGTCATATTCTTTCCAAAGATTGTTTTCAAGACATTTGAGGTAATGATTAAATTCGTTTGCCAACTTCTTTTCAATACCTTCTAATTAATTTTAAATTTTCTTTTTTTTTCTATGAAATATTTCCCACCTTATCATAATTCCAAAAATAAGCATTATTGGAGAACTCCAACACCCCTCTAAAGCCACTAAAGATTACACTAATAATCAAAAGCAATTTCAGCAAATGACTCTTCAAGAAGTCATGTAGCGTAGAAATAAAAAAGTTTGGGCCTATTTCTCTTATTCACTCTTCTATTAAAAATAATTAGAATTGGTTTATAGTTGAACCCATTTTTGAAAAGATGGTGCATTTGAGCTTGAGGAAAAGTCAAATTCCATAGTAAATTACTAAAAGCTCATACATTTCTTTCCTTCAAATTCCTTTTTCCTAAGTAAATTTGGGACCATTGAAGCCAAGAGTAATTAACTCCAAATTAGAGATACAAGAAAAGAATTAACACACAGAGGACCAATTCAAATTTACATTTTAGATTTATCTTCAAAGGAAAGATAGCTATTAAAATCACCAATTACGAGGCAAAGATCTACAATGGATTGGGCTAACATTTAGAGGTCTTTTCAAAGTTTGCAATGTTTGGTAAGAACTAAGTCATTGCAAGTAAGAAAAAAATAAAAGTAATGCTTGAAGATAAAATCCTAACCCTACAATAGAGAGTCTAAACCTGTGATTAAAAATAATTAATTTCCACCTTACTATAATCCTAAAGTAATCAAATACCACCTGCATATCCAATAGTTTCAACTCTAATCCAATTAGTAAAGACAAGTCTTCTCACTACTTTATTAGCTCGTTGCCCATTGATTTTAGGTTCAAGAAGCACTAAGATTGAGATCTTATGCATACAATTGAGATCCCTGATATGAAAGAGGAATGTATTTGCACTTGCAATTCTATAATTCCAACAAACAAAATTCATTGAAAATAAAAACAAAAGGGAAAAGGCTAAAAAAAGCATTACAAGTTTTTAGAGAAAATGCTGATGGCACAATAAGCCTTAAAATTACAGTCATTATCTTTTATCATGGATTTTTCTAGCATAATTTATCAATCTAATCATTTCTCTTGGGTCAAGGGGTTCATCAGGCCTTACCCTCATTTCGGTCATGTTCCCTAAATCTTTAAAAAGCTTATGCACTATAGCTTTCAAATTAGTCTTCCTATTCCTTTTTCCTAGTGGTCTATTAATTCTATTAACATTTGTGGGCTTATAAATGGTTTTATTGATAAATCCTTGCACCGCATTATGCAATATTCTAATTCCTTTTCCTTTTGATACTTTTGCATTTTCATCTCTGATAACATTTGGTCCAATAACAACAGAAGTTGGGCTTTCCACTTAGTGGTGGGCATTATTATGTGAAGGTGTAACTTCCATGTGGCTGTTACTAAAAGATGACAATAGGTTAATATTCTTTTTATTATAAACTCTGTGGGTGTGATTTGATCCTTAAAATTAGTTCTAAAACTATGTGCCAACTTGACATTTAAAGGATGAGTATTTTGATCTACTATATGATCATTGAATATAAAATAAAAAGGTCACATATCTCGAAGCTTAAATAATCTCTCTTTGTTAAGGATGATGGATAATTTGCACAAAAGAATTAGATTTAATACATTTCTTAAAATTAGGAAATCTATTGCCAACATTCCTCTATTTCACAAATTTTTTTCCTAGCATTTAGTGACCAAAAATCTTGTCATTTGGAATATTTTGATTACCTGGCGAGTCATTCTACACCTGTGGGTTCAACATTTATAAAGATTTCTTACTACTGTCTGACTTAATCACTAAATTCTACAAATTCATATCAGCATCTTTCTTATGGCCATACTTACCACAATCAAAGCAAGTAAGATTCAAACCTTTATATTCCACCACAAAAACAGAATTTCTTATGATAAAATTTGAAATCAATTTTTGCCTAATATCAATCTTTATATTAATATGAGTAAAATGACCCCCTTCAATCTTATACTCATTTCCCCATTCGGCCATAAGTATATTCAATTTGACTTTAAGTGTATTCCCAATTCTATTATTGAGCCTTCATAAAAAGTGCTTATTGTAGTATTAAATAGGGAGGTTTGAAATGTGCACCTAAATTACAATCTTACTAATATAATTTTGAAATGGATCAAAGTTCGAGGTCTAGTTTCGTACCACCAAGTAATGTTCCATAATAACTTAGAAGCCTTCATTCAATGCAAATTTATACTTTGCAACATTTGCAAAGTGCATAAAGAAGTAATTAATTTTTAAATTCATCAATTTAAAGTCCTTCAAATTCCATAGCTTAAGCAATCTAGCTTTTAGGAATCAATAGCGTAATCTCTTCCCTATAAGTGTTAGCGGCAAAGATTTCCTTTAAGGGTGAAAATAATTCTTCTATTCCTCACTAGAAACTGGAATCATAGAGTGGACCTCCATCAAAGCTTTGATCTCTTTTAAAGTCTTAATCTCATCATCCTTATCGAAATCAAGCCCCCAAGGATCTTCCTTTTCCATATGCCGTGGTTCTTAACTCCATTAAAGCCAAATAGAGAATCTTTATATGATAAAACTTGTCTACTTTTAACACTCATCCCTAGCTATTTATAAATTCCTTATTCAAATGAGTTCTCATCATCTAAGTTGAGGAATTAGATTTCCCACCAATTTCAAAAACATCTCTTTAATCCTCTTCCATAGTTGAGTTTAGATCATTATTGGATTTGAGCCTTTTTATGCTTCAATCCAAGAGATTGTTTTCTTCTTTTTCATGTAAGCCATCACAAGGTTTTCCTCTACTTTTTTTGGTTTATAAAAATTAAGTTTCAATTGATTGAAAATTAAATAGAACAAAAAAATGGGATAAAGAAGATTTGTTGGTAACAAATAATCTTATGAGTGCATCATTAAATATGCATATGAGAAACTCCAAAAGTCATCTTGTATCTTAGGTTAACATTTCATACTATTTCAATGAATTTATGTCATGTTGCATCAATCTATGAAACGTTCCATAAATTATTGTTGGGAGAAAAATTAACATTCATATTGACTTTAATGACTATATATCTATTTATAAATAAGAAAAAACATAAGAGAATAATCAACTTAGTTTTCTTTAGCTTAGTTATATTATTTTCTAATAGAAAATTTGGACTATGCAAGTTTGATTTAGATAGTTTATATTTTAACTTTTATTTTTATTTTTATTTTTTTAATCTCAATCATTATTTGTTTAAATTGACAATTGGAAGAATATTGTTATTTTGTATTTTTCCATCTTTAAAATTAAAAAATATATATTAAAATTAAAAAAAATCAAAATCTATACAATCCATATCTCTTATTAAAGGAGTGTGCTATTCCAAGAAAAGTAGAATATCCATTTATAGGAATAACAGGTTCTAATCTTATTAAATTAAATATTTGTATACTGTAAAATATTAGTAAACATAAAAGTTATTAGATTATGATTTTTGTTCTTTTGACTAATGAAAGAGCATTTTTAACACTATTATTACATTGTTAAAAACAATTTATTATAGCATCGAGCTACCAAAACATTTTATCAAGATACTTAAACCTATATATATATATATATATATGTAAGAATGCAGAGTGGTGTCCTTTGCATTCTTTAAAATTTATTATTATTTTTTTAAGTCAGAGAAACACAAAGGAAGGTTCTTCACATTACACCACCATAAGAGACATTAAATAGAGAAAGGCTAAGCATCCCTTCGCTTACAAGCACATTTGCAAACTTGTCAAATAATGCAGATGGCAAAGATGTCTGATGATTCGTGTGAGTGTACATCTTAGGGTTTGATCAGGAGATCCCTTATGTTACATAGGATTGGATACAAGATGATAGTGATAATATTGATATACTTCCATTGCTAATGGATTAACAACATTAGTACACTTATATGGGAAAATGTATAGTGTAACACACTATGTGAAGGTAAACATCGATGGCTAGGTGATCTTGCTGCACCTATGGCATGGAATTGATTCCTTTAACTTGCTTTACAAAAGCCATTACAACTTGATTTACTTTTAAAGATCTATCCTGTGAAGCCATTACTAAGTTTCAAGTATGAAAATACTATTTTGTTACACTCACTATTATGGATTTAGTATGCTTTTTATGGCTTGACTAATATGTATTCTCATTACACTTGTAGGTAAAGTCATATCCCTAGCATCCTTGCTTAACCATAAAGGCTTTGTGGCAATATAAGATCATACTAGATCAAATGAAAGATAATGAGTTTTATAGACTTACACTACCATTTATGTATTTAAACATTAGCTTTAAAGGTTTTGCTTCTTTGATTTTTACTTGTTGTGCATAGGTTATTTGGTTCATATATGATTCACCAATTGTTAGCTAGCTAATTCCATACTATTACTTAGCATCACTTGATATCTAACATGCATCCATTCCCTTACTTTGCTTTTGAATTATCGAGTAGCACCATTTTGATTGCATTTTCTGTTAGTTTAGTAGGTGGTAGCGTATCCTATAAAGGGCAATCAACGTGGCTCTTACCATACACTTCATCTAAGAATAAAAGTTTAAAAAGACTAGCGTGATAAGCACGAGGCATTCATTGATGCATAGAGCACATGGCCTTAGGTTGGGGCCTTAACTGATATGGAGGAGAGTCTCATGGATTGAACTTCTAACTATATGCATTGGTACTAATGACATACACAATGGTAGATCTATTCAACAAATAGTTCACAGGGTTTCATAGTAAAGTTTTAGACATTTATCATTTTTATGTTTCTTCCTTTTCTACATATATGTATGATATTTAAACATTTAATTGTTGAATTTTCTTTTCCATAGAGAATTTGTATAGGCTTATCATTAATGACCTTTTGGTACTTAGTTATGGAGAGTTGAGTAAAAGGGCAGTTAAGGATATTAGAACCATGTTGCGTACCTTCGACGGACATCAAGAGATGATAATCTCTTAATCTGCTTTATTTTGTACCTTATTTGTCAAGGCCATCAGAGTTGAAGGCTAGGTGAAGAAAAAAAGGTCACAACTTTATCTCAATTAGAGAATTGATAGTGAATATCATGATAGGTGGTAATGATGTAGTGAATCAATGGTGAATAACATGAGAGGTAGTGATGGTGTAGTGTACGATACATCACCTTTCTACACCACAATACAATTCAAAGAGACTTTAAAGGTTAAGGTTCTTATTCCTTTGCGTTGGTAACATATTATATAGACTTTATAAGCGTTGGTCCTTTTTCATTTACACCAGCATACAATGTACATATTTTAAAGATGTTGTCCTTCTTCCTTTATGCTGATCACACGATGCATGATTTTTAGAGGTTTTTGTCATTCTTCATTTTTGCTTGCTACACAATACATAATTTTCAAAGGTACTAGTCCTTCATTTGTGTCAGCCATAGATTACACAGGCTATAAAGGTGCTAGTCTCTTATACTATACATTATCAATTCCTCTGTTTCTCTATATGGAATTATCATTTTCCACCCTGATGACATAGCCTATGCAATCTAACAAAATCTCACTCATGGAATTATTTACAAATCTATTTGCGTTTAATGTCAAGTATGTTAGTGTGTCTTTTGAATAATTAAGATCATCTTATCAAAACAATAGGGGTTCTTCGTCCTAAATTAATTAATCCCACTTATTTAATTTCTTCAATAAGACCTAAATTCTTAATCAACTCACAATGACAACCACAACAAAGAAGAAGAAGAAAAAGAAAAAGAAAAGTTAGTATGATGTTGATCACAATACCTTTAAAAAAGGTTTCATTGTGGGTTATAGAGTTATTATAGTTGATTTAGAAGTTTTATTTTTTTCATGTATGTAAAATTTTCATTTGCCTTTTCTTTTTATAATTCAAAGTATTATAATTGTTTCTTAACATTTTTCTCTAATAAAAACTAACCATTTTAAAAATTTTAGGACAAATAAAAGTAAATTAAAAATTAACTTGAAAATTTAAAAACAACAAATTAAAAATTAAAAGGAATGAAAACTATTTTACTTCACATTCCTATTGTGTAATATAATATATATATATATATATATATAAAGAAGTACAAAGGCTAAAACTCTATATTCCCCTTATTTATTTTTAAAAAATTATTAAAGAAACAAGGATTGAGGAAGATGTCACTCTGTGCTTCTAAAGTGTCCCGATGAAATATTTTGACAGCTGAGTACTATGGCAATTTATTTTGATACTATACAATGTTAAAAAGCTGTAGATTCTAATATATATTTTTTGTTAAGTCATATAATAATTGCGCTGGGGATATAAGATATGCAATGGAGGTAAGATTTCGGCCATGTTTGGTGTGAGGAGGGAAAGGGGGAGGTTGAGAGGAAATTTGATAAAATATTAATTTTATTTTTATAATTATTATTTAATATTATCTATCAATTATTAAAAATAAAAGCGTTATAAATATTTTTTCTTTCTTCATACGAGATGAGCCTTAATTTAAAAGATTCATTATGCTTTATATTTTTGGGTATATTCTAAATTTAAAGTTAAAATCTATATTTTATTAAATATTCAATAAATTAAAGGACAGAATTTTTTTTTGCAAATGTCTTAAAAAATATACATATAAAGTATTTAATAATATGTATAAATTTATAGTTGAATTAAACTTAGTTGCAATTTTTGATATTCTTACTATTAAAATTTTTAACTAAAATAGAATAAATGTATGATTTTTTAATAAAAATTTAAAAAATAAATAATTTAATTAAAAATTATATCATTATCTATAAAAATTATATATTTATTATAGTTTAATTTAAGAGTTATATATTAATCATATTTTAATTAAAAAAAGTTAACATTAAAAATATAATAAATTCATATATTATAATTTTATACCATATTCCATACATATGTATTACAGCGTGAGATGGCGAGTGATACTAAACGCAAACGACAATAGAAATTAAGGATATTTATAGGTTTAGTTTGGTTTGATTTTAAATCAAAATTAAATCGAATTAAAATTATCAATTTAACATTTTATTGAATTTTATTGGTTTAGTTTAATTTTTGTTTGGTTTAATCCAAGTTAGTTCATATTTTTTTTAATCCAAAAATGATTTATTTATTTTTTAAAAAAAATTTTATTTCTTATAATATGTAAAATTTAACTTTTAATATAATGTATCTTTTAATATTTTGACAAATAATACTATTAGAATAATTTATTATTATTTATCATTTTGTTTCTAAAAAAATTTCTTCATGTTCAATTATTTTATAGTTACAAATGAATATTGTATATAAAGATAAAATAAATAATAATATTTTAAAGATAATTTTTTTGATAAACTTATCTAAATATAAGTAAATAAGAATTTAATTTTTTTTATTAATAAAAGACTTGGGTATGGATTGAGTTTAGTTGATGAAATAATTTTTTTTTTTGGTTTGATTTAGTTCAATTAAAACTAAATCAAATTTAATAAAATTGAGAATCAAATTGACTAGATCGGTTTTGTAATACCCAAAATCGATTTTGGTTTTTTCTTAATCAATTTAATTGAATTTTTATCGGCTTGAGTTGCTTTAATTCAGAACAATTGATTTAGGTCGGTTTTTAACGCCCTATTAACATGAGAAGACCTTCGTTTCGTGGGTTAAAGCAAGGTGTCGTTTATAGGCCTTTTCGATTGCAATTGCTTTAGAAGTCCCCCTCGAAATTTTCAAGCTGCAACTTGCAGCTCGACATTTGGCGCGGTTTAGGATCGGAAGACTTGTCGAGTGGGGTGGATTCATATCGGCCCTTCAGGTTCAGGTACTACACTTGTCGCTATCTGTTGTGCTTGAACTTGATGCACTATCTTTCATAAATTCCTAAAAATGGTGAATCCTACGTTGGCTGTTTTGGACGAAAGTTTTATGTTTTTCAGGCCTCGAAAGTTTTAAGATGAAGCTCTTCTTTGATTTGGTGAGAAATGAGGGAATGGGGTGGAAATCAGACGCTTTTTGATCTTGGGGTTCTATTAGTCGTTTGATAATCTTGTCTCTTATTCTTTCGGTCTCTGTCAGAAGGTCGGATGATACTTTCTGTGCTCAAAAATTTTTAAGAAAGGAATTTCACTGCGAAATTCTCTAAAGTGGTTATTAAATATATCTTCTTGATTTGTGTGGTAACCCATCACTGGGGTTCGATACGAAGTCTAGGAGAATAGCGATATTGTTCGTTTCAATTTGAACTTTTTTGCTCAGTCCCGGACTCCCGGTTAGAAACCCCCGAAGATGCTTTCGTATTACAAGGGGACACTTCTTGTTTCGAATATAAATATTCAGCAATGTGCCCTTTTTATATAGTTTCTATTGAGCTTCGTTTCCATTAACATGTTACTAGATTTATAAGCTTGCTGTCAGGGAATGTCATGGATGGCAAGGGCATATCTTCAGATCAAGTTATTGCAGAAATGCTTGAAATGGGGTTTGAATATGCCAATATTGTGGAAGCCTTGAAAGCAGTGGGTCCATCTATTCATGGCGCTGTGGAGTTTATCCTGAATACAGCTGTTAGAACATCTACTACTAGTACTAATAATTCCAAATTTTATAAGGGCAACGAGAAGGGTCTCAGAAAAAGAGACTTGGCCTCATCCCATTCCATAAGTTATGTTCGACAGTCTAGCATGCTGGACCATCTCCAATCCACTAATGAATCCACAAAAAGCAAGACAGATATTGTAGTTGGTGTACCATTTCGTAGGTTGGAAGTTCTCCCAGGCATTCTGGAAGAGCTCAAGGAGCCTTTCTCTTACATGGATGTTGATTCCAATATGTTGTCAGGATCCTATAAGGTCGATTCCCTGGAAGAATTGGATAGTTCATTTGATTGGGAGCAGAAAGCTAGCAATCTCTTGCAAAAGCATTTTGGCTTTTCATCCTTAAAGAGTTTTCAAAAGGAAGCCCTGACTGCTTGGGTAACTCATAAAGACTGTCTTGTCCTAGCTGCAACAGGATCTGGTACCATTATTTGACTTTACTTGTGCCAACTACGATGCTATTGTGCTTCTATTCATAATTACATTTTGGCAGGAAAATCTTTGTGCTTTCAGATCCCTGCATTGCTATCTGGGAAGGTGGTGGTTGTGATTTCACCCTTAATAAGCCTGATGCATGATCAATGCTTAAAGCTAGCTAGACATGGAATCTACGCTTGCTTTCTTGGGTCTGGGCAACCTGACAATACTGTTGAACAGAAAGCAATGAGAGGCATGTATAGTATAATATATGTTTGCCCAGAGACAGTTCTAAGGTAAGGTTAGGGATTTATGCTTTATTGCTTATATTTCTAAGTCTCTTTCATTGTCTTTTTTTTTTTAAAATTATTATTATTCTTTAAATGTTTGATAACTGCGATTCAATCTGATGTAGATTGATTAAACCACTACAGAAGCTTGCAAAAAACCATGGTATTGCTTTATTCGCAGTTGATGAAGTACATTGTGTCTCTAAATGGGGCCATGATTTCCGGCCGGACTACAGGTCTGTATTTTCCCTTCTATTCCATACTGTTCAATAATTATTTAATAGGAGTTTTGTTGGTTGGTTGACACAGAGCATCTCAAGTGATCATAAGGTATGGTTTATGTGTTAACTGAGTTAAGTGCAATTATCATTCCATTACTGATATGATCATTCTATTATTATAACAAATTGTCCCTTTTGTTCTTCATCTAGTGTATATTTTGTAATCTTTTTAACGTCTCTATTATAACAGGTACATCAATTCTTTTAATAATGTGTTCTCTTGTTTCAGACGACTGTCTGCATTGAGGGAAAATTTCAGTACTAGCATGCTAGAATTCCTGGAATTTGATATACCTCTAATGGCTTTGACAGCTACAGCTACAAACCAGGTTCGAGAGGACATTTTAAAGTCACTACATATGTCAAAAGAAACAAAGATTGTGGTTACTTCCTTTTTCCGGCCTAATTTACGGTTCTTTGTGAGTTTGCTGTCTATAACATGTATATTTATCCCTGATTATAGCTTCTTGTTGTTACTCTATGACACTTGTCATTCTCTGTGGCTCCATACAGGTAAAGCATAGTAGGACATCGTCATCTTCTTACGGGGAAGATTTTCATGAGTTAATTGAACTATATGGTAGAAAGCAAAAGACGGATGAAAAGAAAAAGGTTTTCATATCAGAGGAATCACAAGAAGTTTTCAATAGCTCTGATGCCATTGGAATTTGTGAGGCAGAGAGTTTTTCTCCTTATGATTTGGATGATGACCAAGATGATTACATTGAAGGAGATATTAGTGTACTGCATTCAAGAAGCACAAATGGTTCTATTAAGGGAAAAGAATTGTCAGCTGAGTAC
Organism: Erythrophleum ivorense; assembly: GCA_026724425.1. NCBI lineage: Eukaryota > Viridiplantae > Streptophyta > Magnoliopsida > Fabales > Fabaceae > Erythrophleum > Erythrophleum ivorense. The sequence goes on along the minus strand of JAIUCV010000625.1, from coordinate 54,397 downwards.
CTGGAAAATGACACTGATGTCTTTCAAAGTGTGGATGATTGGGATGGTACTAATCTGTCTGCTATTTCTGGCTTAATAAGCATTATGAGCTGTAATCAGTAGGGTAGAGACTAACAGCAATTTCTGTGTGGTAGTGTATAAAACTTCAATCTTATTAAATAATTGTGATTATCAATCATGTCTTGATCGCTTTTGTACCTGCAGTTGCCTGTGGTGAGTTCTGTGGACAACATCCTCAAAAGGAATGGGAGTTATCTGAGGTCATTGATCTGCCCAAAAACCCAGAAGAAAGACTTAGACTTCTTAAAGAGCCTTTAGAGCGAGGACCAACTATCATATATGTACCCACCAGAAAAGAAACACTTTGCATTGTGAAGTATCTATGCAAGTTTGGCGTGAAGGCTGCTGCTTATAATGCATCGGTATGGGTTATATGTTATATATAATCTTGTTTGATTAGATGAACTTTCCAGGTTGGATAAGTAGTTCCCTATTTAGCCTATTGTTAAAAATGAAAGAGAGAGAATACTTTGGAAAGCGTTTATATTAAGGGAGGCCTGTGTTGCATGTATCTATAGTAGAGAAAATGTTGTATAGCTTGAGATACAACCAATGTGGGACTTCTATACTCTAACTAATCAAAGAAGAAAGACAAATTAATGCTATATTCTAAGACCTATAAGACCCAAGAGTAAGATGGTTAGAAGTGACCAACCCCATTCTTGGTGCCACTGGCTGTTATCTGAAAAGAAAAGCATAAGCTCTAGTAAAAACTTTTGGACTCCTCTATGGTTTTGTTTTCTTGTTAGACTAAAGTTAAAATTTTATAGGTCCATCATGTCAATTTGCTGGAAACATTTCCATTGGCAGCATAACCATATGTCTTCAACACCATGAATTACATATTTTATTATGATTGTCTAAAGCAGAAAACTTGAAATTGTACTTTTTAGTCTGCTTTCTGATTTTGGTGTTGAATATTCTATCATGCTCTACTGTGGATTCTAAATTAGTGCATTCCTGTCACTTTTGAAACTCTGTCTCTTGTTTGGTATTAATTTTTTTCTATCAATTTTTTTCCTCAGCTGCCCAAATCACATCTAAGAAGGGTACACAAAGAGTTTCATGAAAACACATTAGAGGTATGGATATACAGCATGAAGTCTTCTTGTTTTTTTTGTAATTATTTTGTTATCATTGATTGAGTTCTCCAATTATAAAATGTGGGCCCCATTTTCACATATCCACTATTTATTTATGATGTGTACTTTATTTTCGCTATCCATTGTTTGTAAATTTCATAAGAAAAAATCTTGAGTTTTTTTTTCTTTTTTCCCCAAGGGGTCTGATAATATTAAGACTTGGCTCTGAATTGTTTTTACGTGTCCCTATGTTGTATGTGAAGTTACCACAACTTAAATTTTTTTCTTCATTCCAGAACCATATCAAGGATTGTAAAGTGACAAGCACGCACATGCTTTATCATTTTCAGGTTGTTGTTGCAACAGTGGCTTTTGGAATGGGGATTGACAAATTGAATGTTAGAAGAATCATCCACTATGGTTGGCCACAGGTCTGTCTCTGTCTTCTCCATGTATTTGGAGTTTATCTGTATTTCCTTGTGCATTAATCCTCCTTGACCTGGCCTATGTAGGATGCAGCAAATTCTTAGTTTGTTCATTTTATTTACAATGTGTTTATCATATTCTTATGCATGTTCGACACTTTCACTTCCTAATCTTCATTTTTTTCAAATCAATCCTAAATCATTAATTTAGTGTAATATGGTCAGAGTTTAGAAGCCTATTACCAAGAAGCTGGTCGGGCTGGACGAGATGGAAAATTAGCAGACTGCAGTAAGTCTAAGTACAGCTTTTGAATATACTTTGTCACCTTGGAGGCAGATTTGCTTTGATGATTTTTCTTGGTCTCTGGAGTTTGGGCAAAAATTTTAAACTCTTTACTTCTATCTTGGTTATTTCACAACCAGTTCTTTATGCAAACCTATCAAGAGTACCATCACTTTTGCCAAGTCAAAGGAGCGAAGATCAGTTAAAACATGCCTATATCATGTTGTCTGATTGTTTCAGGTTTGAATTGGTGAATACATCTTTTTCTAGCTTTGTCTTGTTGCATTTGCGTTTATCACAGAATATTTCAGTGTATTTGCAGATATGGAATGAATACTTCATGTTGTAGAGCAAAGATTCTTGTGGAGTACTTTGGAGAGGATTTTAGCGATGGAAAGTGTCTTATGTACGTACACTTTGTCTGCACCATTATGGAATCTTTCTGCAGCCCATTAAAATGCAGCTATACTATAAAATAGTATTAGTGGAAAATCCTGTATTTATATTAAATTCCACAATATCTGGCTTTGAAGTACCTCGTTTAATGCATAAGCACATTCATGTGAATTTGTAGATAAGGGCTACATGCCTAAACTACTTCCTTTTTTTTTTTTTTAATGCTGTGGCTTTGATGGTGTTATGGTAATATTAATTTACTAATGCATTTAAACCTTTGTATTTTGGCTTTTTCTTAACCAACCTGCTATCATACAGATGTGACGTGTGTGTTGATGGACCACCTCAAATGCAAAATCTGAAAGAGGAGGCATGTACTTTACTACAAGCTGTAGCTGCACATTATGTATGTACATGAATTTCACTTTTATACCTATTACACTTGCCATTAATTCTTTCTTACATAGGAAATTGTATTATGGTAGTACTGGTAAGTCAATATTTATCAGCTATGTATGCCTCAGCCTTCTTTATCTGTGTGTCTGTTTCTCTTCGGTTAAATTTCAATAGGATAAATTGGTTGACCAATAGCATTATTTTGTGTAGTTTCTGAAGTTAACTGCTAAGTTTTGTGGAACCTTTTTCCTGTACTTCCAAAAACTTGACAGATATAAAGTTCTCATGGTTTGGTGATTGGATTTTCTACTTTCTTTTAGAGGAATGGAACTAATAGATGTTGCTTTTTCAGGGACAAAGCTCTGATATGGATTGCTTATATGATGATGATATACATTTTGACACAGAAGAAAGAAGAATTAACGAGAGGCCGAGTCTTAATATGGTTGTTAGGAAGATAAGGGAGCAGGTCATACTACATATAATTTACGTTTTTACTGTGTGTGGGTGTGTTACAACTTGTTCTATCTGGTTGGTAAAGCACGTAACAAGTTTTAATTGTTCATATGATTGCCATTTGTAGTCTCAAAAATTTTTGACCACTGATATGTTATGGTGGAGAGGTCTTGCTCGAGTTATGGAACTTAAAGGATACATCAGGGAGGGAGATGGTAAGGTAAGTTATTCCAGCTGGAAATATGCCGTCCCCATATATTCATACTACTAAATCATGTTTGTGAACTTTGCGGCCGGTGGCCACAATTCTTGGGATTTCTTACCTCTAAAAGCCAATAGTCAAAAGGAAGGAAAAGGATTTTTAAATAAGAGAAAAAAGTTATCTGCATGTGCTTTGAGTAGTGATCCCGGAAGGAGGTAATTTATTGTGATACCGCCAAGTAATGCGATCAAATGGAACTCTGCCGCCAAGGTAGGCAAACTCACTTCTAAACCAAGAAAAAAATTTGCATGTCTTACCATGCATATGATGTCTACATGCATGCTGCCTATGCTGAGTCTTTCTTTAGTTTTCTTACTGTGATGTGGTTTTAACTGTATTACTATACGATCACAGACCCATGTTCAGATAAAGTACCCGGAGCCAACAGAACTGGGATTGAAATTCGTGAAGTCCACTAGTGGGCAAGCTTTCTATATTTACCCTGAGGCAGATATGCTGCTTGCGGTGAAAACTAGCAAACCATACTCCTCATTCTCGGATTGGGGAAAAGGCTGGGCAGATCCTGAGATTCGTCGCCAGCGGCTCCAAAGAATACAAGTCGATAGAAAGCCATGGATGCTGCGAAGTCCTAGAAAGTTACGAAAGAGAAAAGCTAATAAAGTGAAGCCTGATCTGAGGACTTGTCGGGGGAGACTAGCTGCAAAACTCTCAAAACATGAGTGATGTCAAGGTCATCTTATCTAGTTATTAAAACGTTCCATTATATGTTGGCATCTAGAAGTGGATTTATTCATCTTGATCTCAATTTTGTTGAGAATGAAAAATTTGTTGAGATGTATGTGTATAGTCATTGATTGTACTGATACTGTAGTGAAGCAGTCTTTCTGTAGTCTTATTAAGGCCAGGAAGCTCATGCATTGGCATAATATCTGACTCTGTTTACCTCTAAATATAAGTAACAGCTGGCCTGATTCCTACCAAGTGGCAAAATTCGATGTCTCAAGGACATTGATGCCGTAGGAGCGTACGTAGGAAGTAGGAACTGTTTCGTCTTTCGTTTTTAAAGTTTTATTATTTGGTCGATGACAAAAATGTCATAAGAAATATGTAAATGGATTTTTTGTAAAAATTAACAAATTTAAATTTTAAGAGTGTGAGATTTCAAAGTTAAGTCAATTAAAAATATCCAATTTTAATTTCATATCATATATGTTTGCTGTTCCATTTTTGCTCACTGGGCTCCGGACCGAGATCCCTTGAAATATTGTATCGGTTAAAATTAGAGAGGGTAGAGGGGTAGGATTTAAAAATGGCAAAAAATCCATATGTTCTGATTATGTTATAAGCGAATATCGCTTGCGCGTTTGTCACCAATTTGATTCAATTCAAATTGGTGCAAAATTTGAAGAAATACGAAAGGCCTTCGTGTGTCGATTATGAACTTGTGATGATTTTTTTTTCCGAATCGTTTCTCTCCTGTTGAGTTGGATATAATTTCTTTTTTTAAAAAATATATTTTCTTAGGTTTTGGAATTTTCTCCATACTAATGTTATAGCGGGACTGATGGAATGGAGGTGTTGGAAATGCTCACACCTGACAAGAAGAATAGGATTAACCCAAGATACGTGCTGGATTTGGGAAACTATTTCTAGCGCTGGAGTGTTACCAAAACGAAAACATGAACCCCTTTCGTTGCCAATCTGCTGCTGACAAGTCTCCAAGAAAGAATTAGATCTTCATTGTTAGGGCATGAATGTAGTTGTATAAATATATGTATCTAATGCAAACCTTATTTTCTCTGACCTATTCTTATTTCCTCCACATTTACCTGTAATAACAATTCTAGTGCCATTCTGGTTCCATTTTCCCCGACTAACTAGTTTTGTCATTGCCTAGTTATTATTCGCGGATCCCCGAATGTAAGGAATAAGGATTAGAGGCGTCGTCGTTGCAATGATGTCCAGCGCTCAACAACGCTTTTTGACTCTCTCCTTCCCGTTCTTATATGGGCGATTGGGCCTTTGTCCACTACTTTTTCGGGGCCTGCTACGCCTTTTTTTTAAGAAAAGAAAACTTGGTCCACTCGGGGTTTAGCCCGAGGTTTTGACTCTTGGGACAGGGTTTGCTTGCTCGATGCGCTGAAGAGTCGGGAAGTTTCAGGTTGTCGCCCGTCATGAGCTATTTCCTGGTAGTCGTGTCGTTCTTTAATCTTTATGCATTTATCTTTTCGAGTGCATTACCTTTGTTTCTTATTTGTAACCTGTTTTTTTTTTTTGGTTATTTTCTTGATTTGGACCTGACATATGTTGTAGAGGAGGCTTTCGCATTCTGGCAGAAGCTCTCTCATTCGGGCCATAGCGATCGCCGCTACTGGTTCGGGTCTCTTGTACCTCAATGGCGATACTAATTTTAGTGAGCACGTTAACCTCTTTCGTCAACTATTTTGAGTTGAGCACTCCTGACAAACGTTTGTGTTTTGACAACCTGGTTCAAATTGGATGTTGTTCTTAGAGTTTACGCTTTACAACTTAGTATATGCCTAATTTGACAATTAACACACGGTTCTGCATTTCTTGGCTGCCAAAACTATCAGATATCAATTAACTGTTGTGTCGATATCTTATTACCGTGGTTTCAAATTTAGGAGCGTCGGCGACAGTGCATATCCCCGCACAGGTGCCAGATTCGATATCATTGCCATCGCAGTTACTGCATGAATTGTTTCCTCGACATTTGCCTTTTGCCTTGGATCATGGTCTCTCTGGTATGTCTTTATTTCGCTTGAACTTGGAATTTGAATTTTTTACTCATCTATACATTGAGGTTTGTATCACATTTAGTGCCTAAAATTTTTAGGAATAATTCCGCTGTATTCTTATAAAGTCAGTCCTGTTCCATCATCTGACATACAAAAGGAAGCTTCTGAGGCTGTAGATGATGGGTCAAAGCCATGTGGTTGTTTGGGCAGAGATACCATTGCAAACGCAGCTGCTAAGGTTGGTCCAGCTGTTGTAAATCTTTCAGTTTCACAAGGTATACGTTTTGGGAATTGGGATCTTTTCACCTTTAATATTTGAAATTTAGCATGCTACGGTGTTTACCTTGAGATTATGTATCAACCTTGTAGGGGTTTATGGTATGACTACTGGAAAGAGTATTGGCTCTGGTACTATAATTGACAAGGATGGTACAATACTGACTTGTGCTCATGTTGTGGTTGATTTTCAAGGCATGAGAAGTTCATCCAAAGGGAAGGTTTGTGTTTATGCTGGAGCATATCGCTCAAGCTTATGCTTGCTAATCTATATGTTGTAGCCTTCTATGATGCACGTGTAAGAGCTTGTTCTTGCATGAATTGATTATTTCTAATTGTTGAGTTGAAGCCAACTTCCAGCTAGATGATAGGCGTTTTGTATAGACTCTCATTTTGGGTGTTACAATGTATTACTCAACCCAGCAGGATAATTGTCAGTCCTTGATCAGTTGATCCTTAGCTTTAGATTCCACAGGATGGGTTGCATAAAATATAACTGCAGATAAATCTTAAAGCTTGCTTACCCAACTAGCTAAGATATGTCTTGATGCTTTGTTCTCTCTCCAATTTGTTTTAACTAATAATTACTTCCAAAACATACTGAAAATGATTGCTTGGCTGGCATACTTTAGGATTGCACACGGATCTGCCTGCAAAAATGAATGAAGGATGCCCTTGTGTTTTGGTTGTTGCTATGTGCCCTTGTGATATTTTATTATATGGTTATTTCTTCAAATTCTTCACTTGAATGTGTCATCTCTTATTTGAGGGCCTGGTTGGTTCGTAGAATTATAAGTGATGTAATATGAAAGGGAATGCAGAGGTGGAAGGTATTGCATTGATTATGTTTGGTGTGTTATAAAAGCAAATGGAATACGATGTCATGAACATATTTGATTGCATAAAAATGGTATGAGAATGAAAATATTGAAGGATGAATTGACAAAAATACTCCTATTCTTCATACATCTTGTTCTCCAAATTTTTGCTCTCAATCCCTAACAAACTCTCACCTTCTTCTCTTCGCCTACCATGTACCAGTTGCAGAGTAGCAATCCAAAAATAATGAAGAGATTCACAGAGAAAGACATAGCAAAATTGAAGTCATACACGCATCCTCTATCACCGACCCATTCCTTCTCATCATTGTCTTCCTTGGACTTCGAGTTCGCCATCTCCGTCTCTCCTTGCAAATCCTTTGCCACTTTCTGCCCTGTTGACCCACTCCTTCTCTCCATCATCTTCCTGTTTCATTACAACTATTGAATCCCAGAGTGATAATGATGACGAGGGCGAAGAATATGTAATCAAATTGTTCCTGCTTGAAATCAAGTTTTTCATCCATTTAGGTGCTTGCAGAAAATATAAGCGCAGATTTGGACTATTATGGGATTTAAAAATTTGAACTATAATCAAACTTCCATATTTCTTCGTTTAAAATTTGTGAAAATCTAGGATGATAATCTGGTCCAATATTTTAAATCCACCGCAGATCTGAAACAGAACAACCCAGAGCCAGATCTGGAGCTCTGATGGCACCAAGAAGATCTGGAGCCTTTGATTGCATGGGGGCATAACCGACTTTTCACCATTTTGGCTCTGCAATGTTAATCCCACCATGTTCTACAGTACAGATACCTGAGGCCATTCTTCACTTACACCCTCCATCCAACTCTGGCAACCACATGCTCTTTTGCAAAGCATTCCCTTTCTCATGCTTCTACCCTCGAACCAAATGGGCCCTAAGTATCTCCACCCTGCAAATCATTCAGATTATTCATATAATATATGTGAGATTGAGTATGGCAGTATTCTATGTTATTTTTGTTAGCTAGACCCCGTTAAGACATCATCTCACTATATGAAAATTGATGCCTATGAAAATTGTTTTCTGGCTCATAAAGTCAATGGCTGATCTGAAACTGTGAATAACTTTACAGGTTGATGTGACTTTACAAGATGGAAGGATATTTGAGGGTACAGTGGTAAATGCTGACCTGCATTCTGACATTGCTATTGTCAAGATCAATTCCAAAACCCCACTACCAGCAGCAAAACTTGGTTCTTCAAGCAGGCTTCGTCCTGGGGAGTGGGTATTGGCAATAGGCTGTCCACTTTCCCTTCAGAATACTGTCACAGCTGGTATTGTAAGGTGTGAAGAATAAATTCTGGGAACAACAGATGTATCCCTGGTTTAAGCCATTCTTTTGTTTCACATGTTGTCATTTCTGTGTCAGATCTGAAGTCATTGGTTATTAAGAACAGTAACCTATTATGTGACTATGAATTTTACTGTGGTTAAGTAAAATGATGCTTGATTCTGTCATTTGGACTAATGAAATTCTTATGGTCTTGATCATTCTTTCCGTTCTGGACATAGTTGTGTTGACCGTAAAAGTAGTGATCTGGGTCTTGGTGGCACGCGAAGAGAGTATTTACAAACAGATTGTGCAGTTAATATGGTATATCTCCCTCTCTTCTTCCCCACAAGCTGCCAACCTACCCATGCATGTGGTGCGCAAACCAACTGATAACTTGCATGATTGTTTAGGCTACTTGTATGTTTCTTTTGCTGTGGTATAGGGAAATTCTGGAGGGCCTCTTGTTAACGTTGATGGAGAAGTTGTCGGGGTCAATATCATGAAATTGATAGCTGCTGATGGATTGAGTTTCGCTGTACCAATTGACTCCGTGTGTAAAATTATAGAGCACTTCAAGAAAAGTGGGTATGTTATGGTATCTAAACTATCATATTAAGTATACACTGAAAGGCTGGCTGGTATTTTGTATTATAAATTATTTGTGTTATTAGTGACATTTAGATTTGGTGCTTTGATTTCTGATAATTTATCTTTATTTTTACATTTTTAGAAGTTCTATACAAATTTTTCTGCTAGAATTATGGCTAAAACATTTTCACGTCAAGTTCGTACTTGTAGATTCATTCTTGCATACTGCCATGCTGAATAACAAACATGATCACTGTGTTGTACAGGAGAGTTGTACGGCCATGGCTTGGACTTAAAATGATTGATCTTAATGAGATGATTATAGCCCAGCTAAAAGAGAGAGATCCTTCATTTCCTGATGTCGGTAAGGGCATTCTTGTACCTATGGTAAGTTCCTAATTGATCCTTTATACTTATGATAAATGATAATGCTGTAAACATCCTAACACAATCAGCAAATGACTCCTAGCAATTCATATTTTTGTAATTAATCAAGGGTACATTCAGTGGTCACTGGTCAGAATCTTTGTACTTTCAATATTTTGTGAGATTAATCGTTGGAATGAATGTTAGCCTCTGGGTAGTTAAGATGACGATTAGAATGCTTGAAGTTACTTGTTTGTCGCTGTGGTGAACTTCCAAGTTCTTGACCAGGTAACTCCGGGATCCCCCGGTGATCGTGCTGGATTTCGTCCTGGTGATGTTGTCATTCAGTTTGATGGGAAGCCCGTAGAAAGGATCAAGGAGGTATTGATATGTTCTGTTATGCACTATTACTATTTTAATTTTGTCACTGAGATTGGTTAGGCCAAGTCATTGGCCCACAATTAAAGTCAATCGCATGAGTCTAATTTTTCCTTTTTTAAACTTCGTGCTAGTATAGTAATATTGTGAAGCGAGAAGATTCCTGACATTCTGTTGTTGATTATGATCTGGTGGTGTACATATTGATATGCTCTGAAGGAAGTATACAATTATTGCAGGTAGTTGAAATAATGGAGGACAGAGTTGGTGTACCCATGAAGGTATTAGTGAAAAGAGCAAGGGATAAAGTGGTGACGTTAACTGTTATTCCAGAGGAGTCCAATCCCGATTTGTGAAGGGCAATAGTTAAAAATATTTGATTTTGCATTTACTGGGGCAATCTGTTCAGCCGCTCGAAAATAGTGGCATTTTTTTCTTTTCACCCTTTTCCTTAACGGTTTGCTACATTTATATAGTGTGATTGGTAACATGAAGGAAAATTAATAAGAAATGAAAAGTTGAGAATGTCACTTTTATTTGTAAAATTATTATTTAATACTTTCTCGTTATTCAGATAGGAAGAATATTAAAATTATCTTTTATTTGTAAAATTATTTTTTTTCTATTTTTAATTTTAACTTTTGGCGTACAAAACGAAAAGAATGTGGAAAATCTGGCAAAACATTTAATTACAGTCAGAAACTGATGATGCATATCTTAACCCCCCACGTGCGTTTTCACGTTCGGAAGTTCCAACCATGTTGGCATTAACTCATAAATTGGAAATACTGGTACATAAAGTAAAATCTAGAATTATTTTACAAATTAACCTGAACGATTACAAAGCCAACCAATTTGGCATGATCAGAGTTAAATAAAAAAGTTGACTTGAAGAAAAAGGAAAGCAAAATCTACCTTATTTCTTTGGAAATTTGGTTAAAAGAAAAACCCGCATAAATAATATTACCAAAATTTTATAACGTCGAGTTGTCTTTTCAAGTGCGTAAAGAAATGGGCTAAATTTGCAATGACTGAGAATGCGTCCATTACTCACCGTTCATTTGCATAATTGCATTGATGATAGTGATATACGCAGGTCGACAAAGTGGATTGGAAAACACTAGGGCCTATACGTAAATTACACATACTCATATTTACAACTTCTACGTTAGACGTAAAGGGGGTGACGAGAAAATAATATTATTCACAGCAATGGCCACCAAAGATAAATACATGACACATCCAATTCTAGAATGTTTCTTCTGGCTTCAAGAAGTTATAATATTCAACTTTGCTCATCTCTCCACCATTTACCGGGTCAAACTGGCATCGATAGAAGCTGCATTAAAAATCCAATAAATAATTGCATCAAAATTGATTCCATATTTCTGAAAGGGAAATGCACAGGAATGAAAGAGAAGTAAGTGCATAAGCATTGATCAATCTGAAAGGGAAATGAGCGGGAATAAAATAAGTTAATTTTAAAGGCTTAGTTCACAAACCATATTTCCAATATGCTATTCCAGTGTGTCTAATATATCTAAGAAACAAAATTTATTTCTCAAATACCTTCCATCCATCCCAAGTATTACAATTGTGTTCTTTTGATGGCCAAAGGCAACAACATATTGCAGACCTTCATGCAAGCGAAACTGAGCCACAGACCATTCTGAGCTAAAATACTTGGGCAGAACACCTGTAAAGCAACCAGAATTGAGATATGTATGCATAATGACTTTTACATCATTTGTCAATTGCCATTACCAAAAAATGCACCTAATTTCATACATGACAAAAGCGTAAATATTCATTGTGTACAAGTAAAAAAACCTTTAATAAATGAAAGAGATGAAACAGCTGATGGGTTAGCAGGATTAGATTCAGATGCACCATGCACTCTGTCATGCCCCAATAGTCCTGAATCAACCTTCAAGTTGAAGACATGAACAGTTCCTTTGTCACTTGAGACAGCTAGCCACTGTGCAGCAGCAGAAAAAGCAAGGCTGTATATCTCTGCTCGGTCTGCACCTCTCCGTACCTGAAATCATCATCCAACTAACCTAGTAACACCTTCCAAAACAAGCCGGCAAACTTAGCAGAAGCCTACTCAAAACAAAAAGTCATTAGCAGGATATGAAAAATTACTTGCAGTAATAAACCAATTTTGAAGAATGGAACTTGAAAAGGAGAATTGATTCTCTCCATTCCAAATTTTCAGTGACAAACCACTTTTGAAGAATGGATTCCCTCCATTCGAAATTCAGCGTTAAATTAGAGGTAAAGAGAGAGAAGAGAGAACAAGTGATGATGAGAGGAATTGGAAAGAGAGAATAAAAATAACCGAGTTGATGGAATAGAGAAGAGTTGGAATTGAGATATGCCAAACCCCTTGAAAAGACAGAGTCGCAGATAGAAGTCAATCAAAATTCCTAAACTGCATTAGGAAAATGCATCAATCCCATGGAGGTGACACCATCTAGTAATCTAATTTAGGTTCTCAATCCAGATAGTTAGCATCAATGCATGACTTGTCTGTCTACACTTCCTAGCATTACTTAGTACATCAAAGAACAACTCAATGACTTCAATGTTTTCGATCAATTTAAGAAGACCCCCCCCCCGGTATATTCATTTCTCTTTAATAAGGGTTTGATGAACTGAAATTATTACCCCCCCAAAAAAAATATCTGTACGGTTATGAAAGGAAGAATGAAGAGGTTGGAAGCTTGACTATAAAGATTACCTTAATGAGGCAGAAACTACAGTTTGAATACTTTGTTGTCGACGTCATTAATAGACTCTAAAGTCTACACAAAAATAATGTCTCTAGGTAGAAGATAATCTGAACTTGAGATCCTTGAAAACTTCACTTTCCAACGCTGACAGCAACTATGAAGTAACAAATACCCATACTTAGTATTTATAGTATTTATCCAGCGCTTACATCTTACTATATGAATCCATTCTAATTCAAGAATGATAACGGAAAACCAAGAGTCAAGTTTTCTCATCTGCCATTCTATATGGTAGAATGGGGCCCTTCCATTTGAGACTTCAACCATATCTAAATAGGAACTTATGTGCTTTGCTTCTATGTGAATAATGTTTATATTTGAATATGGTAATTATTTCTTATGCTTCGTCCATGTCCTAATTTTTCATGGATTCTCACAATTGCACCATATTGACCCGTGTCTAGCCTACAATACTATCCATATTTCCTAGTAAAGCTGTTAAAACTTTCAAATGATTCTTCAAAAACTCAGATGTTCTCACTCCAATTGTAATCCAACTAATGCATCTGACAAGCCAATTCCTAGATATATCTTCAATATCAGAAATCACAGCTTAGGTTAAACAAACAGTCACATCATACAGCAACAAAAAATAAGATATAACTCTCAAATTGGCAGGGACAGGAGAATACGACCAATGAAAATTTACTTATTTGAGCAGCTAACCAAGCAACATTTTGGTATTCACAAAATATATTTTTGTTAGCCATTTGTATAAAGATCATTTCCCTTTCAATGACATGCTGTTCCAGAAGTTCATACACATGAAGGAGATTCCATGGAACATGTGACAACAGTGTGAGTGAATGTTTAGTTCAATATGAAGCATGAACACTTAGAGTGGTGAGTTCTGACACATGCCGGACAGTTGTGTTAGATATGATGCAAACCTCCACAACACTTTAAATTACACATGGATACTTCAAATTTTGTCGTATCATTGTGTCTATGTCAGTGTCTATACTTTCTAGATACAAATTGATGATTTTAAATAGGCTAAACAAAAGCATGTAGAAGGAGATGGATGCACACAGGCTCTAAGACTCCACCAAAGAGATATAAATTTCAAATCCAACATATTTTTTTTTCTCAGTGTACTGATTTTTGTTTTGGATAAAATCTCACTGAGCTGCATATACTTTCGCAGGCACACAGTATCTACTTTCAGCAAATTAGTAGGAGTGTAGCACAATTTCTGTCTGTGCATCGACACCTGTGAAGCTCAAGATTCCTTCAGAAAATATTCACCTTACATACGCATGACTCATTAGCTCTCAACAAAAAGCACGGAGTATTTTTCACAAGCATAATTAGACATGTACATCTATATAAGTAGGATAACAAACGTATACATCGGAAAACAAGCTTCAGAAGAATCCAAAATAACTACCTCTTGGAGCAACGAACCGTCCAAAGTATTGAAAATCCTAACCAGAGTTCCCTTGCTGCTTGCGGTGGCAAGCAACCGCCCATCCTGCGTAAGCGCGAAGCAAGCTATTCTAGAATCGTGCGCCATTATAAACTTGGTCCGCTTTGAGGCGTAATGCTCGACCCTCACCTGCCCCTTCTGCAACCCCGGACAGACCAACACCATTGTCCCTGAAACATGCGAAACCTCACAAAGTCCCTTTGGGTTCGCCGTTGTCTCAATTTGGTGCAGCACTTTAAGATCTGCGAAATTATATACAAATACTTTATGCACCAGAACCACCACAATTCGGTCTCTTCTAAGACGAACCCCTTTGACCTCCGATCGAAACGATAGTTCGCCGATGCACCGGGACTGGTGGTCATCCCAAATCATCACTTTATTACTTGGGTAAACTGGGTCAGCTCCACCACCGACGAAGGCAAGTATGTTGCACCGAAACAACATCTGAACCAAGCCGATTCCACCACCTGGGCCAAAGTCCCGCCGAAAGATCTCGCGGAACGGGTCGCAATTGTAGATTCGGAAACCATGATCCGTGCCCGCGGCGAAGCAACCAGAGTCCTGATTGAAGGAAAGATGGAGGAGGGTTGGAATTCGGCTCGAATCTGGATTCGTCATGCGGTTGGGAGAAGTAGGGTTTGGGGTCGGAGGAGAAAGGGGACCTGGAGGAGGAGTTTCATCAGGTTCCGATTCGGTGGCCATAAGGGTTTGTGGAGCGTGTGCCATCAGGGTGAGAGGAATTCCTAATTCTGAGATTAACTATGGAGGCAGGAGGGATCGGACTGCAAAAGATAACTTGGATTGGGAAGAAGGCAAGTTGGCTCCTTCCAGATGCTCTCGACAGAACAGCAGCTAACTCAACTTTAATCCACACTCCAATGTGGCCCAGAAATATTTACCTCTAATCTGTCCCAGTTGCTCTTCAAACGGTCCGTCGTTTTTTTCCAACGACAATCATTACCAACCAAACGGGAAATTGATCCAAAAAACCAAGTCCGGATGGAAACTACTGCGAAAGACACAATTATGTGGGGACAAATTACTTTTGTTTCATTGCTTGGAAGGAATGCTAATGCCCGATAATAATATCTTAAGGTGTACATTCGTTAGGGCTCAACCCATTTTAAGGCATTTGGGCTCGAGGCATGGCTCCAGCCGAACTGCAAAAGCTTTTTATTAATTTAAAAAAAAAAACTCATATTTTTATATTTATTTGATTATTTTGAATATGTAATTACTTATTTTGATTTTTTTAAAATTTATGTAATAAAAATGAAAAAAATAGGTTCAAATGAAAAAATAAAAAGAAAACACAAATATAGAAATTAAAATTTTAAAATATAATAACTTAAAGTTTAATGATCTAATTAAAATAATTTTTTATTTTGAATTTCTTTTGAGATGGACATAATGCAAACTTGTTGTAGATTACATTCCCAACTATTTACTAAAAAAAAAAGATCATTTATTATTTCAATTTTAATTTTTTTATTTTCAAATTCAAAAAATAAACATTATTTTATTTTATTTTTTTAATTTGAATGTGATACTTACATTTAAGAAGAGTTTAAAACTTTTTGTTTATTTATAATTTATAAAATGTGTCTAAAATTTTTTTTATTAAAATTACAAAATAACCTTTTAAAAAAATTATTTTCATTGAAATTCTTTTTTTTTTATATATATATATAGGGTTGAGCTATATAGCTAGCTTGTACTTAGCCTTGTCATCCATTCAACTCAATTATAGCTTTCTCTCTCTCTCTCTCTCTTTTTAACCTAGCCTTAATCAATCTAAAATAGTTTATTTGAACTAAGTTTCCTAAGTTATTTATGCATCCCTAATAAAATCCACTTGCTGAAGGTTTCAACTTGAGTCCATTTTTTGTGGTCAAATTACATTACATTGAGCCACCTAGTTCATTTAAAATTTTTTTCAAAGTGATGTAATCAATCAAATCACTTAAATTAGAGCGATTAAAATGTATCTTAAATTTAATAATTGTACAGTTTAACTTATCAAAATAGGGATCAGATTTATATCATGTCATCAACCCATGCAACTCAAGTTGATTTTTTTCATTAATTTTAATAATTTAAAGAATTGAGATGATATTTTAATTTTTATTTCAAGAACTAACCTTCTAAAAAGATATTCAAATATTTTTAATGAAAAAATTTTAAAATTTTTATTATTTATTTTACTTTGTTTTAATTATTTGATAAGATATGAACTAGTTAAGTAGTTATTTTTTTAATTGTTAACATTTAAAATAATTATTTGAATGTTTAAAGTTTAAATTTAATTGTTTAAGATAATTATTTAAATTTTAAAAGATACTTATTATCATAATAAATATTATTATTATTTTTTTAGTTAGTTAAATGAACCAGTTTTTTGAATTGAATATCGTTTTAGCTAAGGTGTAATTGGAGTTTTTTTTAATAATACTCTGGCTGTTTTGCTTTCTATTTAAATAAGGCCCATATTACGTTCAATCAAAGGCTTCTGATCAAAGAGAGAGATAAATACTAAAGCAAAAATAAAAATATGATACAGATCATAAATGTCAATCAAACAATTATGACTAATTAAGATTAACCAATAATTGAGACCAAAATTATTCAAAAATGCTGCAGATGGTGACGGTAGCCTTGACACCATCAGACTACCATTAACCTTGTTTGATGATGCTGCTGCTCTAATGGGCTCACCAAACTGAAACGTGAAATATAGAGAAACCTAATGACATCGTTTCTCAGAGGGTGTCATGATCAGTTGACGACAATCATAGTTAGTGTTGTTGATGCCACCACACTTGTCAAAGAGTTGTCTGAGAGAGACATAAACTTCTCCAATGACCTTGTCGCTGCTTAGGATTTGCTTGCACCATAGTTGAATCGTCACCACCAATTGTTCAGATCCAACTTCGAGTCTTCCACATAAAATCTCATGGAAGAACGAGCATCCCATGTGGGGTCATTGCCTATGTATTTTTCTACTGAAGTTTGTTGCTTGGATGGTGAACTACCACCCACGATCCACACAATGCCATATACGCAGGTCTTGAAAAATAGTTTTGTGCAGATGAAGCCATCAGCTTTTGCGTAGGTTGATGTCGAATTGCCAATATTTCATGATTGCTTCGTCAATTAATATGATACATAAAGGTGAGGTAAACAAAAGTTGAGGTTTTGGTTTCATGGAGACTAATTTAATGAACAAAAGATTAAAGGATTAGGATTTTAAACAGTTTTAAGTTCGTATTATCAACGCTAAGCAAAGTTTGCTTCATATCGTAATTCTAATATATGAAGAGTTTCTTTTCTTTTCTTTTTTAATTCAACAGGGCATCCAGATCATTATTAATTTACCTTTTGCCTCATTTCTTCATTTTTTAAAAGAGTTTATCCAATCTTGAGTTGCTAGATGACTCACGGATTAATTACTGATAATTAAACATTTGAAATAAATAAATATACATCCTGCCTAGGATTGAGCAACATTGAACTTAATATATTTAAATTTTTTTAAATTATTATAAATTTGATTCATAAAAAATATGTAAAAAAATTAAGAGTAAATTATATAAATATCTCTTGGGTCTTACTAAAATTATATTGACCTTCTTTTTATTTTAAAATATAAAATTTTTTTTAAAACAAAAATTATGCTACAATTTAATTTAATTTTAATTTTTTTTACTAAAATATCCTAAATTAACAACTCTTATATTTTTTACAGAAGATATTTTAATAAAAAAATTAAAATTAAATTAAAGTAAATTATATAGATCTTTCATGAATTTTGTTAAAATTATAGTCTTATTTTTATGAAAGATATATATAATTTACTTTAAAATTAATTTAAAGAAACATGCACATGTATTAAATAAAACTTTTAATAGAACTTACTATTAACATGTATATGTAGATCTCTTTTTGGGCCAAAAGAATACTCATATAGATGATTTTACAGTAACACAGGTGTCTGGTCCAAAAAAAAAAAATAGTAACACAAGTGGCAGTGTGGCAGCCCTACTACAATCAAGTAATATTATATCAGCCATGAAAAAAATCCAAGGATTGAGATATGTTAAAAGGCAACTTTCTTAACCAATCATTCGAAAATATTTATACTTTAACCTAAATAAATTATTAGAATTTTAAAGATGCCCACGTAGTTAATATATAATTGAGTAAAAAACTTGGGGTGACCAAATGAATTAGTGTAAACTAGCATGAGATATAATTGCTTTCACATGATGTGCGCATAGAAGTTTGAAAATTTTTTAAATCTATGTAAAAATTTTATAAGAAGTTAGAATTTTGAAAAACACCCAATATTAATCATTACTCTACATATAACGGGATAGCTTGAACAAAGAATTACAGTAAATCATATCCCGGCACTAATTCGTGGTATTTCTCACAGAATTATTATTTCTTACAATAGATCTGCTTTGATTTACTTTAGAATCTTGTCTTTAGAATTATAGTTAAACAATAAATGAACCGATTACTATTAGAAAAACCTTAGAAATACTATCAAAGTCTACTGGATTGCAGGATGTCATCCACAATTCTAACGCATCAAGACCCAAAACCACGGTGAAGGGCGAGGGCCCCAAATAGCTTCGGGTCATATAAGAAACTAATTTAGAAGAAAATAAGAAGGAAACAGTAAAGGCAGGAGAAAGCAAACAAGATGCCACTGTCATGATGAGTACATTTACATTGTTGAGCCCAAAAACCTTAAATAAGCCAGTCTTGAACGGCTCTTGGCCCCAATAATAGGAACCCGCATCCTTTTCCATGATTGTATTTGTTGCATTTCCCAGGCCAGGGCAATTCATCCACAATCCAACTCGCTCGTATTTATCTTGAATTAGGCGTATCGTTGAACATAGTGCCATTTTATCAAAGTGGATGGTAAGGCACATAGCCTAATAAACCCGTCAGGTTGGTCACAACATCGTTGCACCTAGTCAAAAGGCTTATCATCTGCTGTGATATATCAGCTGTGGTTCCAGTAACTGATGCAGTTGTGTTTATAATATTGGAAGTATTTCTGGGTGCCATTTCAGAATTATGCAAATTATGTTGGGAGACTTTCGTAAACTGAGTAGGAAAGGGAATAGGCAACGGTGGTTGAGAAATGACCTTTTGAACGTTCTTACTATTAAAATCCATTGCAACAGAAGGTGCACCGCCATCGGCCAAACTAGCATTGTTGAAGTTGTTCCTATTACCCAACGTTAATTGCTCTCCCCTACTACTTTCTTCCCCGCCTAACATGAATTTTACACGTGGGGTCCCTTTATTACTACCTCCGTTACCAGTTACCTGGCCTGACTCATCACCAGAGGATTTCTTCAGACACGATTTGAGCTGGATCGTTGGCTGTGGAAGAGGTTGCTGAGCTGATACTGAAGTCTGTCGCTGAACCACTGCAGGGTCCTTAGCCCGAGGAGTTCCAATGGTGCTGTCATCTCCCCTCGCTTTGGCAGCTTCAGAGTCTTCACCTGCAGAATCACCTAATTTCCGAAGGTAGCACCTCACAGCCACATTGCCAAATAAGGAATTGTTACCTACGGCATATTTATATGCAGCTTGGGCATCATTCTTCCGCAAGAACACAACACGACATGTCGAAGTTGTCCAAAACACCCGGAGACCCGATTGGTCTATGGGCCCAAAACGAGCAAACCTCGCCTTCAGCTCTGCAACAGATGGAAGTGAAGTTTGGGGAGGAAACTTAATCACCAGCATGGTAGGCTCAATTGCCTTAGGCAGAGACTCCACTTTCTTCTTGGTTAAGTCTGGCTTCACTAACTTAGGTGCAGTGGAAACCAGGGACTCTTTTCCCTCTCCTCGACGGGCTTCAGGAGTTCTCTGACTAGCCATCTTCTTCTCTGCAGCCAGTGCCTTTATATCCTTAATTTTCTTCAACCTCTTTGCAGCAATTTCTTCTTGACGATCAGAGGGGGTCCTTTTCCGCCCAGCTTTTGTTGGATCATCTGGCCGAACATGTTTTACAGATTTTACAAGTGGTGAAGTTCTGACATGATCATCAAGATGATTGTCAGATACCCCCACACTTGAAGGAAATTTAGTATGGCGAACTTCAAAAGGTTCATTCTCTGTTGGAGGTGCCAAAACCAAGCTTTTCTGGTAAACAAGAGATCTGAACCGCAGAAAAAACTGTCTAACAATTGCAGGGGTCTTTCTATCAACACCATAAAAAGGATCTAAAGCAAGAGCTTGCAGATCACTCAAAATTTGTGGTAATTCACAATTAACTTCTCCTATGCCATCTGAAGGAAGCAAATTACTAGCATTAACATCCACCTGCACTTGTTCTGCTTGAAATTCCTCTCTAGGAGCCAACCCAACAGAAATTGGTTTTCCTGACAGAGGTACAACTTTTCCAGAAGTTGCATGTTTCTGCAGATGGTCAGTGGTTGTTCGTAAAACTAGATCTTTTTTCTTTTTCTTTTTCTTTTTCTCCCCAATAGCAGAATTCTCAGAGTTCAAGTCATCTGCAGGTCGCTTATGGCCTTTTACCTTCTTCACCATACCATCAGCATTGATTTTGTGATGCTTTGCTTCAACAGGTGAAGTATGTGTAACATTAAAATTTCCCTTAACTTGACTTAGGCTATTGCCTCCTTCAGCTATAGTCTTAATTCCCTGATCTGGTTGCTGAAAATCGTCAGGTGGTCTTGAAAGCTTTACATTCCCCTCTTGTTTAACATAAACAGAAGTTTCACCCTCCAAATGATAAGGCTGAGATGCCTCATCAATGAGGTTTGGCAATACTGTCTCTCTAGAAAAATCTGACACACCCATACTTTTACTTGCAACACCATCTTGCTCAAAACTCCTGACCATTTCTTGAGAAAACTCCTTTCCCTTCTCGAGACAACGCTTTGCATCTGCATATACAACTTGGGATGCAAGATCATTGCCACGTTGAGCCTGACCTATTACAGCTTCTTTAAGATCTAAAGTTGAATTTGCACCACCCTGGCTAATGAACCCTGTGTTGTCATGTTTATCCAAAATTTGAGGTGCCACAGACACGGCTGGAGCCCTTTTCTGAAATACATAACGACCAGCTGCATCAGGTGTCTCCTCTTTGTAAGCTAACTGAACAGAGTTCGTGGGCTCATCTCTCCGCTTAAAAAGGTACCTATCCTTCTTTGAATTGTCCTTAACTTTCCCTGATTTTGCAGAAATTTTCCCACCACCCAATGCTTCAGCCATCACCAATGGACCACTCAAAGGAGCTGGTGAACACAACAAAAAACAATTAAAAGAATGATAGGGAAACATTCACATAGGAAAGCGAAAAAAGTAATAGTAAGAGTTAAAATGACTAGATTAAACTATGATTTTTACTAAATTGACCATGGCATCTTATATATGAGTAAAGAGGGGAAAAAAACTAAGTGGATACCATACGAAGATGAAATTCACATTCAACCGTAAGTTGTTTATCCATAGCCCACAAATATGAAACTTGTATATTGTTAATTACCCTACTGCTATATATCTACACAGATTACGTAATCAATTTGATTGTCAGCAGTGACACAAACAACTTATAGCGGAAAGTATTGAAATACAATTGCATTTAGAGACACAGTTGGAGACATATGTCAGCATGAGTTAATGAAAAGATTCTTGGAAGATAAGCATCAAATTTATATTTTATGGCGTATGTTTTTCATTCCTACTACACCAAATTTGACAACTGGAAGAAACATTTTAAGATTAATAATTGCTCATTATCTAGTATAACCTTCATCTCTGATATCGTTTACCAATATTAGATAATCCATAACTTGCCAATCCAGCAGTCCTCAAAATCAAACACGTTCTCCTCCGTATTAAAATAATTGCTGAAAGTGCCATCATTATCACCCAAATTATGCAAGGATGCAAAAGAACAGAGCGCCAACTTGTAATTCAAGCTTTCCAAAATCATAAAATGTGAAACAATGGCTAGGCATAGAATGCTATATCAAACAAAAATGGAAGATGAGGAAGAGCAAATACCTTTAGGAGGCTCCCTCACAGGCTGATTGAGTGGATTAACCTGAGAATGAGAAGGACGTAATGGCTGCACTCCAAAAGCCTGCGCATATGTCTCATCATATTGCTCAAACACTGCCCTTCGATAGGCAAAAGCTGTAGCCCTATTCTTAATAAAGCTAATGCTTCTATGGTCGCCACCATGTGGAGCCAAGGCCAACTGCTTTATAAAAGCAAGATTTTCGACAGGTTTAAAATTATTTCTTGCCTTCCTGATCTGACTATTAGAATAGACTCCCCCTGGTTCATAGTCCGGCACATCAACAGAAAAGTACCCTTGAACATTTGTGGGACGGAAATTGTTAGGGTTCCTGCATTTACAAGCCAAGCCAAGGCCACGTCTCCTGCTTGCTTCGTCAACCGCCTCTTCCACAGCCTTCAAAAATGTTCTTGAATGTATCTGTTGTGATTTCTCAGCAAAATTTGAATCAAATGGGATAAGCTCAGCTGGCTCAAACCAGCCATAACTGCTATCCCCAAAGAAAGCCACCAATACATGGCCTTCCCTCTTTGTTCGACGTACTTGAGGAGACGCAAAAGCTTCATTATATAAGTGTCCCGGCCACCATGGGTGAGATTTCACCTTTCCCCAGACCATATCACCCACTTCCAAACCATATCCTAGACCCCTTGACACCCCAGCTCTTACTCCGCCATTTCTTTCAGCAGCAACATAATCATCAAACTCAGATAACAGAGATTTGCTCTCAGAACCAATAAACTTCTCTTCATCCGCTTGTCTGCTATTCATATGCTCTTCTCGATCATGTCGAGCATGATACCAATCTATATGATCCTTAAATTGCTCATTTTGAGCCTCACGTCTATTGTGCGGATCGTCAAACCGATCAATGGTTGATGCATCATGCTTAACCGCAGAGCCCATGGATACCATATCATTAACAACTCGCCCATCATCACCCTCCGAAGAAGCCCTAACCCTAAACTCTTCCATCGAACTAACTGCTGACTCCTCAGATTTCACATTTCGCAAAAGCCTATCACCACCCTCACTAACCGAAGCTCCCGAACCAAGCTCCGACCAAGAATTCCGAACTTGGTCGGTAACTTTGGGGTTCGAAGAGTTCTCATTGGGATTCCCAGCACCGATTTCAGAAACCCCATCATTCTCTAAAGATTCTTCTAACGCATCTGATCTTCTCTCAAGATTATAATTGTCGTTCATCACTGATATCAGATGTAAAAACCCCGAAACCCTACAAATTTAAAATCCAGGGGTCAGACCACAGAAAGCATACCTTTCTATGGCTTTCATGCGACATACCAACTCCGAAAATTCTCCCAGAGAGAGAGAGTAGGCACGTAGTAATCTCGATTGATTTCCAACCCTAATACACTTAAATCACAGGAGGAGGAGAAAACTAGAGGATAAAATGATGCTTTTGGACTTCGAAAGACAAAAAACACTTCATGATGCATTCATTTTTCTTTTTTCTTTTTTATTTTGGGAAAATACAAGGGGTTGGTCTGCGGACCGGATCATGTTCATGGACTCATCGTGTTCGTTTCGAGATTGGCCATTATGAATCAACCGTGGCAACCTGTGCCATTTACTGGAAGCCACGTGTATTGAAATACACTTGTATTTACGGGATCGTATTGAATTACATTTTTCCAAATCAATCTTTGCTCTTTTTTTTTAGCGAAATTTTATTTTTATTTGAGAAATAATAAAACTAACTTATAAATCTCTAAACCGTTTTCTGCTATCTATATTTCTATAATTTGAATATAAAGCATCACAAATAAGTTTTTGCTATCCATTATTTATTTTTCTTTTTCAGCTAACATTTATATGTTAAAAATAGGCTAAATTATTATTTTAGTCCCTTAATTCTTTTATAATAGATTTTACTTTGATACTTAATCTTTATTTTATTTTAATGTTATCCTTCAACTACTTAAATACAGTAACATTAGTCTTTCTTACACTGATGAAGAATACTAAAATGTCTTTTAATTAAAATTAAAAAGGCATACTTGGACCTTTGAAAAAAAAAAAGATAAGAATTTCTTTAATTAAAAAAACTACTCTCCACTTCAAAAAAAAAATTTGACGTCAAATGCTGCGCATAAAAGTGAACCCTGACTCCATGTTTAAGCCCCTTTGAAATGCGGCAACAGAAACGAAGATTGAAGATCAATCCATGAACGCATCTCTCCTTTACCAGTAGGAGCTATTGTTCAAGTGCTATTGATTTCATCTGCGTTAGTTCAGGTGTGTATGTTCAAGCTTATTTTTAAATAAACAGTGCAGTAATAATTTCTATGTGTTATCGTCTGGAGTTGTCCAATATAAAATTGACTCCATTATATTGGACAATTCCAAACAGTGCGATAATTGTCATGTTTTTTTTAATTAAAATTCTCTGATGGTTTTACCTCTCAAATGCAGTAAATCTGCCGCTGCATTTCAGTGGAATCTGCAAGTAAACATGGAGTAAATCAGGGCAAGTATACGTAGCGTTTGACATTAATTTCTGTTTTTTTCTTGGGATAAAGTGGAGTGTAAATTGTAATTTAAAAAAAAAGGGTCGAGAGTTGAAATTTTTTTTTTTAATCTTGTAGAGTTTATATATATATATATATATATATATAGCCACAGGACATGTTAGGTAAGATAATAAAAAATGAAAAGGAAATGAAAAATAATATAAAATATTTATTTTTATTTTTATAATTATTATTTAATAATTATTAAAAGTATAGGTACTAACAAAATTTTAATCTACAAAATTATATTTTTTTCATTTCTATTTCTATACTTAACTTTTTACATATCAAATAAATTATTAGTAAATATACCATGTTAATAAAAAAGACTAACATGATAATATTTGAATAGTTGAGGGACAATATTAAAATAAAATAAAGATTAGTATCAAATTAAAACTTATTATAAAGTTAATGGATTAAAATAATGTTTTAGTCTAAAAAATGTATTAAAATATTTCACAACTATAATATATATTAGATTCATCCTATACTGTTTTTATATTAAAAATAAATCAAATAATTACATACAATTACATAATATATCTTTTTTATTGAAATTACATGCAAAATAATCCTTTAAAGAATACAAGGACTTCCATAATTAAATAGCCAGGAAGTTAATTTAAAATGTTAAAACTATATTCATTTCATATCATTAAAATATAATTTCAATCGAAAATTTAAATTCTTATGTCCATAATGGGTGGCAAAAAAGCCTCTGGCAAATAAACTATATCACAATAAAGAGTAATATGTCATCTATGTGATTAAAGTTCCAAAAGATTGAGCACTTAAAACTTGTATTGCAAAGATTAAAAAGTTTTGAAATTTGAAATCTTGATCATATAGGTGACTTGTTACTTTACCACTAGCTTAATACATAGATAAGGATCATGTAGTGAACCATGTTTACCCAAGAATTTTTCTTCAATGAGCTACCTAATACTAAATCCATTTCTTGGGTTTTGATGAAACAACCACTTCAATGATGGATGACTTGCACTCCAATGTATAGGTGAAATTTTATTAAATTTACCTTCCAAAAGAGTAAAACTAGAAAAGCATTCCCTTTTTCATCCAAACAAACAACTGAGATTTTGGGATTCTATCATGAATTTTGTTGTAATAATACATCTTATTTTGAATTGTGTCTAGTGAATAGATCAAATTAGACAATTTATATTTTATGATTTCACTTTTCAATATTATAATATTAATTGTTCAAAAACACTAACCAAACTCAAACAATAAAAGAAATCGATCTTTAAAGACTATTAAAGTGATATAATGTTTTGTATGGTAGAAGAATATCTGGATGTAGGACACAAAAAGGAAGACAACCAAAAGTAGTAATACATACCTCAAGTTTGAAACACCTTGATTGCTTAGTGGCAAGCTAACCTTGTAATGATTATAGCTCTTATATGATCAAGGCAATAAATGTGAGGGCTTTTGATTGCATTATAGAACAACAATGTAATCTAAATTGAGGCCTTACCAATAAATAGTACAAAATGATGAAGTTTGATTTGTAGACTCCATTCTTCTTATATTTACTAATATATTAATTAAAACATGCTTTTTCACCATACCTCCTTTTTCTCCAAAGAAAATCATTTGATACATAAAAAAGTTATGTATAAAAATAAGAATGAAAAATAAAAAAATGATTTTAGAAATGAACAATAACTTTAGTATCTCTACTTTTAACAATTGAATAATGATTAATAGATAATATTAAGCAATAATTGAGTAATGATTATAAAAATAACATAAATGTTTTACATAATTTTTCCTTTCTTTCCTGCTTTCTTTAACCATACTAAACATAAAAAGTATGAGAAAATTCTTCAAGAAATTTGTCATTTCTTATTACTATCTAAAAAAAGGAATTATTATAACAAGGTGAAATTTTTTCATTTCACCAGTATCAGTTACTCCAGCCATTCCCCTTTATTCAATATGTACAGGCACCATATTATTCCACTTTAAATTTTGCCAAAATGACAAAAGACTTTTCAACTATAAAAGAAGTTATTTTGTAAATGTCAGAGATGCAGGCTTCTCTTAACTCTTGCTTTAGTTGAAAAGTACGCAACTTCTCCTTGATGAGTGATAATTTTAATTATTCTTTCTTAGCCTTTAGGCTTGATCTAAAATCACCTTTTGATTTCTGTATGACATCCAAAACATGAAAGTAGTAACTATAAGAAATTAAAATTGTATAAGAGCAGCTAACATTATATTCAATAACTATTTGTAGTTCATTATAATTTGTTATGCAAGAAGCAATAGTTATGCATTTCATTTTTAACATCACCAATTACAAAATGAGATAAAGCCTCTAATTTAGGTGGTGTGGACGTGATGTGCTTCATGTGTAATTTCTTAAGGATAAAAATGATATGTTTGCATTCATGTATCAATTTAACTGTGTGGCTTGGAGCTTATTATAAGCTCTCAAATGGGTAGTCATCATAGCTTTTGTTGTAGTCCTCATACCATTAATAATCAAACTATCACTAACCAATCTAATAATGTGGAATGTAATACGGTTAGAATATAAAAGTCAAAGTGACAAATGACAATTTATTAGAATTATAGAGTTTAGTGTGCTAAGGCCAATATTTTAAAAGGAATCAAGGCAAAGAAACCAAGTGGGCTAAAGGTTTATTATAGATAAGTTAAGGTAAGGATTATAATAAACTATAAGATGATGAAAAAGGCTCCTTTTTGGGGCTTTTATGTATTACAAACAGTGTCATAATAGTACAATTTACAATTTGATATATCCTTTGTATTTGCTAATGCTTTTACATATTTTGTAAATCAACTTGAAGTGTAGAAGTGATAGACTTCATAAAACGAGATGGAAAAGAATGAAAAATACTATGCAATGATGCATATCATTGACTCTAGATCAACATTGTCCATGATAATTTCCCTAATTTTCCCTTTATGGTCTGCTTTAAATTCAAACCCCATATCTTAGGTAGCATTTGTGGCATGCACAGCAAATACACTTCCTTGTATGGGATTTTTTGATTATTTTTGCTTGTAAGGTTAATTTGTGGCTTGGTTTAAGAACATAGACCTAAATGCAGCAAACTACATTGGAGAATGGGAAAAATAAAACAAAAGTAAAAGAGAGATAATGGAAAAGGCCAAATTTTTCAAATTAATTATCACCTCATTGTTGTAAGCTTGTAATGTCCATTGTGTCCTCTGAAAGATACAAGTACATATTCATCGTTATAAGAACTTAGCACCAAACTCAAGCCCTACATCGAGAAATATGTTAATTATTTGAAGTAGATTGCTCTAGAAACATACTTGAAAAATCTAGTTATCTTCCATAATCACACCACAAATTAAAAAGGATGAGTAATCTAATTAAATTTCATAATACTTGCCATCTTGTTATAATCACATAGATAATATAGGGTCCTTACAAAATTAAAAATATCTTACTAGTAACAAGAACATGCCCTTAAACAAAAGCTACCATTAACCAAGCCAGCGTAAACATATTAAGCATGATAGTCTCTAAAACCTCTGCAGGGATAGCATGGAATACAAATTGTGATAAGGGATATATAGCAAGCAAGGGCATCAACTTTAATTTCCTAAAATCTAAAATCTAAAATCATTATTTATATAAGAACTAAGATAATGGAGCAAGGTAAAGATAAACCTAAACCAAAAGTTACCCTTCACAAGCATTCACAAATAAATAAACTAAGGCATTTTTCTTATTAACCGTATAGCTCTTGTACAATGAAATAGGATAGATAAATAAGCATTCCTATAATTGTATCCATTTTATATTAAACACATGATATATATAAAGCTTGTATACTTTTACAACTCCCATTTCTTTATACCAGTTAGTCTAAACTCTATATCATTATCAAAAGTAGGGGTGTACATGGGCAGGGTCGGGTCAGGGTGATACTTGACCCAAAACCTGACCCGATTAAGGTATTGGGCGTATTTTTATACCTGTAGCCCTACCCTGCCCGAAGAAACCCAATTTTAAGGCGGGTTAGGGTGACTCTAATAAGTAAGACTATACATGGGTATGGCCAGACCAAACATTCAATATGTCTGATATCTGACCCGATTAAGATATCGAATTTGTTTTTATACCTGTGGCCTTACCCGACCCTAATAAGTTCGATTTATGTTGGGATAGGGCGAGTTCGGGTCGCCCAAACTAATTTTTTTTTTATGAATTGATACTTGTAATATAAAAATATTTTTTTACAAATTTATAGGTATATATTTCAAAACAATGGACTTTTAGAACTCTTATATTTGTATCAGTAATAAAAAAAATAGTCTAGTATTATCAAGTAAAATATAAGATATACTAACATAATTAGTCTTAGATAAATATAAATATTTTCATTATTCGACAAAAGAAATGTCAGTAAGCATTCACATCAATGATAAAAATAATTAAGAAATAAAGAATATTTGTATAGGTAATAAAAATTACAGTATGCAGAGATAATTAAATGAAATAAAAATTAAAAAAATATAAGATGACAAGATATTAATAACTAAAAAAAAATAACTATTAGGGCGAGTTGGGCAGAATATACCTTCGCCCGTGGCCCAACCCAATCCAAAAAAATTTTGTTTAAAGTTATACCCATTTATATTTTAGTTCGGCCCGATTAGATCGGGCTAAGGTGGGCCCCTATGACCAATCAGGTCGATGAACACCCCTAATCAAGAGTCAAGGCAACAATGACTTGTAACCTCCTTCATCTATAGACATCCATATCTAGAGATAAACTAAAGAAATGAATAAGGGCAATTATAAGCAAGTTGTCTCAATGAATAATTCAATGCCTTTCATTTTTTGCTTCAATGACCCTATACTATTGTGATATAAATAATAATTAGGCATTTTAGTCAATTTGTTAAGTTTGTTTTAATTGGTTATAGATTGTTAGCTATATAAGATAGTACTTAGGGAAGGTGTAGGTAGCTTGATTGATTTGGTTGGTTATAGTTAATAGATAATCTCTTTATTTCTCTATTTTCTCTTTTGACTTCTTTTTTTCTTACTATTTCCTTCATACTTCTATTATGGTGCTTAACAATGGTATCAGAGCATGGCAATCCTCAGCCATTATAAAGGTAATGCGCTTATAAATAATATTGCCTGAAAAGGGTAATGATCATCCATTTAGATGAACAATTTGCCAATTTACAATAATTAGTTTACAAAGTTGTCCTTTTGATGAACAAAATCATGAGGAAGGTCCAATTTTCAAGGAACTGTAACAAGGAATAGTGTAGCTCTACCAAATCAAAGGAACCATCAAATATTTTTACCAAGATGGATAAATTGATGTAATTGAAACATAAGAGAAGGGTGGTAAAGTATCAAGATACTTTTGAAAATTTGACTCGTAAAAAAATTTACCTAAAGGTCATCTAATTAGATGTTATTTGGCTAGACTAAATGTAGAAACTACTGTTATGTTATGTTTATTCAAACCTTCCACTTTAATCAATGCCATGCTATTTGCCAATGTGCAAGAGAAAACCTTAGAGTTTCTTGGTAGAATTATAGGAGGTAGAAAAGACACATAAATGATAATTCATATGGTTATCAATTAAGTATGGAATTGCCTTTACTCCATCTAACTTAAAAGCTCATGGCTCACAATCTCACTTAGGGCAATTTAGGCCTTACTCAGCTAGCTAACATTGAAACCCTCAATATTTATTTAGTTGCAAAGGAGGCTAATGTAATATAATGGAAAGGAGATCATGTACTTGCAGTAGGTGTTATAGAGGAAGACATAAAATATATAATAATTGGAATTTTTGAGAATTTGATTTTAAAGAAGCTTAACTCAAAATTGAGTGATCTATTAACCAAGGTCTCTTTTAAAGATGATTATATAAGAACAATTGGAAGGGAGCTTAAGCACACACAAAATATTTCTTTAGGAATTACTTTTGGAAGGGAGCTTGTAAACTCTTCAATTTAAAGTGCTTTTACCAAAGGAATTGATAAAAGGGCCATCTAATATTATTTTCACGTATGATATTTTCATTGAACTATTAAAAATGAAGTCTTATATGGGTGTTGTTACAGCCTTAGCAAATCCTCATCATTTCATCCATCTGTTCTTGTTTTACATTGTAGTAAATTGGTTCCACCTTATGCTAGATACTGGTTGATTAAAATCAAAATTTTAATTAACCCTTATGCATAAGGCTCTCTTTTGAGAAAGGAGTACTATTATGACATAAATAATAATTTGGTATTTTAGTAAATTTGTTTTAGATGGGTTACAATTATCCTAGTTGTTAGCAAATTATTGGCTATACAAGATAATACTCAGTAAACGTGTAGGTAGCTTGAATTTACCACTAGTCTTGTTTGCTCATGTCAACAATTGTAATCCTGTCTCACAGGGTGAAAGGTTAGATCTTTATACATTTTATTCTCGAGTCATGGATCATAGTACGAATCTTTTGAAGTGAAGTTTCTTATACCTCATATTTTTTTTATCTTTTTTCTCTCTTTCTTTTAAAGAAATTTGGTATATATATTTTTAAAAATAAAACAAAGTGGAAGAGCACACTTCAAGTGCACTTTCACTTCAGAGAATTTGTTTTGACCCCACAAATCCTTTTGTTTTTATATCTTATCATATGAGCAAGATATGAAAATAGGAGAAAAGAAGAGAAGGGGAGAGGGAGAGAGCCTTCAATAACTTTCCTCATTGTGACGTGAGAATAGGAGATGGGTATATGCCAAAATGCAAGAAATTGGAAATGGGTTAGAGAAAGAAGATGATACAAGCTGAAATCATTGGATTGTTTGATTGGTTTTTTACGAATCCAAATCTAAATTAGTTTAGTTAAATATTGAATCCAAAGTATGGAACTAATTGTTATTATAAGTTTAATATTAACATCTTTATCTAAAATTATTTTAGAGAATTTGAATTTGATTTTCTACCACCTTTTTTTAATAAAAACAATATGAAAATGTTAGTTAAGAGTAGTAGATGGGATAGTAAATAGATTGGCGACTTGTAAGATAAAATTTATATGCCAAATTTTAGTTAAAATATAAGAAAATTGATATAAATTTTATTTTATTAGTATCATGATATCTAATGTGAAATATCTATTTAGAGATTATAAACTCTAATTATGAGGGAAATTATTTTTATTATATTTTCACTACATTTGTCCTCAATAAATTATGGTTATTACATGCAAACTGCTTAAGATGTAATTTTTGAAAAAAACTTAGAAATAATTTTTTATATTTGTATTATTAAATTTGTTAATTAAAATATAATAAATATATATTTTATCAATAATGATATGATAATATATAATTTTATAAATAAGTGTATAATTT
Organism: Erythrophleum ivorense; assembly: GCA_026724425.1. Taxonomy (NCBI): domain Eukaryota; kingdom Viridiplantae; phylum Streptophyta; class Magnoliopsida; order Fabales; family Fabaceae; genus Erythrophleum; species Erythrophleum ivorense. The sequence goes on along the minus strand of JAIUCV010000625.1, from coordinate 22,319 downwards.
TATAATTAAATTATACATATTTTATTATTAAAAATTATATAGTTATTATATTTTTATTAAAAAAATTTATAAAAAATCTAAGACAAAAATGGAAATAAATTATGGGGCCATGTCTGGGCTGGGCCGCCTATTACACCGTTTGACCTTTATTATTCTAATTTTCCCCAAAAAAAAGAAAGGGGGGAGAATTGTCGCTCCCGATTGCAGGTCCATTGATCCCTTGCTGCAAGTATTTCCTGTCAGACCAAAATTTTCCGATTCGAACTCGAAGCACACTCAGCGTTTTTTCCTGAATGATTACGGCGTTACAGGTTGATTCAATGCATTACTGCAATTTCTTATTCTCCCTGCACTGCGCGCTTATTTTTCTAGTTTTTATAGTATTAGTTACAAGGTTTTTATATTTTTAATTTCCCATGATAAAAGTTTGGAACTGCGCTACCCAGCACCTGGTGAGTTGTGATCGCCTGTAGTTGTCCTTTTCACCTTCTCGTGGGATGTTACCTAATAAGCGAAGCGCCATACTGACATATACCCAATACACATAGAATGAAATGAACAAAGCTTAATACTTGGTGATGTTGTGTGCACTTAGAGAAGTGTGTTTCATGTAAATCTTTGCTAATTTCACCCTTCTAGGGTATGCACCTAATTTACATACGCTGATTATGCTATCTGAGGTCTATTCTTTCTCAATTGGCTCATTTGTTTGTTGACAATGGCATCAGATTAACACGTGTGTATCGACAGCGGTGGCACCTTGCTGTATATGAACACAGTTGACTTAAAATGGATCATGCTCGATCGACCTCGGGGAATGCCGAGGATAATGTGGGGATTCCAGATGATTTGCGATGCAAGAGGTCAGATGGGAAACAGTGGAGATGCACTGCCATGTCCATGCCAGATAAAACAGTCTGTGAGAAACACTATATTCAGGCAAAGAAGAGGGCAGCTAATTCTGCTATGAGAGCTAGTCTGAAGAAGGCTAAGAGAAAGCCATTAGGTGAGAGTGACATTTATCTGGAGAGCAAGAGTGAGGATTTTGACATGCCACTCGCAAGCATGAAAGTTGAACAGCATTCAGCCTCTGGAAAGAACAAGGCATCAAAAAATAAGTTTCGATATACAGCGGAGACTCCAACCACAAGGACCACCTCTGTGCGTAATGCTCTGAAGCCAAATGACGATTCACCAGATGATATTCCCCAGTATGAAGAGAATTGGATATCTTATGAGTCACCACCTGCCTCTGGAATGGGTTCATCCAGGAAAAGATCTCAAAGGAGTTTAGATGTCAATGCTACTACAGTGAGTTGACATGAAAAATTTGCAGCTAATGCTTCTTCTTCTGCTTCTTTTAGATTTTGTTTTTACCAATTTTTATTCTTCCCTTTTTATGTTAAAAAGATACCCCTGTAGAATCAATCAATATAATGCTATAATAGTATCCTTAAATATAATTAAAAAAAAAACTCTCCTAACGTTGCTAATAGGAGCATCTTTTAGAGCTATTAACTACTTGTAGAAAAGTAAGTTGCTAAAGCTGGTCAGAATAAGAAATCATTCTCAGCATGTGACACAGTGGCAGCTCCACTATATTATCTAGAACATGATAGTTGATATATTGCCTCTTCTGAAAATTCTTAATCAACCATTTGATCAAGGTAAAATATGGAGTCAGTGGCTTTATGTAGTTGTTCTGTCTACATTTCTCTACGGGCTTTAGAATTTTGTGATAGCTCTGAAATCTTGACTGATTGCTGGTAGGCTTTAAAGCCAGGCATCACAAAATGTATGAAACTTTAAATTTGGGGTCTTAAATTTCTGAAAAATATGTGACAGTTAGCAAATCTTGTCCTCAAAGTCGAATTGTCTTGAAAAGATGAGGTTTAATTACAATGAATATAATTATCTATTTATTATGGTTTCATTCCTTGGGAATGCTAAAGGGGTATGTTACCTGGGATGCAGTTCCTGTTCTCAATAGTACCAATGGTTTGCTGTTTTTATGTTTCTTGATACTGATTTGAAAGTTCATATGTCAGGAATACTCTGATGGAAGTACAGATTCCTCTGATGACACTGGTGGGCAAACTTGCCATCAGTGCCGTAGGAATGACAGAGACAGAGTTATTTGGTGTCTGAGATGTGATAGGAGAGGATACTGTGATAGCTGTATATTAACATGGTGGGCATATAATATTGGTGAAGACACGCCATTTGTTAGTTATAAATTTGTTTTAGGTGGATGGTGAATGTTTACTGTTATGACTTTCTTAATTTTAGGTACTCAGACATGTCATTGGACGAAATTCAGAGAACTTGTCCTGCCTGCCGTGGCACCTGTAATTGCAAAGTTTGTTTACGTGGTGATAATTCAATAAAGGTATTTTAACTGCTCAGTTGTATCATCCGATGAAGGATGCCTTCAAAGTTCAGTGTACACAGTTCCTTTACCATTTGGGTATTAGCTTTTTGTTTCTTTGGAGATTTAGGTTCGGATACGCGAGATACCTGTTCTAGATAAGATACGATATCTCCACTTGCTGCTGTCATCAGTACTTCCTGTGGTAAAGCAGATTCATCGTGAGCAGTGTTATGAAGTTGAACTTGAAAAGAAGTTGCGCGGTAAGATGCATGATATGTCTTCTTCATGTTTGCTTGCAAGTTTAGCAGTATTTGAAAATCTTGAAATATTGTTGTCTTCTCCAGGGATTGAAATAGATCTTCCTAGGACAAAATTGAATGCAGATGAGCAAATGTGCTGGTACATCAAGAGCCCTATTAAGTTTTTCTGCATATGAATGATTTATGAAATTTTTATTTCATAGAATTGTTGGATTTAATTTCCTTATTTAGAGTTAGTAAAATGGATCATATTTTTTAATTTAATTTTGATTTATTGTCTTGCAGCAATTTCTGCAGGATACCCATTACTGATTATCACCGACACTGCCCAAATTGTACATATGATTTGTGCCTTAATTGCTGTCGAGATCTTCGGGAAGCAAATGTAAATCAAGATAAAGTAACCCCATCAGATGAAGCAAAAATTTCAGAACGGAATGTATTAAATAAGTTGGCTGATTGGAGATCCAACAGTGATGGCAGTATTCCATGCCCCCCAAGGAAGTATGGTGGCTGTGGTTATTCATCATTGAATTTAAGCCGCATCTTCAAGCTGAATTGGGTTGCAAAATTGGTGAAAAATGTGGAGGAGATGGTTAATGGCTGCCAGATTAATGAATTTGGAGGCCCACCAGAGACCAGGTTGAATGATCCGAAGCTTTACCAATACTCTCACAGAGAGGCCAGCAATGATAATTATCTGTACCGTCCAGCATCTGAAGATCTCAAAACTGATGGGATTGGCAATTTTAGAAAGCACTGGAAAAATGGCGAACCCATTATTGTTAAGCAAGTATTTGATACGTCATCAAGCTGGGATCCGATGGTCATATGGAGAGGGGTTCAAGAGACAGCAGATGAGAAAATGAAAGAAGTTGAGAACAAAGTGGTTAAGGCCATAGATTGCTTAACCTGGTCAGAGGTACACACTTATTTGATGATTGAGATTGTATAGGTTATTTCTTGCTTTGTTTATTCATTGGTTAATCCATTTTTGTTAACCATACAGATTTCTGCTTTTCTTGCTTTTATATTGGCAGATAGATATTGAACTCAGTCAATTCATGAAAGGATACTTTGAGGGGCGTACCCATGAAAATGGTTGCCCACAAATATTGAAGTTGAAGGATTGGCCTTCACCTAGTGCATCTGAAGAATTTTTATTGCATCAAAGACCTGAATTTATCAGCAAACTGCCTTTACTTGAGTATATTCACTCCAAGTGGGGCCTTCTTAATGTTGCAGCTAAATTGCCTCATTACTCCTTGCAGAATGATGTGGGACCCAAGATTTATATATCATATGGGGTCAATGAGGAACTTGGTAGTGGTGACTCAGTGACCAATCTTCACTTCAATGTGCGGGACATGGTATGTTCTTCGTCGTTAATCTAAGAGATTAGAATTGGTCATTAATCACTATTATCTTTCTATTACATTATTGAGTTTGAGTAGATACTAATTAAATTGCAATAAATTTACGATACTCTAAGGTCCTAGACCTGCAAATTCGTTATCATTTTATCTTTCTAATTTTGAGTGCTTTAAAAATTTAAATTTGATGCTAAATTGTTAATTTATGTTTGATTATGTATCTGTTGGAGTTTAACTTCTGATCTGACATGTGCAAGTTGTTAATAACAGTCAACTTAAAAATTTATAGTGTGCTGTTTGAATGTAAAACCCCAAACATGTTCAAAGTTTACCCAAACTCCAATAAATACTGTAACAATTTATATTTCTTTTTCTGCCATCTTGTCTAGGGTGAAATAATGGAATTTTGATTTATTTAAACAAAGAAAAGGAGATAAATAGGCTACGAGCAATATAACTGATAATAAACTGACATTTGCTGAGTTTGATCAGGTATACCTTTTGGTCCATACAAGTGAAGTGAAGCTGAAGAAATGGCAGGGAACGAAAATTGAAAAGGTACAAAAAGCATCTGAGGCAAACAAATCGCCTGTGGATCCACAAATATGTTCAGCGGGGAGTTCACCTGGCTCATCACTTGCCACAGAAAGAAATGGACAGGAGTTGGATTCAAATGAGAAAACATCAATTATCAATCAAGGGTTTGAAATTTATTCTAGTGCTGAAGGGGATATGATCAATTCTGAACTTCCAATCAGACAAGATGGAGATGTCTCTGAGAAAACAAATCCTGGAGTTCTTTGGGATGTCTTTCGTAGGCAGGATGTTCCAAAGCTAACTGAATTTCTGAAAAAGCATTGGAAAGAATTTGGGCAGCCAGATAATGTAGTAAACAAATTTGTAAGTCTGTATTGCAACCTTATATTTCTTTCATGATTCCATCTTTAATGGTTTGGTTTGTCAGCTAACCTTATCTTTGGATATAGTTTTCCTTGATTGTATTGCTCACGGTACTCTTTGGATTGAAGGTTACAAGGCCTCTCTATGATGGAGTTATTTTTCTTAACATGCACCATAAAAGAAAGTTGAAGGAAGAATTTGGTAAGATAGTATGCTTTTCTCTTTATGAATTATTAAGAGCTTGATAGGGAAGTGCTTGGTTGACACATGTTGCACTCAGAAAATGATAGGGAATCACTAGTGTATGTGCAAAACCAGATTGAGGTGATCTGAGTGATATCTGCATCTATGCTGTCGATAGTTGAAATCTAAATGTATGTTGCCTTTACTGTTAATAATAATGATTTGAAGTTATGGAGCCTGTCTAGAAATTTCTGAAGGATTGTAGTTTTTATTTATCTCTTCATTTTAAGTTTGATGGATATCTTCCTACATAGGAGTGGAGCCGTGGTCATTTGAACAGAATGTGGGGGAAGCTATATTTGTTCCTGCAGGGTGTCCTTTTCAAGCAAGGAATGTTCAGGTGAGATCATTTTTCCTTGTGAGTTATTTTTTAATTACTGCCCTCCATAGTTTTTTACCATCTACTGGAACCAAGGATAATGTCTAATAGTAAAAGGGCAACAATCAAAAGATATTAGAGGTATTGTTGGTTGACTTTGTCCACAGACTTATATTAATAATCTATGTAGTACCTCATAAAGTTTTTTTGATAACCAATAATTGCAAATAGTTCTGTTAAGTAATTAAATATTTTTTTTGGTAAGTTCATCTTTTATAAAGATTGAGTTCACTTCCTCTTAGCAAAAGAAATTTTACTTTGGTTTCTAAAACCTTTTTCAATAAAATAACCTAAATTCACTGAAAGTGAACAATTACATTTATCACTAGATAACTTTTTGAGGAACCAGAATGGAAAACTTTTTTGTTTAATGGATTCTTCCTTATTATATTTGTCATAAATTATAATGTACGTGAACATCTCCACGTTATGAAAATTTCAGTCCACTGTTCAGCTGGGCCTTGATTTCTTATCACCGGAAAGCCTGGGGGAGGCTGTGAGATTGGCAGAGGATGTTCGCTGTCTGCCAAATGAACATGAAGCAAAGCTTCAAGTATTGGAGGTCAGAAGACAGAAAAAGCTACATTTATAATTTATTATTTGGTTCCCTCTCTTTTCGTTGCCTACCCTTGCAGTCTCCTATCGAATTTCTTGAGATCCATTTAATTTTTGCGGCCCCCCTCAGTTTACTTTCTTGAGCTTCTCTTGGACATTAATGCAGGTTGGGAAGATATCTCTCTATGCGGCAAGTTCAGCCATCAAAGAAGTTCAGAAACTCGTACTTGACCCAAAGTATGCAAATTTGACATTTGTCTTTGTCTTTGCTTAAGTTGTGTCTTCACCCCCCTTCCCCTTATGCAGTTTCTTCTTTCTCATAAAATTTGGTCCCTTCTTTAAATGAAATGGAAAATGAATTCATTACTGATCCCTACACAGAAATGTTAAATTGGTTTCCTTTTGTTATTAGTTGATTCATTATGAAAATCATTCTGACCCAACATCTCCATCTCCCTTTTTCTATGCTTATAAATAGTGTAAGAGCTTAACTGTTGTTCTGCCTCAGACTTGGTGCAGAGATTGGATTTGGAGATCCCAATCTGACTGCAATGGTTGCTGAGAACTACGAGAAGATGGTTAAGCAAAGGCAGATTACTTGTGCTTGAGTACCCCACGCTGTTTGGCAATTGAATCGGTAAAGGGTCATGTGTTATATAATAGTTTTATATGATAGTCATGTGTTATATAATAGTTATGTGTGAGCAATATTGCACAGAACGATGCTATTTCTGAGTGTATTTTTTAATATGTATGCAATCATCTAATGTGCATAATGGTTACAGGCTACAGACTAGTGAATCATGCATATGAGCGATTACGAACTGCGCGCTCTATTTTTCAGGAAAAAGAAAAAGAAACATGTCATACGCACGAACCTGTCTCTGCTTGCTTTGTGGCTGACAATGATTGTTGAATTCAGGTTAATTCGTTCCACTACAAGACACTCAAAATTTGAAATGGGTTCAGTTTTGGTCGTTGTCTTTGTTGCCATGCAATTCATACATTGCTTTGACAAAAAGAAGGTTGTTACATGCTTCTCCTCAACCGAGATATATATATATATATATATATATTTACCTTTTCCTTTTGGGCCTGCTAAAAGAAGAATTATCTCCCATGTAAGCATGATACTTTTAACGGCAAATTATATATAATCGTTGGAGTTATAGTTTAATTAGAATTTTAGTATACGAAGATAACATTTTATTTTTCTAAATTATCACAAAAATGAGAACGTTACCTATCATATAAACGTAAACTCTAAAAAAGTTAATTGTACTGTGATGCCTATTGTTTTCATATTTATTTTTTCAAATTTCCAATTTGGTGAGACAATAGTGTTAATTGATATTAACGTTATTATTATCATTATCATTATTATTATTTGTGATAGAACAATAAATGAATTGTGTTTTAAAATTTGTATATTAAAATTATGATAAATCTATAATTGAAGAGGTCATACGTAGCATCTCCTACTTTGAAAGCCCTAAGCTGTGAGGGTGAATGAATCAGCAATTCGATAGAAATCCGATTGCAGTGCTTGCCAGGCTGATTCAGGTGCCTGAGCATTTAAAGTGAAGAGCCTACCAGCAGCAGCGCAACATACAGCAAGATTGTGCCGCCGAAATGAGGGACTCTCCACTTTGAACTCCAGTTCGTAGTATTTTGCATTTCCCTGGGAATCCTCTCTCTCACTTGCTTTTATCAATGTTCCTTTTACGTCTGGGCGCTGCGTTGATCCCGTTATGCTCCGAATCACAGCTTCACCCACCTCCTCCGGGCCCCCAAATGCTTCAATCCTTGTTTAAAACAGCAAACAGCAAATGGATTACCTTTATATTATTAGCTCATAACAATTGACATAAAGTTTGCATATTTCATATCCCATTGCTAATTGCTGATAAAACCAAGAGTTTTTTTGTTTCCGATTTCTGGTTACTCACGAGAAGTCTTGAGGAACGGGCGAGACAATGACACTGACATTGAGTTCGCCGGTTGAGCCGGGTGGACCAAATGCAACAACCGGTTCGCTGATATTAGGACGGCGCCGACCATTGAGGGGAGGCGGATCCAATGATCGTTCCAATTCTTTTTTCTTGGCTGCTCGGTATAGTAGCGTCTGATCTCCCACCCAATTTGCTGGGTATATGAATTCTGTTATTCGCGGCGAAACCAGTAATCCAATCACTTTTTCTTTTCCCCTATCTACTTATTATCTAAGTTAAAATACAAAATATGTAGAAGAAATTACTGACCAAATCCTTCATTAGTGTCAATGCAACGATTGTAGCCTCCAATGGGATAAACCACGTCGAGCTTAAGATTCCGGCCAATCTCCGGCGACAACCCCAGAAGAAAACTGGTAATTCCACCAAAGTTGGCACCTACAGCCACGAGTGAAGCCGACCCAACGCCCACAAGAAGCCGCCGCCTGAACGTCGTCGCTAAAGGTGCAAATTCATGCGCTGGAGACCGCCCTTTCAAACTCTCTTCTCGATTACCCGAACATTGTGCCCCGTAAAGTCGAGTGCATGCGTGGAAGCTGGCTTGCCATGCCATGTTTTGCACTACTATATTTGATTACTTTAGAGGGCACTCACTAATATCATCAGTGTTGGATGCAAAGTTTATTCGTTAGCTTATTCCGTAGCCAATAGAAACCTTTTGGATCATCTCACTCATAAAGCGAGGCCTTTTGAAGCTTCCAATTCCACGGCATCTCACGTCAAAGAGAAATAATTAACAATGAAGTGGCAGATTCTGATTGCGCATGTGGCTGTGACTCTGGGATAACGCTTATCCGGTTTTTGTGGTTATCATTCTTTCTCGTTGCAGTTAATGATAAGAGCCAGTACGTTCTTTGAAAGCCATTTTTGCGCTTTTGAAGTACCAGAAATTTTATTAAAATTGGGGAGCCTAGCGTACATATTGAATTTGCCATTTCAACTCTTTCCTACTCACTGGCTTCCACGATTTATACACTAGGGGGGAAGGGACATTTAAAAAAAAAAAAAAAGACGAAATGGAGGACCAAAGTGAGCTGAAAATTAATCCAAATAAAAAGGTAGAATGATTCAAAGCCTGCGTTGTTGTTGGTTGACCTCAAGGTGTTGCTGCCTTTTCAGCCTGTTTAGCGCCATAGAAAAGCATCATGTGCGCCACCTCCACCAATCCCCAAAAAGTCCAGAGTCGTCACATCCCCACTTCCTTTACTACTTGGCCCACCATTCATTGGACCATGCAAAACTCCATTGTTATTAATATTATTGCTTCGACTACTCTGCTCAATCATCTTTGATAACGCCTTGCTCTGATCCAATATAGCATTGAACATATCCACACTGTTTATCCCAACGCTATTATTTCCACTGAAATACTGAGACGATGAAATATCATGTTGGCCACTGTTCATATAGTGGTTATTATTCCCCAGGGAATGCCCAAATGATGGGGGTGCCATGCAAGAGTTCATACTGCTGCTGTTAGTGTTACTCACAGTTGCTCCCATTTGGGCTGCTTTTTGCAACAATGCCGTGGCTGACATGTGGGAACCACCCGATTGGTGCTCGTTTTCTTCAAACATGCTTAGGGAATTATTTGAACTCAGTTGAAGTGATGGACAGGAACTATTGGACGAAAGGCTTCTTGCAAATACGCTTCCAGCCATATAGTTAAATGGTTTTGCTGGCAATTCCAGGAGCTCCTGGTGAGGGAGTGATAGCGGGTGTTTAATCTCATCAGAATGGTTAAAGTGGGACGTCCCAATTTGTAGATTGAAACTGGAGTTGATTGGTAATGAAGAAACGAGATTTGGGATTTGATGTTGGCCTTGTAAGTTTGAATTTGAACCCAATAATTTTGGCAGTAGTCCTTCATTATTGGCTTTGTTATTATCCTCGGCCAGGGCGTCGCAGAAAGCTCTATGGGTGATGAAGCTATCTCTTCTGCACCAAATTAATACAAAATGAAGCAGTGAGTTAATTATTATCATGAGGAAAAATTAAAATATATAGAAATTTTAGAGACGAATATATAGAGCTATAGACGAGTAGATAACTACTGATCATGTGAGACATAAGCACCATGCATCATGCTTGGATTTTTTTTTTGATACAGCATGCATGCAATGTTGGATATTACTATAAAATTGAATCTTTGACCGATAGAGGCTTTTGTGTGTGGGTATGTGTGTAGGTTCTAATTTCTTATTGTTTATGTTCTATCAAGGGCCATATATGAGATTATATATATTAAGATCAGAGACAGTTCAATAAAACGAAATTAAAGAAAACTAGACTACAACTAAGAGTAAAAGTACGTAATATTTATTATTAAGCAGCCGAAATAGAAAGCTTTGTAAAGGACCTAAATGCAAATGGTACGTAGCTAGAACTTCCAATATTCATGGGTCAAATAAATTCCATAATTTTTTGATGGGGTTATCATATATGTGAACCTGGAGAAGATGGTGCCACAGTCACATCTGTATTCCCTAGTACCGCAGATCTTAGAATGGGCTTTCCAGTCGGATTGAACGGCGTATCTCTTAGAGCACTTTTCACATTTCCATTTCTTCTCGCCATGTTTTCTTGAGAAGTGCTTCTTGATGCCAGTAAGGTCACCTAATGCTCGAGCTGGGTTATGGTGGACGCACGAAGGTTCTGGACAAACATAAACCCGCTTTCGAACTTCGGTGCTCGTTCTTTGTTTAAGCTTCCATGGCAGGTTATGGCCTCGTCGGTGCAATTGAAGATTCTGATCCCTTTGGAATCCTTTGCTGCAGATTTCACATACGAATCGGTTTCTGGCCATCAGAGTGTTTGGTGATAGGGCAATCACTTCAGCACTTGGATCTGTACACCAAAGCACCAAAGAAAAGAAAAACCATTAATTTTTACGTTTGATATTGCTAATTTGTTATGAAGAAAGTGACAAAAAGCTGATAATATGATGAGACGCATCCCTTATGAAGATAGATATATGTAAATGAATATAACGAAGAAATTAAAATGTGATATATCTGAATCCTAGTCCACCCGTACGTACAAGCCAGAAACGTAAGAAAAGGAGAAAAGGAGTATATAAATAAAATCCAAAATCTCTCTCTCTCTCTCCCCCTCCGCCTTTTAATTTGACACACCCACCTACAGACAAGGAATACCAAACACAGGAAAGAACATCCACACGAACATAGAGAGAGAGAGAGAGAGAGAGAGAGAGAGAGAGAGAGAGAGAGAGAGAGAGAGAGAGAGTGGTAAGAGGCTTGATTTTCAAAGGCGAAGATATGTGTGTGTGTGTGTGTGTGGGGTGCTTTACCTCTGAAACAGTGGAGAAACAAAAAAGGAAGGAAAAAAGGAGGAGAGCAGAGAATACTAGTAGTCAACAGTGAGCAGCAATGATTGTAAATTCCAGACAATAATTGAGCTTCTTCGGCTACTAAGGCGCCAATAATTCATTATCATGAATTAATTTTGCTATGCATTTTTGGCTTAAAACACCCCACGTACTTCTTCCCGTCCGAAGCAGAAGTAGAAATTCAACAAACACTATGCCTTCTGGGGAGATCAGTTCTTACTCTTTTATTTACTACGTAATATCTTTCTTAATTTATAATTTAATGTCCATTTTGATTTTGAGCAAATATGTATATACAATAAAATTATACATGACTATATTTCACAACGTTTTGAATCAATGAGTTCTTTTGAGTGAGATTTGCCAGATTACTTATAGTATGATATATATTCAAGCAATCGATTGAACTCATCCCCTTCATGATTTATTAAAATTCAAAGGGAAAAGTTCAAAACCAATAATCAGAGAACGCTATATATATTTAAAGGGAAAAAAAAAGGAAATCAAAGGGAAAGAGAAGAAAGTGAAACTAAAAATCCACAGTTTTTAAAAAAGAAAATAGAAAAGCCAAAGAAACTGACATGGTTGCTAGCAAAATTACCTGGATTTCCTGGTAGGCTTCTTTTCTTCTTAACAGGTGGAGGTGGCAGTTGTGAATTAGTGTTGGAACCGTTGCTGTTAGTTGTAGTTGAAGTAAGAGAATTTGGACTATGGAACTGATGAACAATAACTTCTGGCTGCTGTTTAATAACTGCATCTTCTCTGGTATTCTCCGTCGAGAAACTCCCACTGTCACAGCTTGTGATGTTTGACATTGAAGCTACAGCTACGCAAAGATAAGGCAAGAATCTATCGAAAATCTTTCCTTTCCTTATTCTCTCTCTCTCTCTAAACTAGCTAGTGTTTCCTAGCTTCTTACTGCTCCCCTAAAGAAAATATTTCATTACTAGAAAAAACGTTGAAATGAAAAAGAGCCGAAAAGATGGGATTTGTGCGACTAGAGGAAGACAAATACCAGAAAACTCTCCTCCATTTATGGTGTGCAGGCGAGAGTTTCTTGCTGCCAGAAGAATACAAGAACCAGGCTTTGGATTTGCATTATAATAAAAAAAAAATATATATATATATATATATATTTTATATTTCTCTAGGGCGCTGTTGTTTGTGGCTCTATACATATACCCCCACCATTCTTCAATATTACCCTTGAGCTATTTTTTTCAATAATTGGCAATTTAATAGCATTAAATACTTCTCAATTATACAAAAATAAGTCAAAACAAGGAACTTGGTTGAAAAACAACATTCTTTTTCGGGAAATAGTTATTTGAATCAACTCGAGGGAAATATTTAGTATATTCTGTAGTTGAAAATATTTTAATAAGTAAATTTTTAAAAAAAAAAACTTAAAATTTAATTTAATAATGATTTAAAATTAAATTATATATTTTTATCAAAAAATAAACTAAATTAGATAATAAAATAAGAATAACAATAATTGAGTGTTGGATACTCCATAATTATTGAAAGAAAAGAATTTATATACAATTAAGTATATTCTTATTATAAAGTTATCTAATCAAAACATAATAAATATATTTTTTTAATAATAAGATGGTAAGTATATAATTTTTATAAATAATTATATATTTTTTATTAAATCATACATATTTCGTATTATTATTGGAAATCATATATTTATTATATTTTAATTAAAAATTTAATAATAAAAATATTTAAAAAACTATATATATATATTTAATTTTGTTAAAAATGAGTTCAACGGGAAATGAGCCGAGGCAATCAAATATTTACGAATGCAAATCTTTGTAAGGATAATATGGGTAGTTCACTATGTTGATGTAGTTAGAGATTTTGTCTGTATTGAGGTGATAATGATATTTTAATGGGAAAAATATTGTTCCAAAGTTGCCATCTTCTGTTAACCAAAAACCACAAAACTGCCACTAAGGGATAAGAGTGAGCCGCCTCGAGCTATTAATTTACGAAAGTAACCTCACTCGTCACTGGCTACCTCAGATCGAATCCTTCTCGAAATGACCGATAATGATACAAAAATTCTTCTGTTCATGCCCTCCTTCCGGGTAATTTCCCAAGCCTATCTTACAACCAAGCTCATTTTTTCTCTTTATATGTCGAAGCCCTACGCTCCTTTCGTCGTTTGGCCTACCTCCGTATGTATGAAGCTTGTCCTGTCTCGTCTCCTTCTATATACTTTTTACTTTCATTTTTTTTAAATCAGCTGTTCTATTTAATAAAAAGTAAATAAATTAACATAGATAATATTAATAAATTGGTTATGTTTTTTTTATTACGAGAAAGTATCTGTAAATTTTATTCAAACTATTATTATTTTAAGCAACTTTAAAAATTCACTCTTTCATATCAATCTGGTGTTTTTAGGGCTTTGATTTAAAAATATTTTAAAAAAACAATGTTAGGAATAGATAGTATCTCTTGCTGAATATATTTATGTGTTTGATTAAGCCCTATTTAGATATTTCAAATTATTATTAATTCACCACTTCAATAATTAAATTAAAATGAACTAGATTGATTTATTCGACTATAAATATGGCCTAGTTATAAATTACACTGATTTTTTAATGAAAAACTCAGACTGATTTATTGAGTGAACAGGTCCAGTGTATGTAATTTTTTATAGCTATAAATAAAAAATCAATTAATATTAAAGGTAGCGTGTAATAAGAGATGGAGGAACGAAAACTGCGAGAAAATGATAGATAATGATCAATTCAATTTTATAGTTTCTATTGCCAACAACTTTGTTCGTCTACTTAAAACCGAATCATATATTGATTAAGGATATTATTGCTTCAAAAAGCATCTTTTTATTATTTTTGAACTATAGTATGCCTATGTGCATAATGCAAAACCAATTATTATTATTGTTTGATGATCTAGTCCGTCCCCTCCATAAAATGGTATCATTAAGAAACAAAAGAAGAGTAGAATGTCCTTTCATATACTTCAAGTTGTCATTATAATGATAATAGATTCAATTTTCAAAATATACATAAATGCTAGCAAACAATTTTTTGTTTATGAGAAGTTATCTATGCTGATTTACATTTTAAGGGTAAATAAAATTTTACTATGATAAATTCTTTGGCTCCATAATACATTGTTTAGGAAGAGATCATTTTAGAACTTCGAAAGATTAAACTCTACGTTAATCAATCTATTGCTAACTATAATACATCATATTTATTATGTTATAATTATTTTAATAATATTTATTTATTCTTATTATTTTTTTAAATTAAGAGTACAAAAATTGATTCCTATTTACAAAATGATAATTTTTCAATTCATTTTTGTTTCAATCGTTGAGTTTACGTGAAACAAACGCCTAATAACGCATAGTTACATACACTGTCGTAGAAAGTATATATCTGCATGGATTTCACTTTTCACGATTAACAGCAAGAAACTTGCATTGATGACTTGATGGGACTTTGGAACCGCAGGTCTGTGCCATTGCCCATTATTATAACGTACCCCTTTTCCGAACGTGATCAACATCGAACAGTTAATTAGCGGCTATTTTTGTGTCTATCTGGCACATCACCCTGTTTTTTTCCCCCCTTTTGAAAAAGATAATTTTAAGATTATTTATAGTTTCAATTCTTAAATATTAATTAATTAAAAACGACTATTAATTCTAAAATTACAATTAGATGCAACTCCATAAATTTTTACTACCAAAGTTTTTAATTAAAATATAATAATTATATAAATTTTTAATTAAAATATAACAAATATATATTTTATTTGAAAAACTATATACTTGTCTATAAAAATTATATGTTTATAATTTTATTATTAAAGATTACATTATTATTATATTTTAATTAAAAATCTTGATAATAAAAGCATAAAAAAGTATGTATAAATATTGTCCTTCGTTTTATCTAGCGTGGTGTTCCTTCCTCTTTTACATTCTTTGCTCATTTGTGTGTCCTAAGAGACTTTATTTTTTATACTATTATAATACTGAATATTTGATATTATTATTATTGGATTAAAATCATATGATTTAATTTTAAATTATGACTAAGTTAAATAATGAATTATAAGTGAAAATTATTTATAAAATAAATATAAATAATATTATTTTTTAATTTTTTTTAATATTACAGATTATAATAAATAGTTTTCTCATACAGATTCAAATTGCTGATAAGTGATCGCTGATTCTCACCACTTTGATGATTTAAACTGAAGCCACCCATTATATAATGAAATCAAACTTTGTAAGTATTAGAGCTGAATGAACCCGATAGTATATATAATATACGTTTGATTTTCATTCATTTTTTTAATTTTGAAATTAAATTTTAAAGTCTATTTATATAAACTAACAATCAAGTTTAGATTGTATGCATGCGTGCATATATAACTAAACAAGAAATGGATGTTGAAGTTGACACATGCACACGCGAATAAAGACTTTTCATGCAGCTTAACTAATTAATTAGGACTAATTAATGAAGGAGTTTTCAATACTATACTATAAAGAATTGAAGTACTGGTTTAATTACATACCAAATCAATCTAAACAAGATCGTACGGGCAGACCTATTTATGTTAGGCATAATGCCCGTAAAATCTTTGAATTGCATGTCTAAGCATTGGTTTCTTAACTTCTAAACATGGTCTCAACAACCATGATTACACCTTTTTGCTGTACTTAAGTAAATTGCTGAATATGAAAACAGCAGTTGAAACTTTGGACGGCTTGTTTTCCCATCTGGAAAATCGGACGGCTCTAATTCGATGGGCGTCTCCAACTAGCTTTATTATAAGTAATTTCTTGATATGAATTTGTCAGTCTATCGTCGTGGATCACATCAAATATCTCTATCAGTCAATACAAAGGTGAGGGATTGTTTTCCCACATAGTCCTTGCCATGTGTTGAAAAAATCGAAACCCCTAGCTAGCTAGCTAGCTAGCTATATTGCCATCATTCATTCCCTCTTTGAGGGATTGTTTGGTAATTGAAAAAGAAAGAATAAACAAAATTTATATAATAGTTATTATATTTATTTAATTATTATTTAATAACATCTATTTTATTTTATAAATTTTTTAAATAAAAATATATTTTTTATTTTTAAAATCATTATTTTATTTTTATTTTTATTCTTATTTTTTTATATACTAAACATACTGTCATTCTTCTTTCTTTTTTTATCTATACGATAAATATCATATATAAAATTGATTGTGTTACATATCAAACCAATTTTCTATTTTTATTATTATAAACTCATTTATTCATACATAAAAGTGTAAGTTAAAAATAATAAAATAAACAACGCCAACTCAAGAAAAATTTATTAATAATTTTTTTTAACATTGTGTTGACTAAGTCAGCAATGGGAGGATTTAGTTTCCTTCTAACTTGATGTAAAATCAAAGGATTGAATGAATTGAGATGTGAATAAAGCCATGGTTAATTTTAGCCTCATATAATATAATAGTAATCTTCGTCTTTTTCAGACAAAAAAGCCATTGCTTTACTTTCCTTTACCTATAAGTTGTCCCTTATAATTTCTTTTTTCTTTTCAAAAAAGAAACCAGAAAACCCAAAAATTATGGCCCTGTTTGATTTAATTTTATAGAATAATTTTTTTGTTTTCAAGAATAAAAAAATAAAAAAATCTGTTTGATAATGTATTTTTAATAAAATATTTTGTAAAACAAAAAAATAAAATTTTATTTTCAAAAACAAAAAACTTAGAATACTTTTTAAATGTTTGTAATTTTTATTCTACAGAATTAGGTAAAAAATAAAAAATAATTAATTTTTAAAATAATGATTCAATTAAATTTTTTAATTTTTTTGTTCTTAAAAATTTGTTCTTAAAAATATATGTTTTGAAAACATTAAAACAAAAACAATTTCAAACAACCCTGTACAAAGGTAAGATTTGCTGTAAGAGTGTTGAGTCTGGGCATGATCCATTCACAAATCGGCCCCCACCACTTTTTCATAAACTTGAGGTCCCGTCTATATATAATATTGAAAATTTCAAATTTTAATATTGTTGTCTCACCATATGTATAAAAGAACATATCCACCTCTAAGCAGTAGCCGGCATATTATTGTCGTTTGTATATTCCGTGCTTCGTATAATTTTGAAATAATAACTATTGTTACATTTTATAATATGATTGACAAGTTATATATAAGGTAAAGGAAGAAGACAATGGAATGATGAGAAATAGGCATGAGCTCAAAAAGTTGAGATCAAGCTCTATATTTACCAAAAGACTAAAGGCACTTGTAGTTTCGTTGCTCACATACTTTGTCATTATTTACGTATCATGACTTTGTGATCATCGACGACATTTTTTGACCTATGCGAAAAGAACCAGCTGACTCGATCTACAAAACAATAATACAAAATTTGAAGAACGACCAAAGGGAAACTTCTGATCATACAATTCATATGACGGTACAAAGATGGGCACCATATTTCTTCTCTCTCTCTCTCTCTCTCTTCTCGTTGCCCTCCGGGGAACTTGCGTCTTTCGTTTGTATTAGTAATAAAAAAAATATCATCTATTTGTCCTTTTGAATTATTTTTTTCATATATTTATACTTCAAATTCTTAGTCATGCTGACTTTATTTTATCTCAATAAACGACTTGCATGAGAGATTAATAAATCTAATATCATCTATAATTTGATCAAATCTTTCATAATTAAACTATATGTATAGCTAATGAAGTCAATAAATTTATGACTCCCATGGCCCAGTCTAAATTCTTAAAATTGGAGGTTGATCTTTTAAGACTTGGATGCGTTCATATTTTCATTATCTTTTAAGAATAATGAAAAATTTACCATGAAATTAATTAAAGTATCTTGTTGATTAATAGTTATGATCTCCTTTCTGGGTTGGATGGCGCTATTGTGCATGCATAGGAGGATCGATGAAGGGAAAAACGTTTTGTTATCCTACGTCGACTCACCACTGTAATTGTGTAAAGGCAATATTCTACATGTTAAGGGTGAAAAGAAAAAAGATATTCAAGTAAAAGTTTCAGTCATGAAAGATTAAAATATAAGTAGAAAAAGTTTGCACATGTGTGGGACATCATCGTTGGGCTATATCAGTGTCTGGTATGTGGCCATTTCTCCTTTTGGTAAGCAAATATGCTTTCTTTATGTGTAAATTAAGAGGGATACAGCGCGCTCTCTCTCTTCTTCTTCAGATCTGCTAGGTACCTTATTGCCAGCATGCAATAATTTGACCTTAATCACTATATCTATATATATAGGCATTTAATCGTCCATGATTCCTGTGATTTAGATTTCTAAATTCTCCTTTTAGGAAAGGAAAACTGTGTTTACTCTTTTCAGTACTGTTGTATTTGTATGAAAAGTCCAAGGGACAAGTGTAGAATGATTAAATGGATGTAAAGAACAGGTAAAATGGACTTTGCATGCATATTAATGGGAAAAGAAAAGTGATATATCAGTCATACATGAATGGGTTACAGCCTTTATATAATTATTAAGTTGTCCGTCTTTTTTCTTTTTGATAAAATCTTGCTTGTCATCAACACTGGAAAAGCAAAAGTCATGATATAAAAGAATTTTCAATATCTTAATTACAATATATAGTTCTTTCAGTATATGCATCACCGATAAATTAAGCTACACATACCCACCCACACACACGAAGTTTCCTAGCTAACAAGGTCCTCCACGTTTAAGACTTGTGGTAAAATTTTTAAAACACTCGCTTGAAGATTTTTCTGTAAATTATTCAAATTCTTCATTATTAAACCGCATTAATGATTTAATCTTTTTTAAAGTATATGTTGAAAATTACTCTCTCTCTCTCTCAGGCGTAATAGAAGTGACATGGTTAGATCCTTATAGAGATCTCGTGAGTTTTTTTTGTTGGCGTTTGGTTAATACTGATAAAAAGAAACCCCAGATGATGTCTGAGTTGGATCAGTAATAATGATGATTTATAAGCTTTTAGCATTTCAAGCTTTCTATTTTAAATTTTGAAAAGTGTTTTCTTTCCTGCCTTCATTGATACTTCAATTATAAAGTGAAAAGGAGAACGAAAGTAAAGGGTTATAAGTTTGGACACAACCATAGATTCTATTGTCTCCTCCCAATATATAGAATGATTTGGGACATATATATACTTTGCTTTAAAAGGTCTACATGCTTTAAATCATTAACTATACTGGCAATTATTGATCACTTTGGGCCATCACTTGAATCGAAAATTGATTATATTTTGAATCTTGTTAGAGATATATGAAACAAAACAATTGTTTATATCAATACCTCAACTAAATTTTAAAGACGAATGATGGTTTTACATGGCATAGAAAACTCTGTCATTGATCATGTCAAGGTATAGTTGAATTCTTACCTTTTTTGTTCTCATCATTATATTAAATGGTACAATTTCTTTTTTTTTTTTCCTGGTAGGATAAATAATAACTTCTCAATATATAAAACGTTGATGTTGATCCTGCTTTGAATACGTAAAAAATTTGGAAATTAAGGCATCTCCTAGGAGGCATCTCAGAATATATTAAAATTACTTGTTCAAGTTATCAGAGCTCTTCTTGGTGTAATCACGAATTATGCTTTTGAATTAAATTGTTATTTATCATTTTTGGAGTGAAATAATCACATTAACATGATTTAATATCAATTTTTTTTAAAAAAATATGATAAATGAATATCACTCGCATAAAATTGAAAACTATTTATTGGTGCATGAAATTAAGGTAAAGTTTTATAATAAGACTGTTTGATGATAAGAAAAGAAAAGAAAAGAAAAGAAATGATAGTAGATTAGGGTAGTGTATAATTATCCAAACATAAATTTGGAGATAAATTTACAACAATCCACATGGAGGGTGAAAAATTGGAGGAGCGGGAGTAGGTGCATTATTCAATCCGTACGCAGGTGATGTTTCCCCCACCCGTGATCGTCAGTATAGGACATTAGATGGGCCCCCAACGAAATTGCCTGATGGGCCCTACCATTCATGTCGGTCATCCCTCCACTTCTCACCAAACTAAATGGCGGGAACGGAACCTTGAGATAAGGTATTTCCTTTTTTTTTTTTTTAACTTTCAATATTTTTAAAAACTGCATTTGTTCCTGCAATTATAATAAAGAGTGATTTAGAATATAATAATTTGATTATAATTAAATTAGAATTGAATATTTTTTTTAAAAAAATATATATCATAATATATATATATATGATATTTTATTATTAAATTAAGATATATTATAAAATAATATTTAAATTGATATAAATATTTAAAAGTATTAAAATTAGTGAAAATATTTTGCATATAATAATAAATCAATATGAAATGGGATAGGTAAGATTTGTTAAATATGATAAATCTTTATTACATAATACTAAATCTTTAATTTAGACTCAAAAAAATCAAAAATCGACTTCTATCTAATTCAATGCCAAATTCCTTAGTTTTGATCAAATTTTGATTAGTTCAATTAATTTTGATTGACTTTTTCTCATGCAAATTTTAAAAGTTGAATGAACTAAACCCACAACCAATCCAACAATTTTTTAGTTTAGTCAATCAATTCAGTTTGATTTTCAAAACAATAACTTCTACTCCATATGAAATTTCTTTAAAATATTTCTGTTTGTTGTTCCTAATATTAAAAATAATATAGGGCTTGTTTGAAATTGTTTTTGTTTTAATGTTTTTAAAATATATGTTTTTAAGAATAAATTTTTAAAAACAAAAAAATTAAAAAATTTGTTTGAATCATTGTTTTGAAAAGTAATTCTTTTCTATTTTTTACTTGATTCTGTAAAACAAAAATTATAAAATATTTAAAAAGTATTCTTAGTTTTTTATTTTTGAAAACAAAATTTTATTTTTTTATTTTACAAAACATTTCATTAAAAACACATTATCAAATAGATTTTTTTATTTTTTTTATTCTTAAAAATAAAAAAATTGTTCTACAGAATTAAATCAAACAGGGCCATAGTAACCTGCATCAAATTAGAAATTTTATCGTTTTATAATTTTTTAGCATGAAAAGAATTTCACGCTCGCTCTATATTACATAAAATAATCGTGATTTAAGCTCCACTTGTACACTTATAATAAGCATGATGGCTTTTACGAGAAACAAGGCACATACGCAGAATTAAGCTCCAGTTGACTCAAAATAAAGCTCTAAATAGAAGGCAATTGCGGGACAAGTGGTTACACTATCGTAGTAGATCTCTAGCTTCTATTAAGTATTGACCCTACTCCATTCTTAAAATTTCATTACAAATATTTATTTATTTTTCTTTGTTTTAATTCAGAAATCATACTAGGCAATTGGGCTGAAAGAAAGGTCCCTCGGCCCACTCTACTAGATCCTTTTGCCTTTTTTTTTTTTAAATGTAAAAACTTGGGGCCATGAATCCCTATTTTGACGCTTGTAGGTACCTCAAGTCATTTTTGAAACTCTCCTTTTTCCATTTTGTTTTCCCCTTTCACTATTGAAAGACTTTATGCTTCTTGTTTGAAATAGCTATAAACCTCAGAGCTCCTTTTAATAAACATGAGGTGATTTTATTGCCTCTTCTGTAAACCATTATCCCGGTGACGTATTAACATTGCAAGGACACAAACAAATATTGAAGCAGCGATCTCCTACCAATGATTAATTGGAATTACCATCGACAAACAGATAGCTAATAGCATTCTCGCAAGTATGGCAAAATTCTGTACAGTATGCTGTGATCACTTCAGCAACTTTATAGTCAAATTTTCATGCAATCACTTTACGATTACATT